>OX453080.1:50000-554626 GCA_949699795.1 Spicauda simplicius
ACCAACCAACCAACCAACCAACCAACCAACCAACCAACCAACCAACCAACCAACCAACCAACCAACCAACCAACCAACCAACCAACCAACCAACCAACCAACCAACCAACCAACCAACCAACCAACCAACCAACCAACCAACCAACCAACCAACCAACCAACCAACCAACCAACCAACCAACCAACCAACCAACCAACCAACCAACCAACCAACCAACCAACCAACCAACCAACCAACCAACCAACCAACCAACCAACCAACCAACCAACCAACCAACCAACCAACCAACCAACCAACCAACCAACCAACCAACCAACCAACCAACCAACCAACCAACCAACCAACCAACCAACCAACCAACCAACCAACCAACCAACCAACCAACCAACCAACCAACCAACCAACCAACCAACCAACCAACCAACCAACCAACCAACCAACCAACCAACCAACCAACCAACCAACCAACCAACCAACCAACCAACCAACCAACCAACCAACCAACCAACCAACCAACCAACCAACCAACCAACCAACCAACCAACCAACCAACCAACCAACCAACCAACCAACCAACCAACCAACCAACCAACCAACCAACCAACCAACCAACCAACCAACCAACCAACCAACCAACCAACCAACCAACCAACGCAGCATGCCGCCGCCGCTACGTCTTCGTGATCGGGAGGTGGCTTGGCAGCCCACAGTTAGGTACTTGGGATGTAACATCGATCGCACGTTGCACATGGTGCCTCAGGTGGACCACGTGATCCGACAGGCCCGTGTTGCACGTGCGATGCTCCGACCGGTGCTTGCATCTCATCTGCCGCTCCGAACCAAACTAAAGGTGTACAAGCTGTACGTCCGATCCCGATTGACCTACGCGGCGCCGGCGTGGTACGCGTTGGTGTCAGAGGCCAACAGGAAACGCCTCCGCGCGCAGCAGAGCCTGTCCCTCCGGGCGATCGTCGGGGCGGGTCGCTTCGTTCGGAACGACGTGTTGGAGCGCGACCTTAAGGTGCAAACCTTGGACAGGTTTGTGGCTCAGTTGGCGCGTCGTATGTACGAACGCGCTGACAGTGGGCCACATGCCCATCTAAGAGGTTTCGCGCCCCTTCACGCTCGACCCCCCGAGGGGCGTCCGCTCCCTCGTGAACTCGAGGGCCAGGTATCCTCCGACCATCTGGAGGATTAAATCTGCGTAGCAGCATAGCGCGGTCACAGAAGGCCGAAGGCTGCAACACTGCCTGACGGCAGCTCACATCACCGGTGGACAGTGCTTCCACTGAGAGAATTGCCCGGGTAAGGAGGGGATCCTCGAGGCCCGCAGACCTTACGCCAAGCGGCGACGCCACGCCGCGGCATAGGACGACTTTTCAAAGTCAAAGTCAGTGCCATACTAGCGATGGGCTGAGTAACACTTTTTATGAGTTACTCGAACAAATGTAACAATTTACTTGAGTTGCAACTCGACTTTACTCGGTGTCAAAAGTCCCATGCAAAGGCAACAATGCCTTTACAACTCAAGTTTCACTAAGTAATGAATGGTTCGAGCAACTTGAGCAAAGAGTTACTCAGCCTATCGCTAAACTGTATCTACATCTATATCTATCTATACTTAACATAAAATAAAGTGCCCAGAACTAATTTTTAAAATATTTCGTTTCATTTCTTCACTCTGTGTTTCTCTGGGTAGTCCTTGGCCGGTTAAACTAACTTTCATGGGACTTTTACTATATAAAAGGTTATGTTATACTACTTTTTATCATAAAATTCCCACTGAATCGAGATATGCGCAGAAAAAACGTTGCGACACATTGATTTGCACGCGGGTGAGGTGAAGCCACGGGTACAGCTAGTGCCCTATAAATTGTTTACCATAAAAATACATAATCGGAATCAATAAATAAAACAAATGAATAATGGAAAACAACAGATCTATTTCATTGTATTAAAATCTTAACCTTTAAGTCGTAGTGAATAAGATATGGCTACGAGCGCGCGGCTCCGCGCGGGGGCTGCGCCACGTCAGCGTCCTCCAGCCGCGGGTAGGACGGCTTGGTGAGCACGCCGCACGTGTTGGAGCGCGCGTGCACGCGGATGTACCCGCCCTCGCCCCACGCCTCCGACCACGAGTTCTTCAGGATGAAGTGCGGCTCGCCCTGCCGCTCGCCCCACCCCACTGCCACCACCGCGTGGTCCAGCTTCTTCAGAACTTTTCCACTGTAAAGAAATTTAACAGGTATTTATTAGGTTACGCAATGTAACTATAGGAAAAATACGCGGCCCAAACAAAAAATAATATACCCTCCAAAACAAAAAGCTATCAGTAACGACAAAATGTGCATTGTGCACGCTGTATGGCCATAAAGTTATATAATAAACTACCCTACCAATTTTAAACAGATATACATATATTTGCACCAATTTCGTCAAGGTTCAAGTACATTATTCAACGTATATTTTATTAAAATTTATGCCACATTATGTTGTAGTATTTTTTTACAAATAAATATTTCTTTCTTTCTTTCTTTCTTTCTAAAAAATCTCTAGAACTCAGGTAATAAAAATACGTTGTCCATTGTAAAAGTTAAACAATGAAATAAAACGTACCACCGATCGTCGTATAACACGCCAGTCTTGTGCAGTTGGAAGCTCTTGCAGTTTGCATCTACAATGACAACACTAGGTGCGTGTTTCCTGATAGCTACCTGGAAATATAAGAATAAACATTTATCTATTTAAGATATACATGTTAAATTTTTATATATTTTGTAGTGTAGCCCAGAGGCAATGTAAAGAAATAACCATTATGTTTTAATCATTGTATCTCATTATAAAAGAAACTAATGTTTTTTATGAGAATAAAGTTCTTTAAACCGAAATGTAAAAATGTAGTTCAATTGAAAAGTAGTAAAAATTATTACAAAAGTCGAGACCATCCCTGATGTGGTTATTTTGACATTTGCAAGGGTGTAGCCAGAGAAGGGCAACCGCCTCCCCCCTCCCTAGGTCGAGGACCAAGGTGCTTCCACAGAAAAAAAATGGTATGGCCTAAAACTCTCTCTTTCTGAGAGAAGACCCGTGCCACCAATAATAATTATGTTACATGTGAGTTACACGTCGGTAGATATGTGTAACACACGTCGGTACATGTGTATAACACACGTCGGTACATATGTGTAAGACGTCGGTACATATGTGTAACACGTCGGTACATGTGTATAACAATACGATACATATGTGTAACATGTCGGCACATATGTTTATCAAAACGGTACATATGTATACCGATTCGGTACATATGCGTAATATGTCGGTACATATGTGTCACTCGTCGGTATATATGTGTAACATGTTGGTACATATGCGTAACATGTTCTTACAATTCGGTATAAATGTAAAACACGGTACATGTGTATAACGGTATATATATGTTACACGTTGGTACATATGTATAACAATTCGGTATATGTATATGTGAAACACGTCGGTTCATATGTATAACAATTCGGTACATATGTGTCACACGTGGGTACATATGTGTAACACGTCGGCACATATGTATAACAATTTGGTACATATCTGTAACACGTCGGTACATATGTATGACAATTCGGTATATATGTGAACACGTCGGTACATATGTATAACAATTCAGTATAAATGTAAAACACGTTGGCACATTTTTTTTTTATAATTTTTAGGCAGACATTTGATCGCAATCTCACCTGATGGTAAGTGATGATACGGTCGAAGATGTAACATGCCTGCCTAGAAACATATAGTAGAATAACTTAATAGTAGAATCCACTTTTTCCTACCCATTTTGAGGTTTATTGACGAATAATCAACTAAATTAATAATAACTTTAAAAATTCAACAATCATTAAACTAACATTATAACGAAATAACATTAAACACGGGCTAGCTAACGAAAACACCTAGACGACACACGACTGCACGTTAGGTACTAGGGGATGCGCGGGGTAAGAAGCGAGATGCGGGGTATTGAACCACTTTTGTTTTATGCGCCTAATTGTTGTGGTCAAGTAATACACTGATTTGAAATAAACAAATATTGATATGTTCGACGACGATGACGACCAATCACATAACAATCCATTGGATTCTACGACATATATTTAAATTATTTTTCACTTTTTGCATAAAAAACACTACTTTCCTACCCCCTGGACTAAATCCTGGCTAAACCCTTGGACGTTTGTGTTTTGTAATATTTTTTATTCTATTACAATCAAACATTTAGATAAAAATAATCATTAAAAGTGCTATCACTGCATTATAAAACAAGTCAGATAAATTTTCTAAAATATCTGAACGCATTCTTGAATGAAGATGAGGGTGACAATACCTTAAGGGCGGGCACGCTGTTGACGGTAACGTTGACGTGCGCGCTGATGCGTGTCTGTGACGGCACGCTGTTGTCCACGCACTTGTCTACCTGCAAATAACATAATGAGACACTTCATTTCATCACTTGAGTATAGCCCTCTGTAAGACCTAAAAGTCACAAGCAATACGAAATAAGCTTATGAAATTATAACCATAAATTAATTACTAACCTTTGCCTTATAAGCCGGATATTCGTCCAACGCGGGTAGTCCACGCTCCTCTACGTAGTTATAGGCGTGACTAGGCCAGGTACCCTTGCAACCCTTTCCTCCGTATCTGCGAGCAAACACAATATTTTGTCATTAATCTTATACTAATATCGAATTACATAAAACGCGTGAAGGCAGGGATACCGACGGATGCGCGCAGTCCACCATGCACTGCTCGGAGAGCGCCACGAGGCGGCTGGTGAGGCGGAACAGCGCGCCCTCCACCGCGCCCGCCACCGCGAACGCCCAGCACGACGCGCATGTCGTTCCTTGGTCTGCAACACAAGACGTTTCCCCACATTATCACCCGGTAATAACAAATATAATTATATTCACCGCATTGGTCTTCAATGAAAAAAGCTGGTTATTTGAACACCACAATATGTAAAACTATGTTCAATTTAATGTCTGTCTGTTAAATATTATTTTGTAGTCGAGTAATTGCGGTCTAATTTTACAAAATCAGGGACATCTGAATTAAACTCTCATTTAAATTGAAGTTTACTTCTACCGCATCTAGCTCATCTAGTTATTTAGTTTTACGAACTAAAACGAATCTTTTTATACACAAGTTTCCTGGTGGATACAATTGTTATACAATGCCATAGAAGCTAAAACTTAGCTTATGTATTATTCCACACTAAAATGTGTTAAATTTCATGTTGATCCCTTCATACGTTAAAGCGTTATAAAGAAACAACCATGCATCCATTCATACCCCTAAATTTTCGCTTTTATTAGTAAGACAAAATGAGACTAACAGCGAACAGGCGTGACTCCGCCCTTCGCGCGCCAGTCGAACTCCCGCGGCAGGCGGCGCTGCTGCGTGCGCACGCTGTCGCGCGAGTGCGGGAAGCCCTCGCCCGGCACGCGCTCGGGCGCCGGCGTCATGCCCTTCAGCCCCTGCAGCTCCGACCCGAGCCGGTCCGCGAGGAAGTTCACGCCGAGCTCCGATGTAGCGGCCTGACGATTTCCGGACGAAATAAAACGAATGTTCTGTATTAGCACGTTCTTTCGCACCGCTTCCTCCTTGTCGTCGGCGTATCGTCGCTGGAATTCAGTTTTAAACCTGTAAAAATATAATATGAAGCGAGATTTAATAATATTTCACGTTATATGCGTGACCGTGTATCTCTCATATTGATATGTAACGCACTTTTTGAAAAGCTCATCATATCGGAGATCACGATGTGGCAAAGTGAACTCGCGCAAAGGATCGAGCCGCGCCATGTCGTCTGGCGAAGTGGCGTTCAAGTGCTCCATCGTGTCGCATAGAGTTTCTGTAACAATGTGGGTAAAATGTTAATGTGTAACTTAGAACTTTAATTATTGTACCTACTACACTCAAAGTAAACCATTATTTCATACCAAGATCCACATTGAAGAACTTAGAATCAAACGGTTGCGCGTCTTCGTACTGATAGAAGTGTTCGTAGCCGTCGCTGTCGGGCCCCAGCGTCGAGCTGTCCACGGCTACCGAGTACCTGATTATTACAATCAAAACAAAAACTTGTTTTATTCACTTTAGTTCAAGATTTGAAAAAAAAAACTACTAAAAAAATTTTTAAACAAAAAATACCACCGACTTCCATGCCACAAAAGAGTAAAAAAAAATTTTATTCATGGTTTAGAGCATTCACAGTATTTGTTACACAGTTCCGAAGTCGGTGCTCACCATATTTCGCTGGATCGCCACTAAACTACATGTGTCGCCGACATCGGAACTGTTTACTAAATACTGTGTATGATCTATGTCTTTTTAGTGATGATAAACTCATTTTAATATAAATGAGTTTACATATTTAAATAGAAACATTCATTCAATCTCCACCCTACATGACAAATTGAACATCAACCTATAACTTACAATACTTTTATAATTCGTATTAACTCAGCGTATTAACTCAGCTCAACACCCGCTTGCAGAGCGCTTCAGCGCCCTGCTCGCTTAGTTTTATGTTTTCTTTTAAGTACCAACCTAACCTAACGCATCCTATACAAAAAGGCTGACAGTACTCCTGCGTCGTCAAGGTAATTGTATTCAAAGTGATATTTTTCTGAAACAATGATTGAGCTAGGGTGGAAACTTGTGGTTGCCAGCTCCCTTTTACATGAGGCGACCATCTTAGTTTTTGGGATTGACTTTAGGTGGAACCTTTGTTCTGTATGAAGTTGCTTACAGATATCCATAAACGGCAGTGTCAACTTATCGTGAGATGGATTGCGTGCTCGTTTGATACTTCAATCTCATAAACAAGTGTAAAAGATATTAAAGAAATGCACTCACCGCAGCGGAACAGCGCCGACGGAGTCGCGCAGCAGGCGCAGCTCGTGGCGCGTGGCGAGCGCCTCGCCGCGCGCGCCGCCCAGCTGCCCCGCGCGCCCGCTCACCGTGCGCCGCCACACCTCCACGCGGCCGTCAGGCGTTTCCTCGTATTCTGCAAACAGAGATAACAAATAAGACACAAAATAAGATTTGTTATTAAAAAAAAACATGCGTGCGTACAAAGTACACATGTCAGAAGTGAAACTTCTTTGGTGAACTAATTCATAAATCTTGTTTATATTTATACAAATCTAAAACTTTAAATTTCCAAGATTAAGAGGAAGGGGAAAAGGCGTGATACGACGTTCGCTCTGTCTCACTTTTTCTCTCAATCTTTCTCACTCGCTTGCTCCCTACTCTCACTCCACGGCTAGTTGCTCATGCTACGTTCGCCCTGTCTTACTCTCTCTCAATCGGTCTCGATCACTCTCTCTCTCTTTTCCGACACTTCCGAAGCATACCGGCGTGACGTTTCATCTGTAAAAAATTTACCCTCATGCGCCTAAAGAAGTTTCACTTAAAAAAAACAGTATAGATTTAGGAATTTACTATGTTTAAGCTATTGTTCATCCTATTCAAAGGACTTTTCACCGTTTTAATACTGATCTGACTTCATTAAAATAGTAAATAATTCTATATGTTCTTACAATTTAACGCAATTATATCTTTAGCCAAGACGATATAATGGCATTGGCGGCTAGTAAATTCAAACGAACATTCAACATTACAAATTATTTGTACTGTACATTACTTATGTGTATATTTTTATAATTATTTTCAACAGTACTACGACACAATGATACATACTACAGTGATATATAATAATATATATTATACCGGCGAAGTTGAACTGCTGTATGTCGGGCAGGGCAGGGTGCGCGCGGTCGGCGGCCGAGCGCGGGCCGGTCGCCACGGCGCAGCGCCGCACCGCGCCGCCGCCGGACCGGTCCAGTCGCACCTGCACATGTAGTATAGTATTGCAAATACAAATAAAAAATAATCAAGAAAAACACTGCTTTTTGAAAGCTTTTTATAAGTATCAGGGTTGCCAGACGTCCCGATTTTTTCATCAAAATTAAATGTTCCGCACAGGATCAGTCACGCTTTCGGGGAAATTCTGATTTACAAAAAAGGTCGCCAATTACAAATATAAGTGCAATTTAAGTTTGTCGACCAAAAAAAAAGGTCGCCAAATCCACCGGCCCTCCTACACCAAGGAGAGGCGCAGGGCCATTTGTAGCGCGAGGCCTGCTGTCCGCATTTTGACTATGAAATACCGCTTTTTGCACTAAAAAATTCCCAAATCCCGACTTAGTAAAAAAAAATCTGGCAACACTGATAAGTATGTGTTTAGGTCTAATCTTGCTACTTGACTTTAACCCACTTCCCAGTGTCTGATTGCGCTAAAATTTGGAATACACTGAGTAAATCTAATGTGGACAATCTCGTGACAAGCTTTTATATGATAAAAAACTGTACCATGCAACAAAATGATGTATTTGATTACTACAAATTTTATTATTTTATTTTCAGTGCAATGAAATAAAAGCTTGTATTAATGTTTTTTTAATACTAATTTTATTATATAAGATTGAAGTTGCAAACGAGCTGCTAACCGATGGTAAGTGGTCACTGTCGCTCATGAACATCTTTAAGCGACTACATACAGATCAAAGGTTTTATCTAAAGTTAATCTCAGATGCGTTGCTACACCCGAGAACTAAGGTGGTCGGTTCTTATAAAAGTAAACCAGAACCCACACTCTTTCACCAAAACGAAACCGCTTCACGCTAGAAATAGGTGTGTTGGAGATAATTTACCGAACGGACCATACTATGTAGTTCTATCACCATAAAAAATTACTAATTTTTAAAATTTCACATCATTCCTGACTTACATTGAATATAGATTTAAAATAAATTAATTTATCGACCGATTGATGCTTTTTTAATATATAGTTATCCGCACCTCAGCCCGTTGCACGCTACCGTCCGGCATCATCGTACGGTACGTGGTGGTGGCACCCTCATGGTAATCGACACGTGCGGCACCGCTCGTCTGATCATACCTTTAATTAAAAAAATCTCAAATATATTGTAAGCTTTTTTTGATGAAATTTTAAATAGGAATATTTAAATAGTTGGAATATTTAAATAGGAATATTTAAATTTATATCTAATTGTAAAAACTGATTAAGGTTACCAAACAGTATAGGGTTCGGTGTAGTCAGCGCGAGGCACGGTGAGGTGGGCGCGCATCAGCGGCGGCGGCAGCAGGCGCGGCCGCGGCGGGTCGCGGCTGACACCCGACGACGTGGCCGGCCGCTTCGTATTCGAAGCGCCGATATCCGCTGGCGCAGAGAAAATCGCTTCCGGAGGCGATATGACGTTCGAGTCACCGTCGGGGATGGGAGCACGTTCGCTGCTGTCGAATTCAGAGAGCAGCATTGGCGGCAACATTGGGGCAGTCGGCCTCTGGTTGCGGAACTCCTCCACGAGTTGTTGAGATGATACTGCGAATAACAATTAAAATGTTTTTTTACGTTAATGAGGTTATAATGATACCAAATCATAATTATGGGGTACCGTAAACGGTAGACATTTAATCAATTAAAATAAGAAATACATTTTCACATACAGATAGTTTCTACCAGTGGATTCGGTGGAGATACGGTTTCATCGGGTGTGAACGTCACTGACGGTTCAGGTTGCTCGCTCTGCTGGTCACGAGGCCTGTCGCGCGGCCGGTCGCGGGGCTGCTCGTAGGGCCGGTAGGGATGCTGGTCGCGCGGGGGGGCGCCGTACTGCACGCGGCCGGGCCAGGCGCGAGCGGGCGCGCTCTGCGGCCGCTCCCAGCGCGGCAGCTCGGGCTCACGGGGGGACTCGTCGTATGACTCTCGGTCGTACTTATTTCTGTCGTAACGTGGTTTAAAGCTTCTAACGTCTAACGTTGCTTCGCATTCTGCAATATGTTAAATTATATTATTATGGTTAACATTAGGTCGTCGTCGTAAACTTATTATTATTCCACTGGGCACGAGTCTTCTCACGAAATGAGAGAGTTATAGGCCATAGTCCACCGTGCTGGCCAAGTGCGAATTGGTGGACTTCACATACCTCTGAGAACTTTTTTTTTTATAGAACTCTCGGGTGTGTAGGTTTCCTCGCTATGTTTTCCTTCACCGAAACGCAGTGACTATTAATTTCTAATAAGCACATAATTTTAGAAAAATCAGTGGTGCGTGCCTGGATTTGAACCTTGACCTCCCGATCGAGAGGGCAAGTTTCAACCATTAGGCTATCACTGGATAATATTATGTATAAATTATTTATTGCTTATTCGGCACCTGTTCGGGGTATATGTACATTGATGTAAACTTGACGGGTTTGTTACGCAATACAACAATAACAGGCGGAAGCTAAATGACACACACAAATAGTTGCTAGTTCAACGGACTTACCTCTAGTCTCCGCCGGCTGCGGCACGGGCAGGGGCACCACCACCAGCGGCACGATGCCCGACGCATGACGTCCTGAAACGTTACAAATATATTACAATAAAATATTGACACAGTATAGATAACTAATCAATTGAATAAAGTCCACAAGTACCTAGGTCCACGTTGACTTGTATCGGCTGGAAGGGCCAGCTGGCGGTGGAGGGGGCGACGGCGGGGATGGCGGCGCGGGGGGCGACTGCGTGGGGCGAGTACTCCGGTTCCACATCGTACTCATCCTCGTATGATTCTTTAAAAAATACGTATCAATTATGTTTATTTATTTTATTAATCTCTCGCTAATATTTATTTTTAGTAATAAACTTATTCGCCATAAATAATAAAAATACTAATATTATAAAGGCGAAAGTTTGTGAGTGTGTATGTTTGTTACTTCTTCACGTCTGAACGGCTGGAGCGATTTTCATAAAATTTGGTAGGGAGTTAGCTGACATTCTGTATTAACATATAGGCTACATTTTACCGTAGGAAAATATGTTACTTCCACGGGACGATCGATTTTTTAACGCGGACGAAGCTACGGGGTTTAGCTGGTATTGTAAGTAAATGCAAATAAATATATCAGAATTATGTTGCAACTTGCAAATAATAATCTTAATATATATAAATTACGTGTCACTTTATTTGTCCGCAATGGACTCTTAAACCTCTGAACCGATTATAATCAAATTTACACAACGTGTGCATTTTGATCTAACTTGAAAGATAGGATAGTTTATATCTTAATTTATAGTTTTAATTGCAAATATATTTTTTAGTTTCAGCTGTTAGCTTTATACAATTTAAAATTTGTTTATGTAACATTTCTTTAACCACAGCAACGCGTGGCCGGGTCTTCTAGTAATTATATATATTTTATCAAGATCAGACATTTAAAATCTTGGTAGAGAAAAATGTGCATGAATCAAGTTCCCCAAGAATCCCTTTGAAGTTATAAACACGCTTTCTACACTCATAGCTCCGCAGTAGGATTTTCTCCTGTGTCGTGGGTACCATGGACACACACAAGACGAATACACACAATAAAGGTACCTTAAAGCTGATTAAAGCTTGCAAGGTAAAATAAGTTTTTAATAGATTCATCAATTTAAAACACATTATTTATGAACACTGAGCTAACGACTATGTGGCAAATAGGCCAACGTTACAAAATGCCAAAACTGTGCGAGTACCGTGGTTCTTTACTGGCATGATATCCATGCTTGTTTTTTTTTATTATCTGACTGAAGTAGCAAACGAACATGCAGTCCACTGAAGGTAAGTGGCCACTGCCGCCCATGGACATCTGTAATCAACTACATACAAAGCATGGATTCCATTTGAAGTCAGTTGCGTTGCTACACCTTTCTATCGAAACACAAGAAATGCTTCACGCTTGAAATAGGTGTGGCGGTGGTAGGTACTTCCCCGGTCGAACTACACTGGTTCTAACAGCTTGAAAACTCTAAACAACTACTCCATTGGATTTTCTATTGGAATTTATTATTATTTTATATGAATTGTTATTTTTTTCTGAGTTCATGGATTATTATGATCTTTGAACGTTATTATAACACGCTTACGTACCAGCGGAACGCAGCGGTACGCGACGCGAGGACTGCGACTGCCAGCTGGGCGCGCTGCCCGCGGCTGCCAGCCCGATGAACACTGCGGACAATACATATTGTTAACGGGTCTCCCTTAGAGTACCAATAATATACGTTCTCACATCACAATTCTTTATTTAACAGATACTTAGTTTACAATTGTTTACATTATTTATTTATTATTCTCACATCCCAATTACTTAAATATCAAACTCTTAGTTTACAACTATCTTTATTATTTTTCGCACGACCGACCATTGACAACCCATGACAACTTATATCTTCTTTGTAATGTTTTTATTATTGTAATACTTGAAATAAGTTTTCATATAAAAATATCGTAAATGTATAATAAATTAATACCGATATTTTGAGAACGCTAACAACATTATTATACGGGGTTGTTGTGTGCTTCCAAAAACAGCAACCCATCAAACCAAGAAAACATCAACATTTTAACCACGATCAAGCCTTTTCTTGTATTTAAATATTAACTAAAATACATGTACGAAAAATAATATTATATTCAAAAATCAAAGCCTAAGAAAAATGCAAATCACTACAAAATAACAGTACGTCACTTGTGTGACAAGAAACAAAAATACGTCCGCGTTAAAAATAATAGTTTCATTAATTACAGTGGATTATTTTCTTATTTATTTATATAAAATATAGGAAATATTTCTATAGCGGTCTATTTAATAACTTACATTTGATAGCCAAACTCTTATAATTACCAAAAACACCCTTTTCTCTGATCGCAAGAGTCACACTGACAACTGAGTGCATTGCCCAGATACATCACATGTTACAATCTGTCAAGCTGTTTGAGCATTCATGTCTTTAGCACACGCTAAAGTGCTAATATGGATGTTTTGCTTTTTCGTCCTAGAAAGATATTAGTGCCACTCATGGCCTTTTCAGAATCCTTACTAAATTTACCAAAACTTTTCATACAGGGTCACTTTTCGGTAGAGACTTTTTTTACAGTGGGTTCCGAAATAAATAGAAAGTAATGATTTGAGAAAATAATTTGTCTTAAAACTTAACATTATCCATAATAAACCTAATAAACAACCATAAATAGCATGTCTAATGCAAGGACACATTAGTATCAATCTAGTAAAAAATACGAAAAATATACAGGATGTAGAATTTTTAGAATTTTAATAAGGATTAGTATTATTAGTAAAAAAATCAATTTTCTTATTTAAACACAAAATAAATCATAACTCTGCAGGGGTTGAACTTAAGGACACCCATTTAACCACTACGTGCATTTGATCTACGACTTTTTGACCATTCTGTATATATGTACGCTCGTCACACTTTACCGTCCTTCTGACGGTCCAATAAAAATAATTAAATGTGAGCATTTAAATAACTATTCGATTTTCATAGGGGGTTTCCATATGCCTAATATGGAAACCCCCTATGGAACACATCAGAAATTAAGTCAATTTTGCATATTTTTTTAAAGATATTTGGACAATTTGATAGGGCCCGTTTACTAATTGTCGGCCAAAGGTTGACTAGATTCGTTCTCGTATAGTAATATTGGCTCCGTGCTAAAACGTGGAATCGTAACAATGAAATGAAATGTCTTTATTTTGTATAGGCCTACACGGGGACACTTACAAATTGTCAGTTACATTTTTTTCTTACTCTTAAACTCAGCAGGTTTGTCTTTTTGAAGTGAAACTTCTTTAGGCGCATGAGGGTAAAATTTTTACAGATGAAACGTCACACCGGTATGCAACGGAAGTGTCGGAAAAGAGAGAGAGAGTGATCGAGACCGATTGAGAGAGAGTAAGACAGGGCGAACGTAGCATGAGCAACTAGCCGTGGAGTGAGAGTAGGGAGCAAGCGAGTGAGAAAGATTGAGAGAAAAAGTGAGACAGAGCGAACGTCGTATCACGCCTTTTTCCCTTCCTCTTAATCTTGGAAATTTAAAGGTTTAGATTTGTATAAATATAAACAAGATTTATAAATTAGTTCGCCAAAGAAGTTTCACTTCTGACATGTGTACTTTGTACGCACGCAAGTTTTTTTTTCTTATTTATATCCATTTTTTTTTATATAATTACAATCTTGTTTTTTTACATGGTAATGAAAGTTAGCTCCAGTATCTTGCCTTACAGTTCAGTAAAAGAGAACCCTGTTTGGCAAGATACGCTACACTTTGACATTTATTAAATATACTATAATAATGTATATTATTGCTCAGTCCCAAGCTGTTTTGTCTTCTATGTAATCAGAAATTTTATAATACGCTTTACGGCAGAGTTTAATCTTAATCAATGCTTTAAACCTGACCATGACATGACAATGACCATCGGTTTTCCGTTTGGTGCCAAAATTACATTTTTACTCTGTGGAGATTACGTAAATTTTATTGTTACTCTATTGTGACTCTCAGCAACCTAATTCTTCTTGATCTTGCTACCGTTGCAGGTTATACCTGCAAGTTTGAACTTGCTGGCCATTTTAGAGACGTTGCCAAATACCTACCCCATAAAAAGTCTTTAGTAACATGAAGTTTCGCATACTGTTATATTTCAACAAGCCACAATACGTCTATAAGCATTGAGGGCACAGTTGGCTCTATTTATGTACGACTATGAGAAATCGTGTGTAATTTCAATTTTATCAATAAATCTTATGAAAATTTCAAATTTCCATTTCTCACGAATTTACCACAAACAATGCCGTCAGAATCCCCTTAACCAGTCAATGCATATCGGAACAATCACCGAAAATGGTTACTTACAAAAAATAATTAACGACTTGCCGACCATAAACTTGATTTTATTATTATTTGCTTATATGAGGAACAACTTTAATCAAGTCATCGGAGCGACATAACTATGCGAGCAACCTGCCCAACGCGGCCATAAATCTGCTCTGCTGTATTAATTGACTCATCAAATATTTCGAACAACATTCAACATTTCGAATATTTAAATTATGCAACTTCACTTCAGTTTTCGGCAACAACATGTAGTACATAAATGATAGATTTTTTTTAATTATTTATAATTTAGACTACATGTAACATAACTCTTACGAAGATATAACTCACTTAAATTTTCTTTAGCTTAAATAGATATCACTACTACATTATAAAATTAGCAAATGAACGTGGGGTACCAGGTATGGGTAATGCTGGCCATAGAAACCTGTCAATCCTGAAAAAATGAACTATGCAAGGCTTTTCGGAGGCCAACTAACATTTAAATCGCCTTGATATGGTCATAATAGCAATAAAATATGTAGAATATATGTTATTTAACAGCTAAACCTTGCTCTGAACTAAAATAGATTCACATTAACATAAATTTTAATAAAAAATATTAAATTCATAACTCTTAAGCATAAAGGGCATTTGTGATATCCTTGTTTGAACCAATATTTACTATGTTTATGAACTATCAATTCGCTAAAATAATTATCAAACTGATACGTTTGGATTATTGGATTAGTTATAATAGTATCTGTTCATTTAATAGTTGTAAAAATATTTGAACTTCTCTCATTAAGCCATTATTGGCCCACTGCTGGACACGGGTCTTCTCTCAGAATGAGATAGTTTAGGTCATAGTCCACCGCGCAGGCCAAGTGCGAATTGTTGGACTTCACACACCTCCGAGAACTTTTTTTTTTAAGAACTCTCGGGTAGGTGTAGGTTTCCTCACGATGTTTTCCTTCACTGAAAAGCAGTGATAATTAATTTCTAAAACGCACATAAATTAGTGGTGTATGCCTGGGTTTGAACCTCAGACCTCCCAAGTGAGAGGGCAAGAGCTCCCAATTGAGAGGGCAAGCAAACATTATGCTATCACTGCTCTCTACTGCTCTTGTAAACTTAAATTGCTTGAATTTCTTTCAGTTATTGTTAGGTATCACAATTTTTTATGTATAAATTAATAAATGGTTACACTTTACATCAACGGATTAATTACTTAATGAAAGTTCATATGCAACCGAGTGCTTCTTGTCGCGTACAGTGTTATTTTACCTATTACAATAATGAAGAAATTATCGGAAGAGTATTATTAATTTAAAATCGTAATTTATAATTATAGCACGAATTTCAACGTATCTCAATCATGTCCATACCCATGGTTATAAACTGTATCATATGTAGTCCTACTAGTACTACATACGAGTATGGTGTAGTACTGATCAGTTTCTTCTGATCTCGCCATTATAAATCACACGTTTCACACATCGATCTCGTACATAAATTCGTCTAATCACGCGTTTAATTGCCGATTATAACTAACTTTCGATAGTTATAAAAATTACTGTTACAATCGTCAAAATATTTCCATTGAAGGGTTACCGTACACTCCGCACAGTGATGGATAAATGTATATTATGTTCATAGGCATCGTTTGTTAAGTAATAATATACTAACTACAGGTATGTAAAACTTTTAGGAATTATAATATACATATTTACTTATTTTTGTGTTTTAATCAAAGAAGTTGTTTGGAGGATTAGAAAAAGTATGCAATGATACAAATTTATTTATTTTCTAGTACTTTTGTTGGTCTGTGAATAAAATCGCATCAAACCAAAATTACGGACAAAACCCGTAAGAAAAATAACAAGGAATATTATAATAAAGAGTAATAAAGATAATTTCATTTAAATTATCCATATAGATGTTAACATGAATTTTTTTAGACCCGTTTCTAGGTTTATCTTTGAAGCCAAATATATACGACATTTTTTATTATTTTTATGACTTCGACGATACAGAAGCTTGCAAGGTCAAGGTGACAGAAATCGCGGTTCGCTCGCTTTGGCGCTGGCCTCGTATCCGGAATAGTGTTATACAGTATAATTTCCTATTTCAGGATTGGCAGCTGCCCTTGGTCAGCATTACTATAATTTCTGGTTACCCCACGTGCCGTTATTACTTTTATCATCTGAAATGCTTTCTAAATATGTAGACTACCGAAACCCTAACTAAACCACCAATCAATAAATAACTAATTTAAAAATTACGGACAAATTTATATGCTTGTATTCAGAATGGTACTACTTGCATTTAGTCTTAAGTACCTGAGCCCCTCCTCTTTACATCAACCACGTCTTACATAAGCTGCCTAGCTTATATTATAATCGTAGCGATGAATACGTGGACTCATTTTAGAAGAACCAGCTCAGAATACACATAGGCATACAGTGGAAGATCCGGATAATAGATATTTAATTTCAGAGGCATCTCAACTTCTATAATGAGGTGTGAATGTCAAGGTCAGCAGCTCCCCGCTGCATCGGACTCAGTGATAACACTTGAAAGGACAAAGCTGTTATAGCTAATGTCTACACAATTATCAAGTATTTGTTTGTCTGTTCGAATACGATATTTTTTTTGGCAAAATGTATCGAAGCTTTTTGTATTGCTCAATTTAAGAATGAATAGATCATTATCATTATTAAATTAAACAGTAGTACGTTTTAATACTTCACTGCCATAATAGGAGTCGATGTAACAATCAATTTAAATCTGTTGTTATTAAACCATATGTCTGTATCGGCTAACGTCCGAGACCAAACCGATAATAACTTAACATTTATATAACTAAAACCAACACACTTAATATAACGTTGTCAATAAAGTCTATTAGCTCTATGATCAATTAGTTCCCAATATATTTTGCCTGAGAGTGCCCGCAGGTAGGGTTGTCACCCGTCAAGTGATAAATGGCAGTTTTATGTTTTTGGTAATTTATTATTAATTATTTTACCAGATATATAGATACTTATTATAAAACATTTTATACAATTTATGATGACTATTCACAAAATGACTAAATTAAAATATTAATCCAAAAGTTCCATAGTGAGTCCAGGCAAATTATTAAAAATAAATTAAATTAATAATAAACATGTTACAACAACCATAACATTCATTACATATATTTCTTTTCAATAAATGTTTTCCTTAAAAACCCGCCATTAATTTGCATAACACGTTATTGTAAAAATATATTGCTTTACATAGATTACAATAGGTAAACCATGGACAGCAGTCACAGTAAAGTTTGCTTAGCTAGTTATATTTTATAGTTTAGCTATATACCTACAAGCAATGTTACAACCGACTAAGAAAGAAGTCGAATCTTTATTAATTAATATTACTATTTTACTTTTACTTTTTACTTTCTTAAAAGATAATCTGTAATCATCGAAAAAAAGCCTACGTAGAACTGTTTGTTACATACAATGAGGGATGTATGGAGAGAACCCCTATACCTATGCACAGAATCTATTGTTTAAAGCAGTTAAAAAGCAAAACCTAGTTTTATAAATGTTGTTGAAATGTAAACTATCTAACTGAACTTATAAGCAATGTATGATTAATGTTTTTGACAAAATGAGGAGCGCCAGAGACGCGTCCTTTATTACTACGGTTAATAAGCAGATTAACGCTAAGCCTAGGAACATAAAACTGCCCATGAACAAAGTATCTAGTGATGGCTTACAGAAGATTTCGAAGGTTAATCGATTTATGCAACTGATGTTTTAATACGTAATGATACACATATATATATATATATATATATACACACACAGAAGCGTCACTTCATAGGCAATAATAATCAATACCTATAGTGTGACATAAACTGAAGACGATCAAGTTTTAACTTATTTAAATAACGCGACCTTTAAGAAAAATCCCAAAACGAATATAATACCAGTCTACGGTCAATAATAGCTTTCATAAACAAAGCTGTTGGTTGCTATGACAAACATGTTTCTTAAAACTGCTAATATTTTGTTATTTACATTAATTTATTCTTTGCATGTTCGAGATGATCTAGAAACCATAATTATTAGATGTGTATCATCTATCATATTAATATTTCGTGCGAACATCTCTCGGTTACTTGTGCAGGAGAGCAGGATCCGATTTATGTTTGAAATCGAGCACTCTTTGGAGCGAGTCTCGGAATGGGGTCGACTTCACCTTGTTGAGTTCAACACCACAAAGTCTCGAATCTGCGCGTCTACCGCTAAGGAAGCGCCATTGGTGGTGCCACGGTTGCAAGACAACATGCACCCGATTGAAAAAAGAGTTGGGATTCAATAATTAAAAAACGAAATACCTGACTGATAATCATAATTCGTGCTTTATGCCCTGGTTTAAGGAATATGGTGAAGCAGATTAAGATATTCTTTGAATTTTTTATTACAATACAAAACCAAGACTGGGTGAAATCCGGAGGATTGGGACCTCCCAAGGATTATTACTTTGCGTCATCTACTTATGTAAGTATGTTCTTATGTTGTCAATTAATTTTTAAGAACCCTAAGGACAAGAGTTCAAGTGTTCGAGAGATCGAAGCGACGTTGTCGATGTTCCAAGAAATCTTGAGATCTAAGCCGTAGATGGATCAGCCAGGGTCAATCGATACCCGCGGCTCTTCAATTCGAGTGTTTCCGCAATCTTATGGGGCACGTAAGGTGTGTCATTGTCAAAAAACTTAAAATTACGATATTAAATATTAGTCATGATATCGATATTTATAAGATGCCAGCGGCAAATATTTAGTTTTTTTATGTTACATATAAAATGTTGAATGAGTAATAGGGTACTTCATGTTAATTACAACCTAGCCTTAGATAAGGCTAATGAGTAATTCTAATTTAACATAAACTGTTTCACGCCTCCTTCAATAAATAAAAATTGTTTATGGAAGGAGGCGTCCATTGACACTGCATTTCTTTGTTCTAACATGAAGGGGTAGACACATTTTTCTTGTATTCTATGATTTAATTTTATTCTATGATTTGGTTTTAGAAGGAATCGCTCTACTATAGATGCAGGAATTCAGTTATTAAAACATGTGTTTGAGGCCTGGGATGGATCGCGTGATGCCCTTGGCGTGTTTTGTGATTTATCTAAGGCTTGTGATTGTGTACATCATGATATACTGGTCAGGAAATTACACCACTACGGGATCAGGAACAAAGCTCTTAACCTTTTGACTTCTTATCTAAACGATAGAACTCAAAGGGTTATTATTAATGGCACTAAATCGCCCGGCGCATCTGTTACCATGGGCGTTCCACAGGGTTCGATACTCGGACCATTCTTGTTTTTAATATATATCAATGACCTACCCTACTATGTAGCAAATAATCACGAGATCGTATTGTTTGCAGATGATACCTCATTACTATTTAAAATTAAAAGACAATTAAGCAAGTTTGACGAAGTGAACAATGCTCTCTCGAGGGTCGTACATTGGTTCAACGTAAATAACTTACTTCTTAACGAGAAAAAAACTAAATGCATAAAATTCTCACTGCCCAACGTTAAGCAGGTTGAAACCAATGTACAACTCAATGGAACGGTTTTGGACCTTGTGGAGTCAACTGTCTTCCTAGGCGTTACTTTAGATGCCAAATTGCAATGGGGTCCCCATATTGAAAAATTGTCGGGTAGACTCAGTTCAGCGGTTTATGCTGTAAAAAAATCAGACATTTCACCGATGTAGAAACAGCTAGAATAGTTTATTTTAGTTACTTTCATAGCATTATGTCATACGGCATACTGCTGTGGGGGTGCTCTTCAGACCTCAATACTGTCTTTATACTGCAGAAGAGGGCTGTACGAGCCATTTATAACCTAAGTCCGAAATGTTCACTAAAAGAATTATTTACAGAAATAAATATACTTACTGTTGTATCCCAATTTATATATGAAAATTTGATGTATGTTAAGAAAAATATTAATAATTTTGCTAAACATTGTGATACGCATAACATAAATACAAGGAACAAGCACAATCTCTCTGCACATGTTACTCGTCTTCACAAAATTAATAATTCTTTTATGGGTCAATGTATACGCTTTTATAATAAACTTCCTGTTGAAATCAGAAATTTGTCAATGAATAAGTTCAAAGCATTGATTAAGATTAAACTTTGCCGTAAAGCGTATTATAAAATTTCTGATTACATAGAAGACAAAACAGCTTGGGACTGAGCAATAATATGCATTACTATAGTAGGTATATTTAATAAATGTCAAAGTGTAGCGTATCTTACCAAACAGGGCTCTCTTTTACTGAACTGCAAGGCAAGATACTGGAGCTAACTTTCATTACCATGTAAAAAAAACATGATTGTAATAATATTAAAAAAATGAATATAAATAAGAAAAAAAGACAAACCCGCTGAGTTTCTTGCCGGATCTTCTCAGTTGAGGTCGTATTCCGATCCGGTGGTAGTGTAAGAAAAAAAAATGTAACTGACAATTTGTAAGTGCCCCCGCAGGCCTATACAAAATAAAGACATTTCATTTCATTTCATTTCATAATTAAGTCACTATTTAAAGAAAGGCCAATAATGTTATTAATGTTAAATCACTAACTCAACGGGCTCAGTCCGTTTGAGTGTTCTCACTATGTTCGTCGTATCGATGGACTCGATATTAGCGTTATTTAGGTGAAACCGATTATTTAAATCATTTTTAACCGACTTCCAAAAAGGAGGAGGTTATCAATTCGTCTGTATTTTTTTTTTTTTTTTTTATATTTGTTACCTGATTTCTCCGGACTGGGTGAACCGATTTAGATGATTTTTTTTTTATTTGAAAGGTAGTGCGTGTCATATGGTCCCATTTTTTTTTAGTATTTTTTTGACAAGGGCATCTATAAGAAAAACGCATAAGTCTTAAATTTGCATTTTCAATGTGCCCGATAAATGTATGAATAACTCAATATCCCGCCAACCGATTTTGATGATTCTTTTTTTATTAGAAAGGATGTACTTCAGGGGTAGTCTGATAAGAGTTTGATAAGGTTCTAATCATAGGATCTTAAACTTTTTGGAGCAAAATAATAAAATTAGTGATAGTCTGCCGAACCTTAGCTGCAGAAATCCAATTGAGTAAAATATAGAATAAAATTACTAAGTAGGTATTTACTATGAAAAATTTGACCTTCAACTCTTCAATCCTGATGATGCAGGGGTACTGCTAGCCTGAACTATAAAAGTTGGTCATTTGATGTTTACGAATATATAATGGAATTGATAAGCAAATTCATGGGACAAAAATTTGACCTTCAACTCCTCAACCCTGATGATGCAGGGGTACTTCAAGCCAAAACCACAAGAGTAAGCCATTTGGTGCTTACGTATATGTTATAAGATTACTGAGCAGAAATATAAGATGAAAAATTTGACCTTCAACTCCTCAATTCTGATGATGCAGAATACTGCAAGCCTAAACCATAGGAGTTGGCTATTTGGTGCTTACGGGTATGTATTAAAATTACTAAGCAAAGACACAAGATGAAAGTTTTGACCTTCAACTCCTCAGCCCTGATGATGCAGGGTACTGCATGCCTAAGCCATACAAGTTGGCCACCTGGTGCTTACGTGTATATTATAAGATTACTGAGCAAACATATTAGATGGAAAATTTGTCATGTTATGACTAAGATTTAGCTTTAAATTTAAATGTATTGTGGGTTAGGTTAGGTTGGAACATAAAAGAAAACATAAAAACTAAGCGAGGCGACTTCAGGACTATGTCCTAAGTACTGAGTATGTTTTAAACTAAAATATATTTAAATTATTTTTAACTTTTTTGTGGCATGGAAGTCGGTGGATATTTTTTTGTCAAAAATTTTTTATTTTATGTATGTCAGTTTTTGTATGTATTTTAAATTGCATTGCCTGTTTATTATAATTTTTGTGCACAATGGCAAAAAAATATAAGAAATAAATATTTTCCTCACACATTTTCTTTTTCGGTTACCGAGCAACAGTGTAAAAACTTTATAAAATACACATACAAGAAATAAATAATTACGTACTACTTATGGAAGCAAATATGATTAGCAAATAAAAACAATCAAATATATTTGATTGATTTTTTTTTACTTATTAGAGATAACAAATTATTTTTCTGCTATGTTATAATTTTGCTAATCATTACCTTAGACTTAACGAATTTCCATTCAGCAAATTAAAATTTAAACCTAAACCTAAAATGTCACTAAAGAACCTTAGCTTAAATTGAAGATGAAATGAAATGTCCCACTTTCCTCATAGAACCTTAACTTTCCTCATGGATAGTTAGATCCCTACACTCTGTCTTCCCTACAACGTTAGCGCTTAGACTCTTATTCTAACCGCGTCCCTGTAGTTTCGAGATCAGTAAAGGGCTACGGTATCCCCAGCCTGTCTTAAGAGGGGACTAAAAGCTCGAAGCGTCCAGCCAGGCGACCTCGGAAGGGCGGCGGTATGCGGGTTTGCATATCGCCTGAGAGGAACCCGATGGGACAACGCGCTCAGAACTCCGGTTGGGTTCATTTGGTGATCCCAAAGTCCTCTTTGTAGTGTCGAGGACGGTCACCGGAGAGTTTTAGTGCCGTAAAATTTCCGCATAATCCTGTGTCGCTCCCATGGCGTCTGATACTTTAGGTGGTGGTAAAAATATTCAGCAAATGCCTTATGTTTATAGATTACTAGCTGACCCGGCGAACTTCGTTACGACTAAAAGTCAAAAATCTAAAATTATAAGTGTTCCTCCACTATATTATGCATTTATTATACATAAAAAACTTCCTCTTGAATCACTCTATCTATTTAAAAAACTGCATTAAAATCCGTAGCCTAGGGTAGTTTTAAAGGTCTAATCATACATCGGGACAGACAGCGGGAAGCGACTTTGTTTTATATTATGTGGTGAAGCGCAACTAGTATTAAATCGGAGATATTAAAAAAAGAGTCGTTGGTTACCACCACGCTTCATTTTTGCGATATCATTAGTCACTAAGCTCACTCAGTGCAGATTGATGATTTTAACACTTTTAACATTAACTGAAACGCGTAAAAGAATTAGAACTTCTAAATTAAAAAGAAGCGTTAATTCTCAAAGGAAATGGCGGAACCAGAATTTCCGTTTGAGACTATAGCAACAAAAGGTACAATTTAGAAAAAATATGATGGCAAAATGGACGGTTTTCCAATAAAAAGATTCTGTCCTTAAGGTTTCGAGGAGAGCTCGGTTTATCCTATTTCTGTGTTTTTTTATCTGATCGAAATAGCAAACGAGCATGCAGTCCACCTGATGGTATAGACATAGACATCTATAAGCAACCTTAAATGGACCATGGATTCTGTGTGAAGTCAATCACAGATGCGTTGCTACTCCCGAGGACCATGATGGTCGCCTGATATAAAAGTGTGCCGGCAACCACACCTTGCCATCGAAACGCAAGAGCTGCTTTACGCTGGAAATAGGTGCGGCGGTGGTACTACACTGATTCTACCAGCTGCGAAATATAAATTTTGCTATATAAAAAAAATGCTATATAAGAGCAATAGTAGCTGTTGTGATAATCGAACACACAGAACAGACCCTACGTAACTAATCACTACAGAATAATATTTCGAGTTATTGAAGGAAAATCTTTTACTTCGATCCTGACACAGTAATTTCAAGATCTAACACGGGGTTATTATAAGTACATTAACGCAAGCTTTAATTATATGCTTTATAGATTTAAGTTATAAACAAGAACTAACACAAAGAATGGCTTTATCGCCTATTTACCAACCTGTCTTTAGGATGGACTGCGGTAGAATGAAAATAAAAGAAAAAAAGATGAAAAAGAGAATAAAACATTTCTTTACAATATTTAAATAAAGTTTCTGGGAAGTTTACCAAAATAGTAGGTATATTACGAAAATTGTAGGTTACGTTATTCCAATTAATAAAGTTATAGAACTTTTAAAATAATTAAATTTATTCAGTTTAAGATCGTGATCCTTTCACTATTGTAAAAGTTTAAGCGATTGACAGTAGGTTATTGATTTTACAAAATAATATATAGAACGACTACACGATAATCTAGACACTTTTAGATGTTTGTATGTCCGGCTGGCGATGCTTATCTTAAGATCAAATGCTATGTACAAGATCAAATGTATCTTTAGGATCCTTAATCAAGTGTAACTTTAATTTCAGTTACTGTCATTCTCGTATAACTTTATGCGGACTAAGACATGTTAAAATGTTCGATACAATTCCCTATCGTACATAGAATGTAAGTTTTGAAATAAGTAAATAACTCACAGTGGCATACAGCGAGCGCCGCCAGGGCGCGTAGCGGGGTTACCGGCATGTCAGGCGGTGTGGAGCGGGCCGGCGCAGGCGCACGCGTGTCCGTCGCCGCAGGCTTCGCGGGTATAGCGCGCGGCGCCCGCGGCCCACGCTCCGACGTACCGCTCGTCCGCCCTCCCGCGGCCTGAAGTCTCAGATAATAATAATTCGCTAACGACAAACATATATTTAAATAATAACATCAGGTGAACATATACTGCAGATTAATAAGTAGCGAGTATCATAATGGTATTCTTGCTCAGAGGCGATTTTGTAATCGTCTTTGGTCATTTTCCCCATAAAGCGAGAGTGTTATTTGATATGCGATAAAAGCAGACATTGCGACGATACCATACTATAGACTAGTTTAAGGTTCGAGTTAACATGTTAGATTAGCATAGGAGTATAAGTGATGAAAGAATAACTAAGTATTTAAATAATAGTGATGTTCAACGTTCTCCAAAGCGAATGCAGATGCGGATACGAATCACAAGGTGATATATACATAATCGTCAACTGCTCGGAGTTCTTTTATCACAAAATAAGATACGATAATTTAGGTTTTTTATTGTATGTACTATTTTCTTAATCAGAGTTCAAACGGAACTATGTAACTAACTCACCATTGTCACAAAGCTGGTAGAGCTTTTGACATAATAATAATAATAATAATATTAATAACGACATTATTGTCTCAAACATGCAATATACAATTATAAAGGTGTATTTACATATTAAATCAAAACAATGTATTTGTATATAATGAGATAGGCACATAGCATTGTAGAGACAAAAGGAAGTGGCTCAGCGTTTGCTAACACAGAATCGGGACTCCGTGCAGCGCTGTTTTTCAGCCACATCCTTGCCCTGAGTTGTTATGCGAGAGTGGTTTAAGCCGCCATTTACACCATTACGCCATTTACATATATGTTGAACCGTGATAAATGAAAATTTAAAATATTTGCAGAATGTGTATATTGCAGTATAATTGAGAAAAAAGGTAATAAAAACTAAGTCCCACAGGAAAAAATATTTTACCCCTAGAATTATTAGGTATAGATGACTTTTTAATTTTTAATATGCATATATATCTACAACTACTATGAAAAAAATACCAAACATATAATTTTTAAACTTGTTAGTTCTTTTGTGTGGAAGACTCGCACTTCGCTAACTTTTTATAGTTTTCCTGTAATTTTAATTATTACTATTTAAAGCAACAAGAACGAAAATAAACTTTTTAGGACATATTATAGATTTTTTTTTATTTAACCACAAAATAAATCTTGTCAACCTAATTGTCATTTAATATCTTATGAGATATTAAATTAGATTTAATATCTCATAAGAGATGAGCAGTGATAGCCTAATGGTTGAAACTTGCCCCCTCGACCGGGAGGTCAAAGGTTGAAACCCAGGCACGCACCACTGACTTATGTGCGTATTATTAATTAATTATCACCCGAGAGTTCTTAAAAAAAAAGTTCTCGGAGATGTGTGAAGTCCACCAATTCGCCATTGGCCAGCGCGGTGGACTATGGCCTAAACTCTCTCATTCTGAGAGAAGACCTGTGCCCAGCAGTGGGACAATAATGGGTTGACGGGATGTATTTAAATCTTTGTTGTTTGCCAAACACATTCGGCGAGAATTCGCATAATTATTTAGATTTCGAACTCGTTACATCACTAGTACCTACAACCAAATTTATAGGTTTTCACAACGCAACTAATTAAGGTCAACTTTACATTACAGTTTTTTAAGAGCATGTCTATAAGCTTGCCTCAGCGCTATAACTACTTAAGGGTTAAGGGTTTCAATTAAAATATTATTTATACTACATAATTATTTTTTTCATAAATATTGCTTTAGATAAATCTATACCCATGTAATTCAAATCAAGTAACGGTTAAAGAAGCATCTGACCTTACAGAGTGAAGGCTTTCGTAGTAAGCATTAATTTTACAGTAAAAATATATTATTATTTATTGTTAAGAAATAAGGGGACAAGGCTGCTAATATAGCACGTTAGAAAAGTTTCATAATAGTATATATTATATTATTTAATAAACAACCCTTTGTACTTTTAAAAGTAAGATCTATCTGTCGATTCTTATTTAAAATTAATGATCGAAACAAATTAAAATTAGTTTAACTCGTAAAATATTGTCTAATCTAAGATCCTTCGATACATGACATTTGAAGACCAATATAGGTATACTTACACAACACCCTTACGAGTACGCAATTTTATTGTTTATCCACCACCTACATTTTCCGGGTGGTACTCCGACTTATTTATTTTTGTAACTCACTATTAATTTCATAATATGTTTATCGAACACAATTTTAAACTTAGATGTAGGGTAGTTCTAGTAAGACAAACTGCCGCATAGACAGATGGATGAATGGTACGAGTAAATGTGCTAGCGTTGTTTATGCGTTTCTAAAATAATAACTCTATATCACACGCACTTCACATTGTACGGTTAGCCTTAAACTTGATGAGTTACTTCGAGAGTTTCATAATGATGTGGAGGCTGTCGAACAACTTGAGTACGTCGTGCTTGTGTGACGTTCATAGTGGATCAATTTTATTGCGAAACATTCTGGTAACCTTGCCGGCTACCATAAATCTATATGTAAAATTAAATGTATGTCAATTAAAATTATTATTTATTACACATTTGGTAAAAAATTAAAAGGTTGTAGAACCATTACAGTTTGACCAAGGAGGCTCCACCGATACACCTGCGAATACTAACAAAGCCATGAGCCATGGTCATCTTAGTTTTCAGG
This sequence comes from Spicauda simplicius, assembly GCA_949699795.1. Taxonomy (NCBI): domain Eukaryota; kingdom Metazoa; phylum Arthropoda; class Insecta; order Lepidoptera; family Hesperiidae; genus Spicauda; species Spicauda simplicius. Next base: position 77,997 of record OX453080.1, read on the forward strand.
AGTATATTAGTTTTATATAGAATTAGTTAACATCCGTATGTCAACGTGTTGCAGTAACTACTTACTATTTAATGCACTACATGCTCATTAGCAACATCGATCTTAACAAATGGCTATTCAGACAAATAACAAACTAAAGTATTTGCAAAATAACTGAAATTAACGTTGATTTTTAACTGACTTCATTAACGAACGTTTTAAAGTACGTTACGATTTGCTATTATTGACATTAATCAAGGTGCAAGCGAGATCTCACTGTGTGCTGATACCAAATGTTAAAACAGGAAAGAGACATAGATTGTAGTCAATAGGAACTAATAAATTTTAGATTAATATTCATATAATTTGTAGTCTCGTGCGACCGGTGCCATTCCCGAATGTCAGACTTGAACATTTGGAGGCAGGTCCTCCATATGTTAACGCTTTATTTAGGTGTGATACTGTCTTATTATTATTTTCTTCTTAACAGCGCTACACTAGGTTTTTCTCATGTGTGGTGGGTGCCATAGTACATATACAAAAAAATAATAATACAGAAACACCCAGACCCAGAACAAGAACCTAAATTCATCATTAAGATAACTGTTTAGCCGAAGACCGAACCTGGAACCCACTACGTGTCTGACCGGTATAGTAAATGCTCCACCACGCGGGACGTCAAAATTGTTTTAATAAGTTTTTACTATACAGGCTCTACATTACATGTTTTCGATTTGCAGTATGAGATCTTATCTAACAGTGCCGCTACCCACAGGTATCCGCTATTCATACCAGGCCCGGATTTACAATTCGGTGCTTGAGACGCACATCTTTGTAGAAATAAACCTGATAGGTACTGCATAAACCAGATATCAAATCCCTAACGTGTTTTTTTAAACTTTCCCAACAGCGACGAATGTCGTTTTAGCACGTTTGTTGGGCATTTGACCTTGATTAATCACTTAATCATTAAGCTGACGACACTATTGCGTATTTCTTTAGAAATACCATAAAACGGAATCACCGACAAACCAAGTTCTTGACGAATGCTCTTCAAATTTCTTTGAAATTCACCTGCCTCTTAATAAGACCCCTACAAACGTTTAACAAACCAAATGAACACATAGCAGATGCATGCATTTATATATACATGGGCAAATGTTATAAAAATAAACATAAAAATGCATTCACATTGCAAAATCGTGAATTGCACGAATCATAAGGAAGTATCTAATGAAAAAATATAGTTTATCCAATTTGAAGATACAAACACGTCGTAGACAAACACATGTTAGACAATAAATAATTTTGAAACAGAATACCCATGTAGTAATTATTGACTTATTAACCAACATATTTTTATAATATTCAAAATCATTAAAATTGTGAACTATTTTCTAATATTTACTCACAGAAATATAGACGGCATTGACGTATTGATATATTGAATAAGCGTAAATAATGAATGAAATAATTGTATATTTATTACTAGTTGACCCGGCGAACTACTTTCCGCCTAAAAGTTAAAAATCTATAATTATCAGTGTTTCTCTACTATATTACACATAAAAAATGCTTCCTTCCTCTTAAATAACTCTATTTAAAAAAACTGCATTAAAATTCGTAGCGTAGTTTTAAAGATCTAAGCATACATAGGGACAGATAGCGGGAAGCGACTTTGTTTTATACTAGGTGGTAATTAAATAATCAATACATACGATAAAGGGTCACTAAAACATGCACAACACTCCGAAAAGACGCAATTAAAAAATTCCTCGCGACATCAAGTAGCGTATGCTGCCCTTGGAGTCTCTTCTGATGATACTACGCAACTTATTGCTTATTCAACATTAATAATAAACAATATAAACATGTAAATACATAAGGGCAGGTTAATGTGACACGTTACTTTTACAAGTGCGTTATTATTAAAGCTTAATGAAAAAGCAACACTCACGTTCCGCATCAATAATATGTATTTTATTAGGTTTATGTTATTACTATAAGAATAAACGTGTTATAACATATGAGCGCGTTTTAACATAAACAAAATATTTTAATATTATTTTTAGTTAATTAGAGAAATACATTTGACCGTAAAAATAATCAATGCAAAACTTACCTAATATATACAATAGATAAAATAAACGATGTTCTCCGTACGTGGGCAGCGGTCGTCTCACCCGTGTATATGCAGATTTTGTAAACACGATTCATTCATTGTGTAACAAGTGCCATTACTAATACCAAACAGAAAGTTAACGATAATAAAAGACTAAGTTCAGCCCACTACTTCGCCTGTGAGACGGCCAGCATCCAAAACTGTAGTGATACCCATAGTGTACATGCAAGCAATCAAAGCCGGCCTCTATTAAGTCTCTATTATTCTGCCCGCGAGGCTTCCACTAAATGCCACTCAAAATTGACCCCTAACTTTTATAATAATAAATGGAATTGAAGTGGAAGCTCATCTTTTTATGATCTATTGCAAAATATCGTTTGCGTTATGCTCGTCATATTAAAAATATATAAATAAATTGTAGTAAAGTAAAACGTGTGTACGAATTAACATATAATAATTATGATATAATTTTTAGACCAAAAAATAATTGATTACTTAAGCAAATTACTCAAATAAACGTACAGACATATAAACATTTGTTATAACCTCATTATAGTTTAGATACTTATCGGTACCGAAACACGACAATAGGCGTACGTAACTCCACCATATAAAAGACTTCAACGCGTGTAGCTACATAACCTTATGGTAACGAACGTCTCTACCCGCGAAGACCTGCTGACCTACTCGCTCACTCTACTACATCATTCCGGTGCTGGAAAGACCAAATTACATAATATATTTTCAATCAAAAGTTATTGAGCGATTACCTTATTTTTTCTTAGTCAATCTATTAACACCAAATCTTAATTATAATCATAAACAATTTTGTGGTTGCCCCGTCTCTTTTATACGAGGTAACCATCTTGCATATGTGGTAGCAACGCATCTGTGATTAATTTCAGATATAACCCTAGTTTTATATAAAGTTGATTACAGTCCAAGGAAATCTGGATGGACGGTAATCAGTTATCAGCAGGTGGACTGAATATTCATTTGCTACTGGAATCCAATAAAAAATATACAAAATATCCCAAATCTTACTGTTATAAATAAAAATAACCTTCTGTCATGTTTTTTCATAACAGTTTTGTATAATAATAATAGATTTTAGGATAATATTGTTAGTTACGTGTCGATATAAATAAGCTCAGTCACGTGAGACAAAAACATTATTTTCTTGTTGTTTGAAGGTTTTTCGTGTTTGTTTGTGTTTATTATTTTTTACTGTCGTCTGCAAATATGTTACTTTTTAATCTAGACATCCTTGCACTACCTAACGTGTACGACGCTACTTAACTCGTTAGATTGATTCTCGTACATCAACGGATGTATGCGCACTTTGTAAATTTGGATAGAGAAGACGAACAAGTTACAACACTTTTTTATGTTTTGTTTGTCACCTAATTTTGTTTTGATTCTAATTCTAATTCATTTATTTTAAAAAAAATTCAATGGACCAAAATAAATAAATGCAGCTAGTTTAAAGATAAGCTAACCAAATATTGGATCATGGAAATAACGTTACGAAGCATTTTGTGTAAAAATGTAAAGTAACATGTATACCCAAATCTTATCTGTGATTGTCAAGTAATTATGATTTCCTAAACAAATAAAATCTTGTATTAATTTCATTTTAGACTTAAGACCCGTGCTCATTTACACTTTACAGCTGTTTGACACACATATGCGTAAAAACATTTTTCCTCAATTTGCCCATATTTCTTAAAACTATTTTATTTTATTTTATTATTATTACTATTAGACGACCCGCGTGGTGCAGCGGTTACCATACCGGTCTGACACGCAGTGGGTCCCGGGTTCGATTCCCGGCCAGACAGGTATCTGATGATGAGTTTAGATTCTTGTTCTAGGTCTGGGTGTTTGTGTATTCGTGTTTCTGTGTGTCCTTGGCATCCACGACACAGGAAAATCGGGCTAAAAATGTGGGGCTATGAGTGTAGAAAGCGTTTTTTTTTTATTCTAGACATATTACCTATACCTATTTTAAAATCTATAACACATAGGAACATTTTTAGATAATAGGTACGCACACATTTTTAAGCGTTAACATTCTAATGTTTGATTAAAAAATATAAAATAGTGTTCTTTCCTTGTCCTCGTCCAATTCTTGTAATCGATTGTTATTTACTTCAGAATCTCGCACCAGAGGTCAAGGTTCCAATCCAAGGCCTCTCTCATTTTTGAAGATGTTTACATATTTTGATATAGTAGTATTTCACACGTTTCTATCTATTATACACTCACAATTTACGCATTGAGCTTCAATATTAGGTATTCTATTAAAGTAATACGATTTTTCCCGCTATATTAGAATAATGTAAAAATAAGTACGTACGTAATTCTAAATGACAGTCGAATGTTACAGTTCATAACAATTTAATATAAATCATGAAATTTAAATTTAAAGATACTTACCTGTCCCTCAAGTAAATAAAAAGCTATTTTTTAATTCGACGTCCTTTCATTAATGAATAAAAAAAATGTAATCATGACGTATGTGTGCATGTATTATGTAAAATTATATCTATCAAGTTAAAACACTCTAGTAAACTTTTATCTCGTGAACCAAGAAGCTTAGTTGAATTTTTCACAGGTGATGTTTTTTAGTTGCTGTTATAACATCAAATACTAAAAATAGAATAAAATAGATATTTATGGGGGGCTCCCAAACAACAAATGTGATTTTATTCAGTTTTTATAGATAATGGTACGGAACCCTTTGTGTGCGAGTCCCACTCGTACTAAGCCCTTTACTGTTATTATCATAACTATATCAATGTGTATCAATGAAATAAAACTCGGTCAAATTTCATAACCTCGTACTCCAATAATTGCAGTGAGTATGAACAAACAGGAATATCAATCTATCCGATTACAGAACAACACCAAATGATATGTATTACAACTCTGATGCTACAATACAAAATATTTGTACATAATTATGGATATATCGGAACTAAAGTAGAAGCACAAACGATTAATAAAAATATTTTTGTAGCGTAGTGTATGATGTCGCAAACAAAAACAAACAACTTAGCACAACTTCTATCATACACTACTACCACACCTACGACATTAACCCAACTTACCTTAGGTACTTTCTCGGTTCCAATTACTACATATCACTTGCGCGTAGATATTGACTGATCTTATTTATAAATGAAGTATTGCGATATTAGTTTTTGTGTGCAGTAATGTCGATGGCTAAAGTATATTTATGTGGTTTCCGCTATTATTAAAATGCTATTTAGTGAAGTACCTGTTCTTATCGTGTAATGATAAATTCCAGTGAAAGCGAACATATACCGTAATAATATTCATAAATTAAACGGAACCCCTACGGCTTTAACTTCAATCGATTATGGTGCGTGACGTGATGCGTCTTAATATAAAAAAAATGCGAACCGGGCTCGCATATTAGGAATCCCTTTGTAAAATGAAAACGGATAGAGGTTTTGTAGAAGTTTTGAAATTATTATTTGCTACAATCCTCGTCCTAGTTTTCAACATAATTATGTTAATAAATCGTATCGTCTGCCGGTACAGTATAAAATGTATACCTATTCTATTGAGCCATTTCTGAGCTTAAACCTTTCAATCATCTCTTCTCAGTCATATTTTTCTGATGGTTTTTCTTCCCAGAAACATATGGTTCATCACAAACAATCTTTATAGAATCGTGATTTCCTATGTAGTCACACTATCTTTATGTATGTTAGAAACCCTGTGCTTCGAACCAGAAATTCCATCGCCACGCCTTTTTCGTCCAATCGAAGCAGCAAACGAGCATACACCTGATGATAAGTGGCCACTGCCGCACCTATAAGCATATTTACATAGCACAGGGGTCTATTTTAAGTCAATCACAGATGCGTTGCTACACTGCGACAATGGCCACTGTCGATCAGATAGGCCGAATTCTCTTTTAATACTTTCATGGTATAGAATTATGTTCTTTTCAATAAAATTTATAGGTAAGTTTTTTTCATAATGAGGTTTTTTTAAGAATAACTGATAGGAAACTGAAACAACAATCGATTTGATTATCTTACTTATATTATTTACATCTGATGATCATCAAAAAAGATATAAGTACACTTATTTCAATAACATTACACACGCTACGATGATATAGATAGGCCAATGAAATAAATTGCCCTTTAATTATTTACCAAACATACTTGAACCAAGATTTTAGAAAATTGTGATTGACCAAATATATTTAAAGTACCACTATTGTTTTCTGAAAACATAATCACTATTAAGTATTCTTAAAAACATATTCATTATATTATTCACTTTTGAAAAATATTATGCTAATGTTAAAGTGAGGATTGTATGAATTTGTACAGTAAGTTAGAATAGTTTTAGTGTTAGTCTTTATACATGAAAATTTACATTCAAGATGTAAAGTATGCAAGATAAAATAAGATGACTTCATTTATACTGGCCTCAATCACACAATTTCGTAACTATATTTGACCACATATGGCTAACCATTACAAATTTAAGTAATCATATAAAACATTAGCAAGTAAAACAAAACATTAATCATGTCATAATTCAGTTCACATTACATGCCTTTTTTGATAAACAAATTATTTTTGTCCTTTCTAGCTTTGGAAGAAATATAAATAGCTAGTTTAAGTATTGTGCAACATGAGAAACTTATTTATTTTTAGTTATGTAGCATTGCAAATGCAGACACAGAGGAGACCGGAGCGTGGCTAGTGCGGGGAGGGCTACCTCCTGCTGTTGCCGCGCTGGTGGCCGCGGCCGCGCACGTACGTCTTGTGCGCGTGCTTGGAGGAGTGGTCCTGCGCCGCGCCCGCGAAGCGCTCGGCCTTGCCGGGCAGCTGCGGCGCGCCGGCGGCGGCGGGCGGCGCGCCCGGCAGCAGGCTGCGCGCGCCGTTGCTGCGCTCGGGGGCGGCGCCCGTCGCCGCGGGCGGGGGGGTCGGCTGCGGCTCACTCATATTTACCTGCCATCAAATTAGGGTTCACTTAATATTTGAAAAACTTCAGGATAATAAAGAGAACAATTGTAAAAGTGTTTGCATTAAACCATAAACATGAATGAATGTTACATATAAGCAGAGATTTTAGGCAGTTAAATTTTTTGATAATCATTTGTAAACACTTGTAATTTACAATGTGTGGAAAAATAATATACAAGGTTGTACAAGGTACCTAGTCATTGAATAAGTAAAATGTTTGCACATTTTTACATAGAGCCCAACTAAGACTTGTGTGCTAATATAACGACATAATGTGCAAACAACTCTTCAACCATAATATTTAAAATAAGTATATAGCCACCAAAAATATCACATTTTTATAAGAAATACTGTTAACTAATATTAATTGGTAGCTCAATCTCTGCTCTATTTAACCCTTTTAGTTGATTCTGCCATATTAAAGTTCACATTTCTGTGTGGATGTTTTATGGCAGATAAACTACATGTTGAGGCATTTTAAGTTTTTGTAATGAGAAGATGTTAAATAATCCTGATTATTGTATATGGTGTTAACTAACAACAAGCAAAGAAAAGTGGTCACTGTTACGAATGGATATCGGTAAGCAACTTCAAACAGAACAAGGATTCTATTGTGAATCACAGATACTTTGCTATTCCCGAAGACTAAGATTTTCGATTCTTACAAAAAGTGTTGTGCAACACCACAAAGGCTAGCAAGTAAACCCTTCCAACAAAATGCAGGAACAGCTTTACAAATAAGTTTGGCGGTGGTACCTTCCTAGTCAAACCATCACATTGCCATACTTACTTGTTCATTGAAGAGCATACAGAACTCTCCGACTTTCTGTATGTCACCGGACTTGCCGGAGTACAGCGTGAGCGCGGCGCGCCACAGCGACGCGTAGCCGCGCGTCAGCCGCACGATGTCGCCGGGCTGCAGCAGCGCGCCCGGCTCGTCCCACACCGACAGGTTGACGCACGCCGACGCGTCCGCCACGCGCAGCGTGCGCACCTCGCGCGCCTCCTTGGTCAGCGTCGGCGCGCCCACCTCCAGCACGATGAACACCGCGTTGATGTTCTTCATGCCCGGCTTCAGATCCTTGATCTGCACGTACTCCGTCGTGCTCATCGCTCTGCCTTTACTTACTCTCGCCACACATTACATTCGAAAGGCAAGTATTTTAACAAACCGTCGCGATGAATGTTTCAATTGTGATTTTATTTTAAGGAAATGAGGTATTTAACAAAAATGATTGATTTCTCACTATATTAATAATAAAAATAAAAATAGTAAAATTGTTTTTGTGTGAAATGATTTTCAGTTTATATATTTTCGCTGACAATAAAATTGACAGTCAGCTGTTAACCATAGAGTATTTTTCTGTTGTAAATTACGCTTTTACCAAAGAGTAAAATACCATACGTACCGTAGTCCCAAAATATCAGGTTGACATTTTAAAGGGATATCAATGCCGCACATGGTCACAAAACCGTTAGTCGGTAAATGTGCTTTAAGTAACTTTTCTAAGTACATATTTTTTAAATAAAAGCCAAACGCAACCCGATTTAATCAACCAATTGAATTAAAGCAAGCAATGTATTTTTAGTTAAATTTACCATTTCTCTACACCATATTTTAAGATCATTTTTAAAATTATTTTTTTGTGATAAAAAGTAAGCTACCGACGGGACTGTTAAATGGAAACGTACGGTTGATATTAATTGATGACTTCATTTCAGGGTAGCCAGGTTAGAGGTTTTTCCTCCAAATTTAGGGGATAAAAAAGTAGGATGGGGTTTTTTAGAGGTGTTCTATTTTTAGGGGTACTTTTAGAGGTTTTTTATAACTTCAATTAACATATAGGTGATTTTAAAGGGAAATCTCCCGCCAGGCTACATGATCATGACTCGACGACGAAAAAAAAAGATCATACACTACACCCAATGACCTTTTTTTTTTCATCGTCAGGGAAATACCTACGGCCTGATTCATAAATACGTTCTTATTAATTCATTGTGGGGATTTTTATGGAGGCTTTAGGGGGAAACATTTCTGAGAGTTGGTAACCCTGCTGCATTTTGTCTTTGACAGATTTTGACATTTAACTGATTTAAGTTTTGACAAAACCGATAACGCGATTGATAGTAAACTTAGGAGCGTGTATTTTAAGAGTTTTACTAAATTTCTGGCTTATCACTTTAAACTACTTGAGTACAGGCTCAGTAGTGATTTAACATTGTGAGGTGTGCGAATGGTTAAGTTTATTACATTGAGAAAAGTGTAATTTACATTAAGATGTACAATCAACTGGGAACCGGCGGGAACAACCCCAACAAGGACGTGGAGGTGGCCTCGGCGCCGGACGACACGGTGTCGGCGCTGGAGTTCTCGCCGCCCTCCGTGCCGCAGACCTTCCTCGTGGCCGGCAGCTGGGACTGTCGGGTAACCTTTGGCTTTATTGCACTAAATCTTGTTGCAGTTTATACCTTCGTGACACCGACATACCTATCGTAAATGGCGAGCTTGTAGATTGTATACACCCGTGGGTGGATACTGAGCCGCCTACCCGGTATATAGTCCTAGTATTACAAGAACAATCTTAAAACTCTGCTTTACATTGTCTTCCAATTGGCTATCTTACTCTGATTTTCATACTTTAATCGACCTGATATAACTTAGATTGATGACTAGTAACTTAGTTATTCTTATGTTGATAATATGTGTCCATAATAAATGATAGAGAAATATATTACACATGTTGACAGTTAAACACAAGATAACAATTTAGTTACGAAAAATGATAATTTTGGAAAATATGAAATTAATATTATTATTTGCAGGTGCGATGCTGGGAAGTGGAATCATCGGGCAAGACCATTCCAAAAGCTGCACAGGGCATGGATGGACCAATTCTAGACGTGGCTTGGCATGATGTAAGCAACTATCTGTTGTTATGTTCCAGGCAGTTTACATGTAAATATTGTGCAACAATTTTATGTATCATCATATTTATAAAAAAATACTTTCTCTTTTTAGGATGGCACCAAAGTATTTATGGCGTCCACTGACAAAAGTGTAAAATGTTGGGACCTTGCTGCCAACCAAGCTATGCAGGTCTGTACATAAAAAATGTGAATAGTAAGGCAAGATACTGGAGCTAACTAACTTTCATTGCCATGTAAAAAAGAAAAACATGATTTTAATTATATTTAAAAAAAAAATGGATATAAATAAGAAAAAAGACAAACCCGCTGAGATTCTTGCCGGATCTCCTCAGTTGAGGTTGTATTCTGATTGGGTGGTAGTGTAAGAAAAAAATGTAACTGACAATTTGTAAGTGCCCCCGTAGGCCTATACAAAATAAAAAAAATAAAGATAAAGATAAGGTATATTTTCAAGTGTTTTTCTATTTGTATAATATGAAAAAAAAATACTTAAAGAAAAAATAATATTGTGTCATATTTTACCATCTTTCAAAATAAATGTTTAAATGAAAATCATTACTCTCAGTCAGACACAGTTGGGTAATAACATTTTCATACACATTTTGTTTTTGAATTACCTTTGTCATTGTATGAAATAAAAAAGGAACAATTCATAATTAACAAGAAAACTTAATCCTAATTGCAGGTAGCAGCGCACGACGCGCCTGTGAAGACATGCCACTGGATCAAAGCTCCCAACTACACATGCCTCATGACAGCCTCATGGGATAAAACACTTAAGGTACTATTTTCTTATATCTGGTAGTACTTTGGCAATACTCATACCCACACCTATTTTTTTTTTTATTTGACTGAAGTAGCAACGAACATGCAGTCCACCTGATTGTAAGTAGCCATTGCCGCCCATGGACATCTTGTTTTCTGTCATTGTTTAAAGCATGTTGCAAATTAAGGCTGACAATATATATAAGTGTGCAAAGTATGAGGAATCATAATAAACTTATAATAAAGACACAGCAGAATTTATATATTACTGTGTTGTTTAAGAAATTAGGATATTAAATTATGTGTATGATATTATTAATTTCAGTTTTGGGACACAAGAAGTGCAGTGCCAATAATGACAATGAATTTGTCAGAACGTTGCTACTGTGCAGATGTGGTAAGAACTTCTACAGTAAATGTAACAAATACATAAATTGAATCTTCTATGTTTTTACAGTGTTAGTTATTTTGTATGTAAAATATATGAGTAATATACTATTTATATAGTGTTTTTTTGTGCATCAGTTTGTGGTTTTGAAGTCCTTATGCAGTCCATGAAGTCTTTATGAAAATTAAATTTAAGATGTCTGTAAAGAAAATACAATTTTAAGTATAAAAAGCTAGGTTTACTCATTAATAGGGTAACTTGGTGCACTAAAATGCCAGCTAATGTAAGTTATTAAAACTATCTTTGCTGATAAAAGAACATTCTTGATAAAAGTAGATAAATCTAATTACACTTTTTGACAAATCTTAAATGAAAAAAAAAATATTTGTGCATGGACATGGACTTGGAACTATCACAATATAAAAAAGGGCCAAATGGTATGCTATGGTTATTGGTATGTGGCCTAACATGGTTTTCGTGTCGTGTCGTGATTTTTTTTTAAGTTACATATAATCAAAAAGTTACTGACAAAGTTTTGGTATCTAAACTAACTTTTGTTTTCAAAATTTTGTACAAATAAAAAAGATGTATTGTGCTTTTAATTTTATCATCTGCATGTTATTACTCTTGAATACCAATAAACTACATATTTGAATTGTATAAAAAACCATTACATGAAAAAAGTGTGTTTGCCAGGACTACCCCATGGCGGTGGTGGGCACAGCGGACCGCGGCATCTGCCTGTACACGCTGGAGAACAAGCCGGCAGAGTTCAAGCGCGTCGAGTCGCCGCTCAAGTACCAGCACCGCTGCATCGCCATCTTCCGCGACAAAAAAACCAAGCAGCCTACAGGCTTCGCGCTCGGGAGCGTCGAAGGACGAGTGGCCATTCAGTATGTCAACCCCACCAATCCCAAAGACAACTTCACTTTCAAATGCCATCGTTCCACTGGAACAACAGGAGGTTTCCAGGTTAGTTCATCTCAATATAGCTATTACATTGCGTTTACTATTTGTGTTATTGTGTGTATTGTTCTCGCAGGACATCTACGCCGTGAACGACATCGCGTTCCACCCGGCGCACGGCACGCTGGCCACGGTGGGCTCGGACGGCTCCTTCTCCTTCTGGGACAAGGACGCGCGCACCAAGCTCAAGTCCTCCGAGCTGCTGGACCAGCCGGTCACCAAGTGCGCTTTTAACCACAATGGCCAGATCTTCGCATATTCCGTTGGTTACGATTGGTCTAAGGTAAATTCTTGTCTCTTAGTTATCAAAATATTTTTAACTGAACTCCAGAGAACACAAATGATCGATCTAATAATCATTTGAATTTATGTAACAATAAAACATTCGCGAATAGGAATATTAATTCATTTTTTTTCTCAAATTCGCCGCTAACATGGGCGCCGCTAGATTTATTTTCAGGGAGGTTTCAGATTTATTTTATCTGCATCTACACATATTATTCGCCAGTTGAGGACGTGTTCCGATCTGGTGGTAGTGTAAAAAAAAATGTAACTGACAATTTGTAAGTGCCTCTGTAGGCCTATACAAAATAAAGAGATTTCATTTCAGAATTAAATAAACAAGTAATGTAGGCAGTTCTTTTTTCGCAAATCATTCGCAAATAATCCTTGAAAATGCGAAATGTATTTAAAACATGAATATTTGTTACATCACTAATTTGAATGAACCTTTTATTTTGGTTCATTTGATATCGAGAATCCTCAAAATTGTACCTTTACAACAAGTTGAATTAGTTAAAGATTTATAAAACTTACTACACTTTATAAGTTAGAAATTTCCTCACAATATTTTTCTTAGGAACATTGTTTCTGATATGTTACAACATTAAACAGGTAATTAGTAAATGTGGATCCCACTTTTTGATTTTGTTGAGTTTCGGAATCAGATGACGACCCGAGAGGCGCAGCGATTACTATACCGGTCTGACGCGCAATGGGTCCCGGGTTCGATTCCCGGCCAAACAGGTATCTGAATGGTGAATTTAGATTCGTGTTCTGGGTCTGGATATTTGTGTATTCGTCTTGTGTGTGTCCATGGTACCCATGACACAGGAGAAAATCCTACTGTGGGGCTATGAGTGTAGAAAGTGTGTGTGAAGTGTAGAAATATTTTACGTAGGAATGATTTGTGAAACTATTTAATATACTGGCTGCAATAAAAACTTTAAACTACATTTTCTCTGCAGGGTCATGAGCACTACAATCCAGCAAAGAAAAACTTCATCTTCCTACGAGCGTGCTATGAGGATCTGAAGCCACGCTCCACATGAATTTAAAGGCAGTGAGACACATTGTGTTGGCTGGTTGTGTTCAGATTTAACACCACTTGTTATGGAACTGCTATGCACATTGGAACAATGTAAATTGTAATATTATCTATGTAAAAATATGTAAGATTTTTGGTAATAAACAACTTTTTACAATTGTCTATTTAATTCAATGTATAAAGGTTAATAATCTTTTAGAAACTGGCCGCAATTATTTGCTGTTATGGAGGGTGAAAATAATACTAGTTAATCAAGTGTCTGCATTGCCGCTTACTTCAGATCGCAGCATAATTACAGTGCTGCTATAAGGCAGATTTAGATATGCTTCTGCACAATGGGCTAGACCACAGTCATGCTTCTGTACAATGGGTTCACTTCACGGTCAATAATCAAGAACGTTAAGGTAACATAGTAAAATCTATGATTTAATGTCTACTGCCCCCTATTATATCACAATCATATATTTTCTGTTAAAGCACTGCATAATTCTAGCATTTCATGTAAAATTTTACAAAATGTGTAATTAATGATGAAAATGCGGAAATTGGAAAAGATATCACAGAATTAAGAACTCAGTATTTCACTACACACTAATATAGATTAGTTCATAACTAATCTGACTTGAAATAATTTCCAGAAAATCAGAACATAATTCCATATATTATTACATATTCATTTCAATGTTCATAGGAAACACAACCAATATAATCAAAGTTATATCATGTCATCCACGGCTTTACTTCATTGCAATATATTCTTAGTGTAGGTACATTTGACTGCCCACTGAAGCACTAATAAAAACAAATTAGATTTAACAATTTACAATGTATTATTTATAACTGCTGTTGACATTTAATAGATAACTAATATTTTCCTAAATATATTGAGTAGGCTAATGGTGGTCACCGTCATGACCATGGTGGTCACCACCGCCGAGCATCTTATCAAGACCGACAGTGACTACGGTTAGAGCCAGGCCAAGAGGAAACCCACGGAAAAACACCTTCCGAGCACGTTGGAAGCGAGTACCGAAACCAGGATGGTATCTCCAAGCTTCATTCCTGAAATGAATTTCGTTCACTTTAACTACATAATATTTGGTAGATAATTGCTTGGACACATGAATCCTCTAGAAAGTGGTTTTGGTATAGCCAATATTAACAAAGTCAGCAAGTTTGCAGAAAGATGCCACTGCCCTGCAAAGAACATTACTCAACATTATTTACAGAAAGATATTATTTAAATTCCATTTAAGTTAGTTTGGGAAATCAAACTAAACTTATAATTATATAAAACTTATATAAACTAATATAATTATATAAAATTTAGAATGATCTTTCCAAAATCGTCAATTTAGATGTGTGTCGATCAATTTCTTTTTTTTATCCTTATAATGTTATAAGTGAAAATTTGTAAATGGCTTTCACTCAATATTGTTAATAAGTTAATTAGAATATAAGTTAGCTGTAAATTTTCCAAATAAAATAAAATAACTTTTTTTTTATCTGACTGAAGTAGCAAACAAACATGCAGTCCACCTGATGGTAAGTGGCCATTGCCGCCCATGACCATCTGTAATCAACTTCATACAGAACATGGGTTCCATCTGAAGTCAATCACAGATTCGTTGCTATTCCCGAGGACTAAGATGGTCGCCTCATATGAAACTGGCTTATACATATAACATTTATGTATATGGCGAAACCAATGCTATAATATGTACTTAAAAATTTAACATGGTTTAAAACATTCCCTCTGGGATGTTCCAATGGATGGCTCTGGATGGATGGAACATGGGGCAGCCAACTCATTTATTACTTTCATAAAATATTACAAAGGACAATGCCTACAGAAACTATATGAATCAAAATATAAACAATAATATGCTTTTATTTCCTATTACATGTAAATGTGATTATGGTTATAACAGAGCCACCCCATGCATGAAACTAGGAATTGCAGAGACTTCAGACACTGAACTACAAACAGGGCCTTATTAACCCCTAGGTTATTTAGGGTGCAGCCTAGTGCACAAGGACTGAGGGAGCGCTCTGATATTTTTGCATACACTATTAATCTCAATACACATTTCAATTAGACTGAGACAAAACACTAACACTCGGAGGATGTAGATTTGGAAACCTTTTTTTTTGCTAGACAAGCTGGAGTTAATACTTTTAGGCCGACTGTAACACACTTGGTGGGGGCGTGTCCTTATAATTAGCCTAGAACGGTCAGAATTCTTGATCAGTTTTCGACTACAAACCAAATATTAGAAAAAGATATTTCCACCTGATCCATGGGTCCTTGAGGCCTTTCTTAGCGAGCGCCTTCTCCAGCTCCTCCAGCTGCGGGACGCCCTGCACCTGGAACTGCGAGTGGTGCGGAATCGTGTACGGAGCTCCGTGCCCGTGCCCACCCATTGTTAATCTGTAAATGTAGAGATCTACTGAATATTTTATATATTTATACTCATATCAAAAAAGTTAGCGAACCAATAATAAAATGATAATCTCTAACACTGATGCACCAGGACCTGGTGCCGTTGCGAAGATATCCCGTAGGAAAGACCTGAAGAAAATTTTACCCTCAATAACATCAGCCTAACCTAAAAAGTTACAGTTATATAACTAGGCTCTTATCTAAATATAATATTTGCCGGTAAGCAAATTTAAAAGAGCATATCATTTATTTTACAGTACTGATGTATAAAATTTAGGAAAAAACTTTACCAAGATTCGTATTCACCAAAAATAATAAAGCAGATAAAGTCAAATTGACACTGACAGATTTTGACATTGCTCGTTTTTTTCAATATTGTTTTTCAGTCCATACATTCTTGCTTTTTAATCTAACATTTTCTGTTACATACAGAATCGACATTACTTGTAACTTGTAAGTCGATTCTTTGTAACATAATTTGTTAAGTTGTTTATGTTTGTACCTAAGCAAATAAAGTCGAACCGCCTAAAATAATTTTGATAAACATTTTATCTGCCTCTGATTTTTTGGTAAAAATTGGTTCTACTTCTATTCACTGTACCTAAGTTAATAGTAGTTATTAATAAAAATTACAATGATAAATTTTGTCAATTTAACAATAGCAGTCGGTTGAATATATATCCGATATGTTCTTGTACTAATAGAGACAAAAGCTAACTGTAACGAGTGCCTGCATTTTAATCTAAGTTAACATTTTCAGTATGAAGGATGCATTATTATTTAATAAATGTACAGATTTACAGAATAGCTACATCATAATTACAGTTGCAGCATGTTGTTTATTCTTGATATAATTATGTGCGCGCGACGAGTGTACGCGAAGCGGCGTAGCGAAGCGTACGTATTGTGATTGTGATGTTGTAGTAGTGGTGTGTGTATGTTGTTCCTTAGTTACATTTTTCTACTACGGTAATACGGTTATTTATCCGCTTCTCGGCGGTACTGTAGCTGTTTCGCTACCGATTAGTAAATGTGAAAGACAATGATACGCTCGAAATATCTGTATGTTCTTTTTTGAAATAAGTACAGTAATTTTTATATCGAGTGTTATAACAGACGCCGTCTAGCGAGCTGCGGAAAAGTTGTAACTAATAATTTACAATAACACAAAAGCTACGAGCGGAAAGCTAGAGCCGAGACGAAGCTTGGTCGTAGTCTGATAACGAATTTAATTTTAATACAGAAAAGTGGTCGCGAGGCCAGCGGTCGAAATTCGTGTCCAAAAATAAAAATAAACGTATCAAGTGGGATCGTATAAGTGTTCGTTCCGATTAAATTGAAAGAAGTGGCAATTAGTGGGTGCGTTGTGAGTGGAGTGTGGTGTAGTGTGAATGCGTGAGGGAGGCGTAGGGCGAGGATGCTGTCGTAAGCCGCGGCAGACGAGCCGGCGATGAGCGGCGCGGCGCGCGGCGCGCTGCTGCTGCTGCTGGCGGCGGCGGCGGCGGCCGACACCGCGCTCTTACACCCCGGTAAGCTCATTTTCAAACAATTGTTAAGCGCGGAATTCACGGTATTCACGTGATTATAGGTATACCTATGATTTATTTATGCCGGTCTAGCTACGTGCCGATGCCTGGTTTCCAAGGAGTCCTCTGTAGAGCCGGACGTCGCACACAACGCCAACAAAGTGCTACTACATTTAGTCTAGGAATGTCTATTCCTAACTAGAGCATCACACGTGAGGATGCGTCGCGGCGGAGGCGAGCCTGGAATCTGACACCAGATTATTCACCTCTAAATTTTTTAGTGAACTTGTAGCTATTTCAATACAACTATTCCAATTAATATAATTACCCATGTTTGTTGACCCTCTGATCCCTTACTATCTCTGTCAGTCGTAGTAGCAATTGATAAGTTCAGATACTGTCGACAGAGACATCTCAATAATGCTGGAATTGAAGGAGGTAAAAAGATCTGCTAAGTAAAATCATCGGGACCAGGATATCCTTGACACATAAAAAACCTTGTTCTGATACAGATCGGGTGGTCAGATACATTATCTAGTACATGTTTTCGAAATTAATATCTATTTGGATAGTTCTTCCTATCGGTGCATGTGCACACTTACCTTTTAGATATTTACATTTCAAGTACTACTAATAGTCCTCGACATACCAATTATATTTGTAGTATATTCGGTCTGATGGGATGATAGTTACCGCTACCAGAAGAGCAATAATTTGGGATTTATGCATGCCAAAGCAGTGTTACTCATACCTCATTATTTGTCTTGAAATTTCGTACCAAAATAAATCATATAATACCAGAATTGACATCATATTTACATATTTATTCTAAAGTTAGCTTGCTAAAGCTAGCTAACAATAGAGTTTTTAGTATTTATACGTAGGTGTAATACATGTCTGACAAATACCACACAAGTGAGATTAAACATCACAAATTTATTTTAATGTGCCATGATAAAAAAGTAATTCTTCTGTGTTGGTACTCGATGTTATTTGGATATGATCAATATTTACATCGGTGGTGATAATGCATTTGCATATTTTTTATGTTTGTTCTGTCAAACAGCAGTAACATACATGTACATAGATGACTTCAATGAAAATTATGAAAAGATAACTATGTAAATATTGATCAATGTAAATGCAAGTACCTAGACGTTATTATGTTTAGCATAAAAGCTCCAAGTGTTAGATAGTATCGTATTTGGTGATATCTGTGAAGGTCGCGCGAGGTGGTTGTCCGCGCACGCGCAGGCGCCGGACCGGTCGCCGCACAAAAACGTTAAACAGGGTACAGGTTCCGCCGCACGCAGCCGCGCGCCGCGCCGCATGCCCCGGCTGCGCTGCCGCAGCTAGCCGCCTACAGCTTTCTTCCCTTGCAACTATTACTTCTAGGAATCCGCATTTCATGGGATATGACACCCATATTACCGGTTTTGGTGTCCGCTCGGATACTTTGTGAGATTGAAACCGTTGCTTAGGTCAAATCTTGAAGAGCAGAAGGCGATATTGAAGAAAAGTCATTTAGGCCGTAGGCACGAATCCTTGTGGTGAAATGTAACAACCCAAAATACCTTTTTCTTTTCGTCAAAATTAAATAAATTTTACGTGGCTACGTAGCATAAAATAGGATATGGTCAAACTGTAATGAGATGCGAACACACTGATGGCCAAAATGTATCGCAGTCTTTTTTGGCGAACGGCTATTGATCTGATTGATTGAATTTTTGTATTCACATGTGTTAAAGATACCTATGGAGCAAGTAATAAACAGAACGAGTTTTGGTATAAAGTTTAATTATCGATAAACCGTTGAGTTCCTTGGTTAAAACCTAAGTTTAATTTACATAAGACCATGAAAGTATCGCAGACAGTAGATTATTCCACAAACTGTAAGCACCTGGCAAGAATTAATATTGCACGTGAATTGTACTGTTGAGTTGTAGACAAAAGCTAATGAAACTGTTCATAAATGAATCTTGATGTTAGTTTGATCTGAAGCTCGACTGAAGGTAGAATAGGTCCAGTAGTTTTCCATGAAAGCGCGGAAGGGCGAGCTGAGAGCTGCACGCGGGGGGGGGGGGGGGGGAGGCGGAGCGGTCTGGGCGGCCGCAGCTCGGCTCCAATTACCGAGCACCGACCGCAAGCCTTGCACCGCGACCGCGCATCCGCGGTCCACAATTATGTCCACGGACCTGTCTGTACGTCACCAGTGTATACTAAACAATGGCTCAACTACTTGTACCGGAATTATTATCTGAATTTTGAAAAAAAGTTAAATTTATTAGTTTAATTATCCCCGAATTTCATAAAATTCCCTGTCTATGAACCTAACCCCATACGATACCGTTTATAGTCTCAAAGGCATCGGTGTGTAATCGCGTAACTCAGGTCGATTTGATAACCTCCCGGTCTTTGAAGTCAATTAAGAAAGAAACCAACAAAACTATGGTACAATTTATTATAATTATCCTAAGAGATGATATCGCGGCATAAAGTATTCCGTCAATATAGCGATCTATTACGTACGTAACGTACAAGTAATATCATTTAAGTTGTATTTATGCTCGATGAAGAAATGACAGTATTCTATTTATCGTTTCGCTAGGAATTAATGTGCGCCAATTAATAATGCGCCGAGTAATTCTCTGCTGAGTGGCGGCTGTGGGACTGCTGGTGACCTGTATTTTGCGAGGACATATTATTATAGACAAAAAGGAACTCATCTACTTTTGTGTTATCCGCACGCGTCGCCGCACATAGTGTCGGTGGTATGAAGTGCACCTCGGCATTGAGTTACACTTTGACGTCTATGTATTCAGTACCCAATCCTTTTGAGATCATTTACGTAGAAAAGGAACAACCAAGAATTGTAAAATCTATACTGAGAAACATAGATTATATAGATACCTGGTATAAAGGAGTGTTGAAGCAGCTCCTATGCAATGTCAATAATAATAATATGATTTACAAACTTTAGATTTTTCAGTAGACTGCCAATTGGTTGGTATTTTATTTTATACACCAACGAGAACTCAAATTGAACATGAATACTAATACCCAAATTATGGAAATGATTTTCAATTGAGTGTTTCGGGATCTGCCTACCTGCAGTTTTGGCAACGTAGTAGATCTCGCCCATTGTTCTCTATTAGAAGTGAAGTGGTCGATGACAGTGTTTATTTCGTCGGGCATGATTACGGGACCCTCGTCTCGAGTGTATCCGCCGAGCCGCGGCCAATGTCGAGGTCGCTCCCGCACCGCCCGCACTGCCCGCACCACGCGCGCTATCACGGTGACAGACAAATTGTTGACATGCGGGAGGTGGACTTAACTCTGCACCAGATTTTCAATACCTTTACAATACAAACATTTGAAGGCTCCTGGCATACTGATTCACGCTGGCCGCATGACGCGGGCTCGAACGTCACGTTCTGTGTTACGATAAGGAGATATAACGACTTATTTATATACTTATTGATAAAGCTGTATTATTAACTAACATTCTTGAGCAGTTGTATGCTAGTGCCCTTTATATTTTCGTGAAAGATCCCGCACTTCTCAAAACGACTACCTCAGAAGATTAGATTATTTATTAAACAGAGTTCTATCTATAAAATGAAATGAAATGTCTTTATTTTGTATAAACCTATGGGTGCCCCCGAAGGCCTATACTTACAATACAAATTACAAATTGTCAGTTACACATTTTTTTTTACACTACCACCGGATCGGAACACGACCTCAACTGAAAAGATCCGACAAGAAACTCAGCAGGTTTGTCTTTTTTGTTATGTTGTATTTTTTTTGATTGAATGTTAGCTCCAGTATCTTGCCTTACAGTTAGGTATAGGTCGCGTCATGTAAAAAGAACGCTGGATGAAAGTGGAGGGAGTGTGTTTGCGCATCGGTACACTCGCGCTCGAAAGTACTATATGTTTTATTTGCCTATAGCTCATGGTTTCGTATATTTAATTCATTATTGGTACATTAAAAACAAACTACGTAGAATATCATTAATCATAATTAAAAACATGTTAGGATTCAATATAGTATAATGTTTAATCTAATTACAAAAATTAAGATAATTTTGAAACTCCGCCAAATTATCAACTTCATTATTATCAGCCTCTCTCTTCATTAAACAATATACGTCATTTATTATTTTTCTCACTTCTCTGTGTAAAAACCATATTTTCGTAACTTAAAAACTTTTGTGCCCCACAGTATTTTATGAATGAACGTAACGTAGTCACAACGCGGGAAGCAAAGTTTGACTGACTAACCAATGGCGCACGGGCATGCAAGCGGTGGGTAACCTCCTCGCCCCGCGCCTCACTTCATACCACCAAAAAGACCCATAAATCGCCTAATGCGCAGCTTGCTCGCTAGCGTTCTTTTTACGTGACGCGACCTATACTAAAGATGAGGCCTGTTGAATCAATCCATTACTATCCTTTGGGTGAATACAGGTCACTTAACAGAGAGAATCATATCCAGAATTCCAGCACTCTTAACAAACATGGCAGTGAAAATTAAAGATAACACACCTTAATTTGACTTATTTTATATTGTAACCTTTATAGATTAATATCTTTCTTCCTATTAAGCGACGATGGCAGCGATGAATCCTTTTGTATAGAGGAGTAATTGAACAAAATAGTATTGTATGAAAATGAATATGAGTCTGTAGACAGTGGGTCGCTGAGAGCAAGGGGGGCGGAGGTTATCGCCAAGTATTTATATTAATTAACAGCATTTCGTTCTACATAGGTACAGTAACGTAATATACGCTTGTTTTGAAATAAAATAAATGTTTAGAATTAAAGTAATAAATATCGTTTAATTCGGTCATATGGAGCTATGCGAGAGGCATTAAGCTAAAAAGGTGGTATATAGTTATTACGAGACCTACACTCCTACCTCCGATTTGCAAGAACGTTGTAAATTCACTGTGGTCTAATTGGAAGGGTCTAGAAACGTTTTAAAAGCAATAACCCTCATTTTTACATGCGCCCCTCGGCATACTTGCTGGTAAGAGTACCTGTAAGTACGTGCTATATATTATACATTCCTGTGCCCCTATCGCTGTTTTGTCCATGAAGTACAATTTTGCACTCGACAATTCGGTCTAATTGAAAGTTTGAGACCTGTTATTTTTGAGTTACCCTTCCGGAGCAGCGACTTATCTTTGATCGAACTTTGGTAGCATTTCTGTCCGGGCAGTCACCGATTCAATTATTGTCATGTAATGAATACTTACTTTCTATAAGTAATTATTGTTGATTATATTTACTACGGCAGTAAAGGCTAATTATAGTTACTTAACAAACCAGCTTCTATGGAGTGTTTTCGTGTTTATATTAGAACTTTACACAGGCTACTAAGGCCGACAACTCACGGAGCTGTTTTCAACCTAATCCGCACCGTATGTCGTCGCGGCGTGTGCGGTTGTCTAGGACTAACTATTAGTCGCCGCGTGATGAAATATCAAATACGTATCATGAAAATAGTGCATGATATCTCTTTCTGAGCTGCTGGCGTTTCCGCAACCCTGGTACACGAAACAGTGGTCTATGACGCGTATAATTATAAAAAAATGCACTACTTCTATGCCATATTATGTGCATACGTAAGAAGATATACTTATATTTGTAATCAAATAAAATCACTAAGTTAGTTTCGTGAATGCACTTGCCTATTATGCAAACCCATAATTAAACCTCAACTTACACCATAAATTAAACAAGTTGAATCACAATATTTAACACTTATACAATTCATACGAATAGGGCGCACCCGCTCGCAGGCCGCTGCCGCGCTCTGTTCGTTTGGTTTTTATGTTTTCTTTCATATTCCAACCTAACCTAATCCATCCTACATAAAAACCTAAAACTAAATCTGACTGTAAGCCATAACATGACAACACTCTCTTCTTAGGATTCATATACCGTAAGCATTAAATGACTAATGTTTATGGTTTAGGCTTGCAATGCCCCGCATCGTCAGAATTGAAGAGTTGAAGGTTAAAAAAACCATCTGGTGTCTTTGATCAGTAATCTTATTACATATAAGTACGTAAGCAATAGATAGCCAATTTCTATGGCTATAGAATCTTTGGTTAGTAACTTTATTACATACACATTAGCACATAATGTCCAACACCTATAACACGCTAACACGCTTTCTACACTCATAGCCCCACAGTAGGATTTTCTCCTGTGTCGTGGGTACCATGGACACACACAAGACGAATACACAAACACCCAGACCCAGAACAAGAATCTAAACTCATCATTCAGATACCTGTCTGACCGGGAATCGAACCCGGAACCCCTTGCGCGTCAGACCGGTATGGTAACCGTTGCGCCACGCGGGTCGTCAAGTACACCTATGGTTTAGGATTGAGTACCCCTGCATAATCCGGGTTGAGAAGTTGATATTTTTTTTTAGCTTAGATCTTTGCTTAGTAGCGTTATCACATATACGTAAGCATCAGATGGCCGTCCACCAATTCGCACTTGGCTAGCGCGGTGGACTATGGCCTAAACCCTCTCTTTCTGAGAGAAGACCTGTGCCCAGCAGTGGGGCAATAATGGGTTGACGAGATCAGATGGCCAAATTCTATGGCTTGGGTTGCAGTACCTTGCATCATCAGGTTCGAGGATTTGAAGATCAAAATTTTCATCCTGGGTCTTTGCTTAGTAAGTTGCACTGTCAGCACCAACCAACTCCTAAGGTTTAAGCTTGAAGTACCCTTGCACCATCAGGATTGAGGAGTTGAAGCTCAAATTTTTCATCACATATACCTATTTCCTATGCAATCTTATTATATATCCGTGAATGACAAATAGCTTACTTCCATGGTTCAGGCTAGCAGTAGCCCTGCATCATCAGTATCGAGGAGTTGAGGGTCAAATTTTTTATAGTAGGTATCTGAGTAGTAATCTTATTATATGTATATTTTAATCAAGTGGACACTCCTGTTGCTTAGGTTCGGCCGAGTATTGCTAATTTCGTTAATTTGCTTCAAATAGTTGAAGAGTACCATTACTTTGTTATGGATCCCATAATCAGAATCTCATCAAACGCTCGTCAGACTACACCTGAAGTACATTCTTTCTAATAAAAAAAATCATCAAAATCGGTTGACGTGATATTGAGTTACTTATTCGTCCATTTATCGCGCAAATCGTTAATGCAAATTTAAGACCCACACGTTTTTCTTATGGATGCCATTGTCAGAAGAAGGTAAACTACTTACAATAAATGGTACCACACCGACCACACGACGCTAAAAAAACATCCAAATCGGTTCACCCAGTCCGAAGTTATCACAATAACAAATATTAAAAAAATACACTCGAATTGAGAACCTCCTCCTTTGTGGAAGTCTGTTGAAAATGAATCCCGGTCAAAAAGAACTCCGTGAATACGTAGCCGTAAAGTTTCATAGGTTTATTTGTCTAGAAATCTTAGGGTAGTTCCTGTAAAATGTACATGTACATTCTATGAAAGCTTTACATACCTAGTTTTATATTTAGTTATGAAGTTGGTATCATAGAAAATATAACAGATATAAAATAAAATTAGAACTACTACAGACAGACTTCAATTTTGTTTATTCTGATATATTAAGTACGTCCCAGCTGCTCAAATACCACATAAAGAAATCTTCTTACATCGCGTACTCTGCAAACCCACAAATAAACTCTGGACAAAAACGGTTAAAGTAGTATTAAGTAGGTGAGCCCTTAAAACTCTTAGATCTTCGAGCTCACAAGCGTGGGTTACTTATTTGAGTAGGAACAGCTGCGCACTGCCTGCCGCTAGTCGCCTTTATACGATTTTGTATTTCGCAATTAAATTTAACTAGGATATTTTTCAAGTATTTATTGATTTTTATTTTGTAACACTGTGGTTGTTATTGTCTATAGAAACATTCAGGACAGTTCTGGGCTTACTTTTCTTACTAAACAAAAACCGTAAAATGTAACGTTTCCATGATGTCATTACCAATAAACCACTTTTTTTTACGAAAATTTAGTAGTGAAGTAAGAAAATTTAGTTTACGAAAGTAGCAGCGCATCTGTGATTGACTTCAGATAGAATCCTAGTTCTAAATGAAGTTGCTTACAGATGTCCATGGATTTGCGTCACTGTCGCCCATGGACTCCATGGGCGACAGTGACGCAAATCCCGTCGTGCGCAAGCCCGACTCGAACTTAGCCGGTTTTTATTATACCGAATTAGCATACGAGTACGTGGTCTAACGGGTTGCAAGTGGCCACCACCGCCCATGAACAGAACACAGTAGCGCTTAACATCGCTATTAATATACTGAAGTAGGTGTGGCGGTGGTGCCTCCAGAGGCGTACCACAAAGAGTTCTAAGATTAAAACAAGCTTACTTGAATGTTAATAATGAGTTCTTGTGAGTAGTAAGTTGTTTGTGCAAGCAGAGCGGGCAGCGGGCGGCGGGTGCGGGTGGGTAGGTGGCCATGTTTGCGCGCTAATGAGTCCGATAGTGCATATTCTAATGAGTTGCATAGTAGCCACCGACGCTGTACTCTATAAATAGAAGTAAAGGAACACATTCTTATTGGGCATTCATATTAAAGATGTACCTAATTAGGTAGATAACTGATGATAAGCAAACTATTCCTGGCAAGAAACAACGAGCGCGAGTTTATTTATTTGTGGTTGTTTGAACCTCAACTTAATTAAGTTCGTAATTCCGGGACAACGATAAATTTTGATAAAGTAGGTAGATTTGTAGTTTTGTGACGTCTCTGGATTGTTATGTTATTTTTTATTTAATGCAAGACGCGATAGCTACTTCAATAAAATTAAAACAATGAATGTAATTTCATGTCGCAAATATTAGAACAATTAAAATGTATAATGGGAAGTCCTCATCTTGTTGCATTAGTTTGTCCGTGCGAGTGTGTTGCCAGCGTATCAGACTTGTACATGCGGTCAGGTGGTTAATCAATCTGATGTAATGTAAGCACAATAAGATTGCGTGTGGTGGAGTGTGATGCGCGCACGCACATCGTCGCTCCGGCTCAGGAAAGAGTCAATTGCGGCGGAAGGCCCGGAGCGGACCGAAGCCACGTCTCACGTCCGGCGCGCGGCGTCATTACAATGCTCTACGTCTTGGAAAATCCTGACGATATATTTATAATATTATTTTAGCTTTTTAAAAGAAGCAAAAGAGTATGTAGTCTAATGGGTAAGAGGTGGTCACTGGTGCCGAGGAACCGGATAAGATAAGAGAGATGCGTTGTTACCCCTGACTTTTAAGTTGGAATGCATAAGATTCAGGTCTTTACCAAACGGAGCACACACACACCAAAGTAGGACGCTGTAGTGTTTAGCAATTCTATGAGAAATAGGCATTGAAGAGGTGGCTGTCCACCTACAATCCCTTTGTATTGTGAAATAAGCAAAGTACCTACTTAGGTATTTCCGTTTACTGAAATAGTTTAACATCAAAAGAAGCTTCTGTATGTCTCCAGCGAGGATA
The DNA here is from genome assembly GCA_949699795.1 of Spicauda simplicius. Classification (NCBI taxonomy): domain Eukaryota; kingdom Metazoa; phylum Arthropoda; class Insecta; order Lepidoptera; family Hesperiidae; genus Spicauda; species Spicauda simplicius. The sequence goes on from OX453080.1 coordinate 104,987, forward strand.
ATGAATATTGCATTTTTTAACATTGAAGTAGCAGAAGGAGCATTCAGTCTACCTGATGGTAAGTGGTCACTGCCGCCCATAGACATCCGTAAGCAACTTCATATGAAACATGGAGTTCTATTTCAAGTCAATCACAGATGCGTTGCTATTCTCGAGGACTAAGATGGTCGCCTCATATAAAAGTGTGCCGGCAACCACACCCTTCCATTAAAACGCAAGAAATGCTTCACGCTAAAAAAAAAAAAAAAGCGGAGTTTCTAGCGGAGTTATCTTTTATTTTTCAACTTAATCATTTTAATGATTTGGATAATTAATATTTATACAATAAGGGCAATAACTCATTCTATTCTTTATAGGCCCCACACTAGGATTTTCTCGTATGTTGTGGGTGCCATAGATATACACAAAGACACGATACACACAAAGACGCGAACACCCAGAATCAGAACAGACATCTAAATTATTCATTCATATTTAATCACTGCGTGTCATACCGGTAGGATGTTCGCCCCCTCACGTTAGGAATATTGTATTCATAAGGTTTGATTTAAAGTTTTACTTGATTTACTCAATCTAGATTAGATTTAAACAATTGAGTCTAGAAGACTAAGGTAATGATAAGCTTTGTTGGCATAATTGATGTAAATTATCCAGTATGGACTTGAAAAACGATTAAGTAATTATAGTCCAGTGTAGTGAACAGCTCTAGCCAATTGTATTAATAGGGGACATGACGCCTAGGTACATCGAATATACTATTATTCAAAGTAAGCGTTAACAAATTAGCATAGTTTGTCGGCATTACTGAAAGTTTTTTTTTTTTATTATATTGATGTTGCAAACAAACATGTACTTCACCTGGTAGTAAGTGGTCACTGCTACCTGAGGACGTCTTTTATTTTATATTTTTTTTGTTGAAGGGGACGAAACCTTCAAAAGGTACACCGAAGCTTTAGGAGAGACTCCGGGCTATGTGGCATTTTCATACAACAAAACTTCCCCGGTGGCCTTCCTCAGCGCTTGCTGAAGACCCCGGGAGCTTCAATGGAACGCACCAGTGCCCCCGAGCGCGGCGTCCCTCATGGGCTCGTCTCTTGGGGGACGTGTAGTTGTCCCCTTCACCTTCTGGTGTCTACGATGACATGCAGCTACACATGCCGCCCGTCCTTGAGCTCCCACTCTAGCCGCCCGCAACACCAGTACCCCCTTTAGTAACCTGAGGACATCTACTAATCAATTATCCATAGATTAGGAGTTCTATTAAGTGGCATTGTGTTGGAGTCAGCCAAAATCTACACCCTGCCAACGAAATACATAAACTGTATCGCCCTAGAAAGGTGTACGGCGGTGGTACTTACCACTTTTCATATACCAGTCAAAGATGCTCCTTGTTCGCGGTGTTATGTTCCGCCCATGTGATATGAATACAGAAACCGCGAATGATCAATAGTATTCAAAGAGAGCTGTCGCGCAATCAGACGGCGCCGAATGTTTTTACCTGCACTGACTACATCCGCGAATAAAGAAATGTTTAGCATGCAGTTCATCTGATAGTAAATGTCGATGCCGTCCACGCAAACCTATAAGCAACATATACTGAACATGCGTATTATCTGACGTCAATCACAGATGCGTTGTTACTCTCGAGGATTATGATGGTTGCTTCATATAAAAGTTTTCCGGCAACCACACCCTATCATAGAAACGCAAGAAATGCTTAACGCTAGAAATAGGTGTGGCGGTCGTACTTTCCCGACTGAATTACACTGGTTCTACCACCTGATACACGATAAGGAGCTTTAACTGTATTTGTTTTGTCAATGCGCAGGTATCCCGGGCGAGGAGTTGTCGGGCTCGGCGAGTCCGGCGGCGGCGGGCGCGGCGACGTGCGGCGCCGAGCAGTTCGCGTGCGAGGACGGCTCGCGCTGCGTGCCCGCCGCCTGGCGCTGCGACGGCCGCCCGCACTGCGCTGACGCCTCGGACGAGCTTCGATGCAGTACGACTTAACATTGTTATTAAATAATCACACATTATCCACCAGTTTGCCAACGTATTTTTCATTGTTTATTGTAAAGCCCTTGGTGTGGTGATATGATTTCCATTAATTTATACCGCTAATTGTAATACTGAAAGTACAGACTATGCTGATGAAACGTATTTCGTTAAATTATTATAAAGTTACAAATACATTAAATTCAAAAGTATGTTTTGAATGCCGCATCATTAAAAACTTTTTAAAAAATTGTAGTCATTTTACCAAAATACTTGTGTTGTATCTGTTATAATTCATTTGTTAATGTTAATGTGGGTAGATTGATATTTTTTTGTACTAATATGTCGCTTGTGTTAGTTTTCACTCCTGTAATTAAATGTAGTTTTAATCGAAATACGAAGTTATAACAACTTCTTAATTGATAATGTAAGATTTTTTGAAGTGCATAAAAGTCTGAAATAATTAGTAACGCGCACGCCGCCGCTAATTGTACTCTTACGTCGAAAGTTTCGAGACGAAACGACCGACTCCTGAAACCAAGACAATAAAAGTTATATTAGACGTCGCTGTAAGTTTTTAATTTATTAGTTATTATTTACATTAACATACTTAGATCTCTTCACATCAGGTACCTGCACCATCCATGTTTTGCTATTGTCTTCCACTGACTATGTGGCGGTGTATATTGCAGCGTGGAACAGCACGTGCGGCGCGGGGCAGTTCCGGTGCGCGCGCAGCGGGCTGTGCGTGGCGGCCAGCTGGCGCTGCGACGGCGACGCCGACTGCGGCCCGCAGGACGCCTCCGACGAGGATCCCTACATGTGTACGTCGTTTAAAATTTCATTGATATCATACACGCCAAAACTATGTGAGCAGTGATAGCCTAATGGTTGAAACCTCGTTCCTTCGATTAGTCTTGAAGGGTCCGAGGATCAAATTACAGGCTTGCACCGCTGGTTTTTCTGAATCATGTGTCTATTAAAAATAATTGATCACTGCTGTAAGGTGAAAGAAAACATCATAAGGAAACATACACACTTATGACTTCTCAAAGGTGTGTGCAGTCTACCTATTCGTCCGTCCGTCTCATTCTGACAGAAGACCTGTGTTAAACAGTGAATCAATTTTGACGACACAAGACTAGACATAATAAATATTGTTTTATTTTGTTCATTAAGACTATAAAACTAAATATTACAATTATGTTGCAGGTGAAAAGGACTTCAAATGCCCCGGTAACTATGCCCGTTGTGCCTCGCCGGCGGACGGGCAGTTCAGCTGCGTGCCCGTGGCCGCTTTCTGCGACGGCGTGCGCAACTGTCTGGACGGCAGCGACGAGTGGGACTTTTGCGATAACTGTAAGTCATTACGAAAAATCAGACCTTATTTATTTCATCTGCGATTGCATTATTTTTTTATAAAGTAAAATAATATATTCAATATAAAACAGTGTCGGTTAATTGGTACAGTAACGCGGTATCGTATTCGTGTTGCAGTCACGGACGCGGCGTGCAGCGCGCTGGGCTGCGCGTGCCGGCCGACGCCGGGCGGGCTGGCGTGCCGCTGCCCCGACGGACACGAGCACCGCGACGGACGCTGCGTCGGTACGCGCCGTCTTATAACTCGCGTAACACTATCACATTAAAATCAATTCCTACTATCATTATAAACACGACGTTCGCGCTGTCTTGTATCTCCGACGCAACTGATGTTTATTTGAATATTAATACAAAAATGTCGTCCTGCGTGACGATGCGATTACCATATTGGTCTGACACCCAGTGGGTTCTGGGTGGGTTTCCCGGCTAGACAGGTATCTAACAGATGAATTTAGATTCTTGTTCTGGGTCTGAATGTTTGTGTATTCGTCTTTTTTGTGTCAGATAGCTACACACAGCTAAAAGCAGTGTGTAGCATATGATGACAATTACACTCAGCATTGAAGATCATGAGGCAAGGAGGAGACGAAACATATCGTTTTAATGAAAAGTAGTGTAATTGATAAATACATTGCAATAGTTTTTTTATGTATATATTTTATTAGTAATCAGCATGGTTATCGTTATGTATATTAGTTATTTTACTGCTTGTAATTTAACTGTTTGTGTGATATGAATAGATAGCGACGAGTGCGAGTGGGAGGGCTCGTGCGCGCAGCAGTGCAGCAACTCGGAGGGCTCGTACAGCTGCGCGTGCGCCGCCGGCTACGCGCTGCAGGACGACCGCCGCTCCTGTACGCCCATCAACGGTACTTTTGTATAATTTCTATACATCTTTCATTTTTTTTAATTCTGTGCGAAGTAATATTTTGATTAAAACCATGTATTTGTTTTGTTGCTTAAACAATGATATATAATACGTGAAAAAAATAATGTTACGGATCGAGCACAACAGTAAGTCGTTGCTTATTTTTTTTCGCATTGAAACACTAACTACATCTGTGCAATGCCCCTCAGAACCGGAGGGCTTGCCGCTGTCGCTGGCGATAGTGACGCAGGAGGGCGTGCGGCGCGTGTGGGCGGAGCCGCTCGCGCCGCGCCCGCTCAACCTGTCGCTGGCCGCGCTCGACGTGCGCGCCATCGACTTCCACTACACCAACAGGTGCCCCAATTACCATAGCTATGTGCTATTATGTCAATGGACATGTAGTTGCAGGTTTTATACGAGTCTGATTCGACTGCCGTGGTGCCACTGCTACGCAAGGCTCGGAAACCGGTTCTATTTCTAAACCGGTTTCGGTCATTGACCCCAAACCTAAATGAATATCGGTTAAAGGTTGTACCTAACCGGTTATTACCGGTTTATGCGAAGTACCGGTTTTTCACGAATTTAGGTTTTGGTTGCCATAATTAACCGGTTAAAGCCAAGTTTATTAATATTCTACCGCATTTTAGACACGCTCTGGACGCTGCGCTCACTATCACAAAGTATACGCAATCGCACGCGCTTCAATTTTTAACCGACTTCAAAAAAGAAGGTTTCTCAATTCGACCTTATATATATTTTTTTTTATGTTTGTTCGCGGATAACTTCATCGTTTATGAAGCGATTTTGAAGATTCTTTTGTTGGAAAAGATACATTCCAGGAATGGTACCATGATAAGGAAACCAGGATCTGATGATGTCATTCTAGAGAAATCGAGGGGATATTTCAAAAATCGTAGCCTCCGAATGAGGCCTACAGTGAAGGACAACGTTTTAGCGCTGTAGGCCATCACTGGCAACACACATTGCTTTAACAACTTAACTATTGACAAATTGAATTGTGGACGAGAAGATACTAAGTAATTTCCCGAACGCACCCCAGCCGAGTTGGATTCTTCGAGTGACTACCCTCTGAAAGTTGGATTTACCCATCCGTTTGTCCCAGGCAAATATACTCGTCAACAACTTCGAAAGGAGTGCCGTCAACAACTACCAGTACGGGTGTGACATGGACATTAGACATGATTTTTGTCTTGTTAATGTTCATCTTAAGACCCACCAGTAAGAAGCACTGTTAAGGTCGCCTAGCATAGTGCTGAGGGCCGTCAGCGAATCTGCCGAGATAACTATATCATCGGCAAATCGTAGGTGTGTGACGTGTTTGCCATTGATGTTAATGCCAAGACCTTTCCACTCCATCAACTTGAACAAATCTTCCAACGCAGCGGTGAACAGCTTCGGTGATATGACATCGCCTTGCCTGAATCCCCTTAGGTCATGACTTAGGTCAGAAGCGCAATGGGCCTGTAGTTCTTCAAAAGGGTTTCATCGCCTGTTTTGAAGAATAGCACCACTACGCCGGGGAGGTCCCGCTATTGATGACATAATTAAACAACTTTTGGAGCGCCACTGGTACCGGTTTACCACCAGCTTTTAGCAGCTCTGTTGTGATTCCGTCATCTCCCGGTGCCTTGTTGTTTTTCAGCTGTTTGAGAGCCTCTCTTATCTTGTACAGGCTGACGTCCGGGAGGTATTCAGTATAGTTTCGGGTCAATTTGGCACGTTTGTCGACCGCCATATTTCTACAACTGTCCGTAGTGTTTTTTAATTTCTCCCAAAACATTGGGTTAACGAAACTATGGTGTTCGAGTCTGTCTTCAACCTCGTCAGCAGGCTCTGCCCAACGCACAGGTCCCTGGCGAACACTCTTGAGCCTGGGTTTTCGCTCAATAGCGTCTTTTATGCGATGGGTGTATGAGCACGCCAATCGCGTCGCCTACTCTGAGAGATCTGATTATTGAGCAGTCTGTATTTCGACATTGAGGTTGGAGACTGCACACATAGTTCTTGCCTCTCCCTCATAAGACCGAGAGTATGTTCTGAGAGAACCCGAGACCTAGAGACACCACAGAGACATCATTTAATATGTGCCGTTTGTCTGTCTTATCCAAGTTCACTTTCGCCCTCTTCTTGAAGAAAGAGTTCATCATAAAGAAGTCTTCCCTCTCCAAGAAGTTGGCAAGCAAGTGGCCTCGGTGGTTCCGTTGTCCAATTCCAAAGGGTCCGACCTTCCGCTCGCCATCATTCCGTGTGCCTAATCTGGCGTTAAAATCCCCCCATAACAATGGTTAAGTGCGTCTTTGAGGTATGTATGGCTCTACTTACGTCCTCATACATTATCTCGACCTCATAGTCTGGGTGTGTCGAAGTCGGCGTATATATGTATGTACCTGTATGACCTTCAGCAAATACCGTTTAGATATTCTGAGTATAAGATACGCTACCCTTGGCGACACACTGTCGACTGTTACCACGTTGTTGACGAGGGATTTGTGGACGAGGAACGCGTGATAGAACAAGTTGCCTGATTATAGGACTATCGTGTCTTCTCCTCCTCTCCCTGTCTTCGGACTTCAGACAATCCCAAAACACTCCAGTTTAACTTGTACATATCGTCGTCCAGCTCCTGTATCTTCTCGTCGGTACTCAGTGTCCTGGTGTTGTATGTTGCCAGGTGCAGAAGTCGTCGATTGCGGTAGACGGATCTCTGCCGGAGATTCTTAGCACCCCCTGCCCCGCAACGGCGGGGCAGGGGGTGCTAAGAATCTCCGTAACCGCTATTCCCGTAACCGCTATTCCGGGCTACGGTAGCGGCCAAGGTAACGTACCTTGGCCGCTACCGTAGCCCGGAATAGCGGGGCTGCTAGGTTTCTCTGCACCTGTCATTTTGGGGATTTTGCCGATAGTCACTGCGCCTGGCAAGCGAGTTGGTGACCGCAGTAGGTGTAAGAATTACGCAAGGAGATGCTGCTGCCCATCTCACCACTCCTTACCACCTTTGAGTTAGAGTCTGAAAAAAACCCGCCTACAGAGTTATACGAATTTAACAAAAAAATTCTAAGAATATATTTACAATAAAAAAAATTTTGAGAATCCGGTTGAAGCGAAATGTTTAACTTATTGTTAAACATTTCGCTTCGACCGGATTCTCATGATCATTGACGAATCCGGTTAACTTTGGAGCGCTGTAGCAGCGTTTTAGATGTATAAAATAAAAAAAATATAGTGAATAATTTTCCTCAAAAGATCATCTACAAGAAGGTTGTAAAATATATAAAAGTTGTAGAAAAATAAAGAAGAAAATATAAAAAATTCTCAATTTTTTGATTATAACTTCTTTAATTTTTAAATTAGGGCAAAAAGTTATATAAACATATCTGTAGGCGAAATAATTTGCTACAAATTATGACGTAACATTTTTTTTGTAAGATGCATAGTTTCCGAGATATCGCGAAAAAAGTGTTTTTACCCTTTTTTCGAACAATTGCGACCCCACAAACTTGGGGTTAAGCTAATATTGAGCCCCAACAGATGTCCCAAAAGTAAAATAGCGTTCTCTAAAAAATGCAAAGCTCATGTAACATTTGAATGGACTATTATTATTATGATTAAATTAGATTTTACTTCCACTGTCCTGTCAAAATTTAACGTTTTTTTTTTTTGAAAATAAAAGATATAATTGAGAATTTTCATAACACTTTTATTACGATTCTTCTACTTATATTAGCTAGGTAATAGTCACCATTATTCTTATTCTAGTTAATAGTCACCTTTATTTGGCATGTAGTAAATTACCTAACTTAAATTTAAATATTCTTTTTAGGTGTTTACAAAAATAATGAGATGGTTACTGAAAGATAAAAGAGGGTGAACGACGACGTTATACAAAATTGAAGCGTGTACGATTGCGTCTAAAAACTTTGTGATAGTGAGTGTTCATTATGAGGCACGTCAAATCAATACGAATAAACTAACAACCATCCATCCACCAGCCCTTTAAGGTTCACTACTGGACATAGGCCTCCCCTAAATGACGCCACTCCAACCAGTCCTGTGCCTTCTGAATCCAACTAACAACAATGGATGATAATAGTATGCGCCCGATGCGATGCTTCGGCGTAAACATTTCAAAACATGAATCTATCCGATTAAAATAGGAATTATGGAATTAACCGGTTAATTTGGGTGACTAAACCGATCGTACAAAAGTAACCGGTAACCTTTATCATTTGGGTTAATTATAAACCGTTCACCTGTTTAACCGGTAAATGAAAGAACGATTATATTTACCGGTATTTAATCGAAATTAACCGGTATTTTTAAACCGGTTCCGAGCCTTGCTGCTACGCCACTTTTAGAGTGAACCTGTTCTAGAGTTTCGATGGAAAGTTTATTGTCATAAAAGGCGACAATATTAGATGGTTTCAGACGCCTATACGTGACACCATCGGATGGACTACATGCTCGTTTACTGCTTCAACTGTATGAAAAAAAAAACATTATAAGCATTTTTTTAAACAAACTAAATAAAAAATTAAGGAACAAAAATTTAAGTAAAACCTCAAAATGAAACTTTAGATGAGCACAAAGTTCTTAGAAGATTTACTTGTTTGTTAACCGTTAATGTCCGTTGCTCGCAGGTCGATTTGTTACGTGCACCACAACATGTCGCGCTCGGCCATCGTGTGCGTGGACGCGGACGACTTCTCGCGCCGCCGGGAGCTGCCCGTGCCCAAGCTCTTCCCCGACCTTAACTGTACGGGTTTTTTTTTTTAAATTATTTATTTGAAAATCATAAGCAAGCTTTATGTTATATGTACTGTACTTATTTTCATGTAGAAGTCGATTTTTTATTTCTACTTTTTTTAGGAGTTTTGGGAAAAAAGCAAAAAATTGAAACCAAAATGTTTTTTTACTGATTTTCTGAGTCCTATATGGTTAATAACAATCAGCGGACTAATGCCTCCCTGTCCTGTTAATGTTAGCGGTGTCGCACCTGGCGTTGGACTGGGTGGCGGAGAACTGGTACCTGGCGGACGAGGCGCGCGAGGTGCTGTACGTGTGCGAGGCGAGCCTCACGCACTGCCGCGTGCTGGTGGACGAGGGGCTCAGCAAGCTGCGCGGCCTGGCGCTCGATCCCGCCGACGGGTACGGAACGCACATTTTTATTAGAGCTACTACAAGGTGGTAGAACCAGTGTAGTTCGACCGGGGAAGTACCACCGCCACACCTATTTCTAGCGTGAAGCATTTCTTGCGTTTCGATGGAAGGGTGTGGTTAAAGGCACACTTTTACATGAGGCGACCATCATAGTCCTCGGGAGTAGCAATGCATCTGTGTTAGACTTCAGATAGAACCCATGTTCTGTATGAAGTTGATTACAGATGTCCATGAGCGGCAGTGACCACTTACCATCAGGTGGACTGCATGCTCGCTTGCTACTTCAGTCAGATAAAAAAAAAAGAGCACGTAAAGTTCTGTCGTAGTGGTTGATTACCGATGGATCAAGGTGATATATTTATTGTTTTTGCCTACATTAAAATTAATTATAATATATTAACGTTAATTCTAACTACTATCGTTAAATACTTAGTGGATCCAGGTTGAGACGAAAAACGGTTCAAATATTCATTACAATGTAAGGATTAAGAAGTACCCCCTACAATCGTTAGAAGCATTAATGTTTTTTTTTGTAAAATAGCGAAGTAGCAAAATGCAATCGCTCTTATTCAATATAGTGATTGAATGCGAGTTGTAATCCGTTGTTGTTGCGGTGGCAGGTCGATGTTCTACTGCGTGTGGGGCGGCACGGCGGCGGGCGTGTGGCGCGCGTCGCTGGCGGGCGAGGCGCGGCGCGGCGTGGCGGCGCAGCGCCTCGTGTACCCCGCCGCGCTGGCGCTCGACCTCGCCGCGCGCCTCGTCTACTGGGCCGACGCCTACCTCGAGACCGTCGAGCGCGCGCGCTACGACGGCTCGCGGCGGACCACCGTGCGACGCGCATATTCTGTGAGTCGTGGAAAACATCCTTGTAATCCTACTATTAAAAAACGACAGTTTGCACTTATTATTAAACCTTTTATAGTCTAAAAGTTTTAAAAAGAACGTATTGAAGTGGCACTAACTGTATATAACAAAACCAATACTATTTTGCTATTTTCGAATACAAATAGACATACATACATAACACTGTTCGATACATACGGTAACACACATTCGAAAAATACGAATATTTGTCGGGTCGGTTACAGACGCAGAAGCTGCAGCAGATCTCGGTGCTGGCCGGCACGCTGTACCTGCCGCAGTGGGAGGAGCGCAGCGTGGCGGTGCAGGCGGGCGCGGCGCGGCGCGCGGCGCTGGCGGCGGGCGCGCGCGCGGTGGCGGCGCTGGCCTACCACCGCCGCCGCCAGCCGCCCGCGCGGCACCCGTGCGCGGCGGCGCGCGGCGGCTGCGCGCACATCTGCGTCACCGCCTACCGCGACGGCGCGCCGCACGCGCACTGCCTGTGCCGACACGGCTTCCGTCTGGCGGGACATGGAGATTGCGTCCGTTAGTATATAAACTCCGGTCCGTCAAAATTACGTGTACAATTCTAAATGTTGTTAAATACAATTATTGTGGTATAATTATCACTTGGCATAAAATACTATCGGAATCGGGAATAGTAGATCCGCCAGTGTATATTTATTCGTAATTATGGGTTTGATTATATTTTAATATGTAATGCGTAGACACAATATGCAGTTTTTGAATTCATTTTGTTGATATTTTGTGTCAGTTTTATGGATCATGATCACAACCGTGAATGAGTTACTTGGGTCTCATCTAAAGATTAATAACAGTACAGACAATATAAATAAGTAATATAGAATTGATAAAAAATGTGGAATGTCATATAATTGAAGTTTGATGAGAGCGCGTGTTCCGAGCAGGCGTGGAGCTGGACAGCTGGCTGGCGGTGTGCCGCGGCTCGCCGGCCATGGTGGTGGCGGTGGCGGCGGCGGGCGCGGCGGCGGCGGCGCGCTGGGAGCCCGCCGCGCCCGCCGCCAACGCCGCGCGGCCCTCCGCCGCCGACGTCGACCTGCAGCACCAGTACCTCTACTACTCCGACGTGCACAGGTACCACACTACACTGTCCTTCGCGTATTTTTGTTTCAAATTTATGTAACGGTCAAATCTCGCTCAATTATAAATCCTAGTTACCTCCAACAAATTTGACTGAAATGTTACACACATTTAAGTTGCGTTAATTAAGTTTGTGTAACGCGGATACGTAGTCACGTATCCGATGGTAATAAACTAGTCAGTTTATTACCATCATTTTGAATGAAATACAACCGTTTTGCATTACAACAAAACGGTTATTATGTGTGTGGAAAAACACACAGCATTTGTTGAAGAAGCATCCGTAGATTAAGCCATTAATTCATAGAAATATCTACTTTACCTGTCTTTTTCTTGTTACCTTACTCTTTCACACATAGCAGTGAATGGCAATATTCCAAGTTGCCAGGCATGACACATGACAACTGTCAACGTCAAATCATAGCCTTTCTTCAACCACCAGCAAGCACCTTGCTCGAATGCTGTGTGTTTTTCCACACACATAATAACCGTTTTGTTGTAATGCAAAACGGTTGTATTATATGTGTTTCCAAAACACACAGCATTTGTTGAAGACTTGTTTGTGATCTGCTGGTGAAAGAGTACAAACGCTATGTGAACATAAGTAGCACCTTTCCTTCAGAAAAGAACCTCCATATGGATACACAATTTTGAAGGAAAAACATTTACTTTCTTTTCCAAGAAAACTGAAAAATAAAAGTGAAAATTTGAGTCAATTTGATTCAGCACTTAATCTTTAAATAACAATATTATAAACATTTCACATATAATAGCAATAATTGTAATGTAACTTACCCGTAGTTAATGGAAAAGACTAGATTCTTCCAAAGAATAATAGATCAAAATGTATGACAATAATTTGAGATTAAAACATCCTTCATCCAGGAACACAATAACATACAAGAGATTAAATTCAATTAATGACAATACAATGGATGTTACTAGTACTGACACTTAATTACAAGATAAAAACTTATTCAAAAAGTCATCTTGCGTGGTACGAGAATCACTAATTTTTAATTACGCAACAGTAGAACTTTCTAAGAGCCTCAGAGCTTTTCCAATTAGCTTGTTTTAAAAATGTTCCATCAGTCTATTCTCTGTAAAACTTTTGGAGGCAACAGCTGACAGTACATTACCCAGCAAAGCTTCCGTTCCAAGCTCAATTAAAATATATTTTATCCATCCTGGTCTATCTGGTTTGCGTGGAGGGTTTAAACCTACCCTCTATATTCAAACCAATGCTGTTCTTCTAGTAGTGACAAACCAGTGTTCCAGACTTTGGCATATTGTTAAGCCAGTTAAAAATTAAAAGGGTATCCCTAATCACCATTTACTTCCCTGAGAGTTTTACTAGATCTAAAACTTTTAAAATTTGATGAACAAAACATTTTTTTTTTTTTTGTTCTGTCTTCTCTGCTAGTAGCTGTATAAACAGATATTGCAGAGTCATGTATAAGTATAGTTCAATATGCTAATTTATCTTCTTCTTCAAGACATAAGTTGGCTAAAAGTCTTGTCCCATCATTTCCTTTGTGTCCTATAATAAATCTTGTTACATTTATACCATGATACCCAACAATCTGTCCACCAATTCGCACCCAGCCAGCGCGGCGGACCACGGCCCATAACTCTCTCGTTCGTGAGAGAAGACCCGCGCCCAGCAATGGGACAATAATGGGTTGACGACGTCCCCAACAATCTGATAGGGGCTTTGTAGGCTATGAATGTCGAACCACGCCAGCTTTTTTAATACTCGGCTCTAACCTATAGACCAATGGGCTACTTGATCCGCCCACCAAGGCATCTGACCTGCCTAATGCAGGACCTGCCTGTTGTTAAATTGATAAGGTTGTTCAAAAGATCTTCTATCAGAAAAGACTTTGTTAAATTTCAACCTAAGTCAAAAGCATTGTGGCTAATGAGGTACACAATGTATGTCGCTTTTGCTGTATTGAAGTGACGTTACATTCTTGGAATTATTTTGTGTGGTGGAAAACCCTTCCCAGCTTAAAATTCCAAAGACGAATGCAGTTGTCGTGAAAACTGGCTGACCCAACTCTGGAGTGCCATGTAACGTAGCGGTCTACGACTGCTTTTCGCCATGACGTGAACAAGTTGACATCTGGTATGCCCCAAATTTTGAATACGGCCTCCGAGGCCGAGGGCAATAAGTGCCTTCCGGCACTGATCGATAACGAGACAGGTGATCGGCTATACCGTTGCGCCTCCCAGAGAGTCTGATACGCCCCAAGGTTTGAATACGGCCTCCGAGACCGGGGGCAATAAGTGCCATTCCGGCACTGGTCTATACTAGGACAGGCGGTCGGCTATGTCATTGTACCTCCCCGAGAGATACACCGCCGAAAGCAGGATACTACTTACTTAATCCTCCAGGATATTCCACTACTCTGTCAATTCTAGAAGTCTCGATGGTAAATGGGCTGACGACCTTACTCGTTCCTCATGGCTTATGAATACCAGAAGTGTCTACTTGTTCAGCTGTACTAATGCATGTGGAATCTTGACGAATTTCTTTTGAAGACTAATGGCAATAAATACGTTGTATATAACTCGGAGTGCCAAGAGTTCTGGTGTACTGACCATGTCACCTTCAAGTACAGTATGTGAAGGTGAGTACCCCAGACCGCATCCGATGCGTCTGTGGTTAAGAAATGGGTTACCTCCTTTCTGGCAGGACCAGTGAACTGTGGTCTATGACTCTCTGCCACACAGTATAGTCTTGCTGCACTGGGAAAGGAATATGTCTGATCTTTCTTGTGACAAGCAAAACTCCTTAGGAACCGTTGCATGTGCCGACAATGCAATCGCCCTCTCAGCGTTGACACAATTGTAAACTCATGAAGTCCACGTATCCTCTACGCTTCCCCTAGGGTACAACCACCCTTCTTAAAAACATTTTCTATTAATCTCATCTCTGTTACTATCTTCTCAGGCAGTGTTATGGTGCATTCTTTTCCATAAGAGAACCAACTACTCTAATTCTGTAGCAGGTGTCAACACAGATTTGAGGTGGTTTACATGCCAACCTAGTTCCTTTAGAATAGTCAAGGTCTCCGGAACCTTAAATTGCCACACGGTGACAGGGTTATAATGTAATGTTTAAATGTAAATACATATATTATGTAACACATTATAGTATAATAAATTACTTTGACTATGAACCTGATTTAGCAATTTGGCCCAATCCGGACTTACTAGGATGTGATCGTCCAAATAAACTAAAAGCCTTATTCCTCTTTCTCGCAAGGTCTCCGCGACCCAATTGAATAAGATTGCAAAAGTTCGGGACTGAAGCCAGGCCAAAAGGCACTGCTGCCAGCTGGAGTACCTGATTATTGTACAAAATCCTTAGGAAACGACAATGAGATACTGCAATAGGCAGATGAAAATAAGCTTGTCAGATATCAATCTGTGCCATCCAGTCGTTTCCTGTAGGAACTCTGCCACATATGTTCGATAGATTGTCTGAAAATGCTGGTAATTATGTGCCTGTTCAGACTTCTGGCATAAAATGCAGAGTGCACCTAATGGTTTATTACTAAAAACATCTTTGAAAGGGAACCAGAATTCAAAACAGGGCATACATCCAGTATCCCATTGTCTTTTAAATCCTAAATTACCATTGTCATTTCCAAGCATGTTGGAGTATTGAACTTCTTCAATAAAGTGGGAGTTACACGCTGCAGTAGTAGTGTCATCTTGAATGCGATGTGACGCCTTTGTGATAATATGATAATATCCAAAATGATTTTGTTATGTTTTGCAGCCCCCCCCCCCCCGAGGGGTTGGTGGCATTACATCTTGATATACCAGTTTAAAAATTCTGACACCTATTATTTCCTTTGGTTAAAAATATACTATTATCTCATGCTTTGAAAATTATCGATGTTAACTCTTTGGTCCAATTCTGTAGTTCTATTAACAAGACCTAACTGAGGTCTTCTAAATGATCTGTAGGCTCAGGCAGGGTTACCCTGATTTGTACCCCCTGTCTTGATAAAATCAGGCTGATGCAGCCAAGTGTGTGTGCCTTCAAGCGACTGAATAAGAAAATGTAAAACTGGACGACTGAGGAGGTATTCTGAAGTTGGGGGAATATCTTTTAATGGACTTTTAAGCATTAGCCAATGTATTTTCTTAAATCTGTCATTCTATTATTTCAATACACTCTCCCCTTCTTCCGATCATTAACACAACATCTTCTGAACGTTTATGAAGTGGCAATACTGGCTTTTACAGCCCTGACACATTTTCTAATAAAAATGTAGGTCTTAGTAAACCGAGATTGCAAGAGCTGCTTAACTGGGCAGTTTTAACTCTTGCCAGCCTTGTCTCAAAGTGACACAATTGTTAATTTATTTTGAGAGCAACAAACCCAGGTGTTGCTGCATATTTATATAAAAATATTTTAACATGTTCCCTTCTAAGCTTGTGAATCAAATTGTTGGAGTTAATCAACATTTTCTAGTCTCTCCATCTTAGCCAGAGAAATAACCCTCCTTTCAATATATTGTCATCGTAATGAGTGTTTGTTATTATACAGATTAACTAAATAGGGTGACTACCCTGGTGGATGAGCGGGGTACCCTGTAACACAGGTTTTCCACCCAGTATGGGGGCCCTTGCGACTTATTTATACTGTAACTTTGACATGAATAAAGAATTTTGAATTTTTGAATTTGAATTTGAACTAGGAGCTACGAGGTACTCCTCGTGCATTACTAACATTAGGTAAGATTAGGTCCTGTGACCTACGAAAATTTTGGCTTATCGATTTAAATAATGTGAACTTTATGTCAAATACCTCGAAATATAATTAACTTGATCGATTCACGAATCATTTCAAGGGTCCTTATTATCGTATTTATCGTACTTACGTGTTTCTTGGGGGGCGATGACGCAAAGCCTACCTCACCTTCCGAAGATGAGGAAAACTCGCTAGCATTCCTAGGAGTACTAGGTTGGTGTCAAGATGAGTGTTTTTCGTCCGAAGAAACAACATCCGATTTATTACTATCACCGGTCTTACCACCATCTTGCGAAGATTGAGCACTCATTTTCGCACCAATCCTTCATAAAAACTTAAATAACTCTAAACTTTTAAACTATATTACGTAGTTTCACTTAGAAATTAGATATATTTCAAGTTTTTTATTTGTTGAAAAAATTTTGCATGCTTAAGCGGCAAAATCTACAAACGCTATGATTTGACGTTGACAGTTGTCATTAGAGGTGAGTAGCTCGCGAAAGAGTGATATAAAAGATATATATCTGTACTAAAGAGCTAATCACTCTTCGGCTCAGTCGATTTTGAACTATATCTTTATATCTGTTTCACATGGTTCAATTTTCATTCACTGATATACTGATATACTCGAATGAGTTGAATGAATTGCGATAAATTATTATAAAGATATAATAATAAGAAAAAATACTAAATGAACCAATACCCGCTTTAGACAATATTATAGTTCACCTATTGTAGGAACACATTACTATTTTACTATTACTGTATGCAATCACCTAAATTAAAATATACAGTATAAAACGAATAATATCATTCTGACATATTGATATAAAAGAGCGATATAACGCTTCGCAAATATTTATATCAGTAGATCATCACTGAGCTACTGAGCTAAAGATATAAAAGAGTGATATATATCCGGAGTTGAAAAGAACTATATCACTCTTTTTCACTTCAGTGATTCATTTCGCGCACCTCTAGTTGTCATGTGTCATGCCTGGCAACTTGGAATATTGCCATTCACTGCTATGTGTGAAAGAGTAAGGTAACAAGAAAAAGACAGGTAAAGTAGATATTTCTATGAATTAATGGCTTAATCTACGGATGCTTCTTCAACAAATGCTGTGTGTTTTGGAAACACATATAATATGTGTATTGCATTACTCTTTATTCTCCTACGCGATATTTAATGAAATTTTATTGTAAGGAAAATATGTAGAGATACATAACTGAAATATATATATTTTTTTCATTCTTATATTTCTTTCAGGTACGAGATCGTTCGGCAAAAACTGGATGGAACGGGTCGTGAAGTATTCATTGGTGAAGATGTAGACAACTGCGAGGGACTGGCTATTGATTGGATGGGTAACCGCAACTTTCTACTTTTCATATTGGTACTTATTTAATAATTGGCTGGTATTACTCAGTCGGACCATAGTAGTGTAACTATTTTTCGTATAAAGTGCAAATTAGGAAAGTATTCCGTGTAACCCCAACATAGTATAAAATGTGATTGTGCAGGTAGGAACCTGTACTGGACGGACGACGCGCTGGGGCAGGTGAGCGTGGCGCGGCTGGACGACGCCGCGCGGCGCCGCGTGCTCGTGCGCGAACACAACTACAACCCGCGCTCCATCGTGCTCGACCCCGCCAACGGGTGCGTACCATTGTGCAGACCTTCGTATAGTGCTACTCGAACCGTAAATATGTAACTTTCCTATGAAAATTTTCAACGTGAAGCGTTTCTTGCGTTTCGATGGAAGGGTGTGGTTTTCGGCACACTTTTATATGAGGCGACCATCATAGTCCTCGGGAGTAGCGACGCGTCTGTGATTGACTTCAGATAGAACCTATGTTTTGTATGAAGTTGATTATAGATATCCATGAGCGGCAGTGACCACTTACCATCAGTGGACTGCATGCTAATTTTCTACTTTAGTATAAGTGAGGGTCGCCCATTTTTACCAGTAAACACCATCGAGACTG
This sequence comes from Spicauda simplicius, assembly GCA_949699795.1. NCBI lineage: Eukaryota > Metazoa > Arthropoda > Insecta > Lepidoptera > Hesperiidae > Spicauda > Spicauda simplicius. The sequence goes on from OX453080.1 coordinate 123,127, forward strand.
TCGAAACGTTCACTTGCCACGATAATGCTTGCGGCTCATTGGTCAAAGAACTCATGTACTACTGAACTGTTGAAATATACATTTTGTGTTACAGTTGAACTCAGTATAATGATAAAGTGAATATAAATATAGTATTAAATAAACAAAAACATGATAAAAAATGCTACTGTTGTGAAGTATGTGTGTGTGTTCGTAGCGTGATGTACTGGTCGGTGTGGGCGGGCGGCGGCGGCGGCGGCGGCGGCGCGGGGGGCGCGCGGCTGGAGGCGGCGCGCATGGACGGCGGCGCGCGCCGCACGCTGCTGGCCGCCGACCTGCACTGGCCCGGCGGGCTGGCGCTCGACTACGCGCAGGGGATGCTCTACTGGTAACGTATTACTATATTATCTCTACCTTTAAAGGTTTATCGAAATATTGCTTTTTCTATTATATGTATGTCCATTGCCTGGAAACATTTTTAATTATCAGGAATTTGAAGGTTAATAGAGAATTTAACGGTTAACGTATTTTTGCAAGGTTACAAAGTGTGCATGATTCGACACACCTATTCTACCCACGCGACACCTATTTATAGCGTGTGGCAATTCCTTTCTTTTGGTATAAGGGTGTGGTTATCGGATCACTTTTGTCTAAGTCCTTGGAAGTAACAACGCATCTGCAACCTCAAATACAACCTTACTTTCTATATGAAGCTAAAAAAGATCATGGGCGGCAGTTGTTATTTATTTGTGGATTGCATGTTCATTTGTTAAAACAGTGTTTGATATTAATTATTAGTCTATAACACTGAGTTAAAATCTCGTACCACTTAAAGTCTCTATTTGCTTACTGTGTGTAACCGGTGTGTGGAGCTGCGTACAAGCACCTGACTGGCAAGCCCTCCCGGCAGGTGCGACACGTACCTGAACAAGATCGAGCGCGTGCGCGTGACGGCGGCAGGCGCGCTGGCGGCGGGCGCGGCGCGCGAGCTGCTGGCGCGCCACCGCGCCGCCGCGCCGCTCGCCAAGCCCTACGGCCTGGCGCTGCTCGACGGTAAGCCGCCGACAACGTTACTTTATTATGCTGTTAACTTGTACCATCATCTATTACTGAAAATGAACTTTTGTATTTTATTAGTGCATAAATTTATACGATGTATTAAGGATTTGATATTATAGTTTATGTTGTAGGTGTACAACATGTAGTAACCGAATATAATAATAATACATATAACACCATAGTGTTATATATATTATTATTCGGTTAAATATAATAATATATTAAATATATAAGATTATGTCTTAGGGTTTGGAAAATAAACAAATGTGTTGCTTTTGAAAATAAGAAACGACATTTCAAGTTTATTATTCCACCAAATCTATCTTTCTTCACAAAATATATTCTAAAGTTTTAAAATTAGACAGACATGTCAAATTAAAAAAAAAGAACTAAATAATTAAAGAAAACCTATTTTCTTTATAAATATAATAATAAATATAATAAATAAATAAAATAAAAAAAGGGAAAAGAAAACTAACAGTGTTAAGGTTGTTGCATTATCAATAGCAGTTTAATACAGTACATTGAAAGGAAAAAAAAAATATTAACATGAATTTTACATTGTTATGAACACGTAACTATATATTTGCGAGTAAAATTACATCATATGAACATTGTAATATTAAATGTCTCTTGTGTAATTAATGAAATGTGAAGTGTGACTCGTGGGCAGGAGCGGTGATCTGGAGCGAGCACGGCACGGGCGCGCTGCGGCGGCTGGAGGCCAACGGGTCCATCTCCACCCTGCGCACCTTCCCGCCGCCGCTCTACGACATCCGCCTCATCTCCTCCGCCACCAGGATCGGTGCGTTTCATATCTATGGGAATTCTACGACAATTAGTCTGGTAAACGATCAAAACTGTATTCCTTATATTTATTATTATATAAACCAATAAACTACAGGTAAAAACGCGTGCTCGCACGATAACGGTGGGTGCGCGGAGCTGTGCCTGGCGGCGGGGGCGGAGGGCCGCGCGCGGACGTGCGCGTGCGCTACGGGCCGCACGCTGGCCGCCGACGGTCGGTCGTGCGTGCCTGCTAGCGCCACGCCGCCGCCGCGCTGCCAGGGAGGACACTTTCACTGTGGCCGCGGGTGAGTTGCGCAGGAGACCCACGTCACTATGTGCTCGTCTTGTCTCAGTAGATGCATTCTAAGCGATCGTTCTCTCTTCAGACGCTGCATCGATTCATCGTACGTTTGCGACGGCGACGCCGACTGTCCCGACGGCTCGGACGAGGATTCTTCCCCGACTGGACCTTGCGGTAGGTCTTAAGGAGAAATTACTGTGACGGTAGCGGGGGTGGTCAACCTTACACGATCGGGTAGTTGATCGTGAGTTTATTGTGTTCGAAGCGAACGTGACGTGCAAGTCGGAGCAGTCCATGCAGTGCGACAAGAACCGGTGCATCCCGTCGAGCTGGGTGTGCGACGGGTTCAAGGACTGCGCGGACGGCGCGGACGAGACGGAGGAGGCGTGCGCGCGCACGTCGTGCGGCGCGGGGCAGTTCGCGTGCGCGCGCTCGCGGCGCTGCGTGCCCGCCGCGTGGCGCTGCGACGGCGCGCGCGACTGCGGCCCGCACGACGCCAGCGACGAGCTCGGCTGCCGCAGCGTGGAGTGCAGCAGCGTCATGTTCAAGTGCGACAACGGCGCGTGCGTGCCGTGGGAGTACTACTGCGACGGGCACGCGGACTGCGCGGACGCGTCCGACGAGCGCGGCTGCCGCGCGCCGCCGCGAGCGCCGCGCCCGCCGCCGCGACACCGCGGCCCCACCAGACCCACCGAGTAACGCTATATTTACCTTTACGATTGGGTATATATTTTTTCCATTGAACGTTTTGCGCTCAGTTCTCAATTACACACATTTGTGGATTGCAGGCACCGACACAACGATACAGAAAAGAGCGGGCTCTGTGAGGACCACGAGTTCCAATGCAACAATAGGGAATGTATACGAATGGCAAGTACCTCTTACTTAGTTTATCTTGATATAATTCTGGCATGTCGTTATGTCCGTTATAAAAGTTTTACTAATCATTATAATGGTGAATATATAAATACAAGAATATAGTTTTCCAAACAACAATGTATTGCATTAATAAAAACATTGAGGAAATTGAATTTGATTTACTTGTTTCATGCAACTTCAGTTACAGGACCATCAGGTAATTTTTATATTTTAGATAAGACATTTCTATAACTTTAGATTATTCTTATAATTCATTTGTAAATTCCCTAAAGGAATTCCGGTGCGATGGCCACGTTGACTGCCTGGACGGTTCAGATGAGGCGGAGTGCGAGGCGGTGCGCACGGCCGCCCCGCCCACCGCCGCGCCCGCCGCCACCCCGCCCCCCGCCGCAGCCGCCGCGCCGCCCGCCGCCGCCGAGTGCGCGCCGCCCGCGCTGCGCTGCGACAACGACACCCGCTGCGTGCCGCTGCTGCAGCTCTGCGACGGGTTCGCCGACTGCGCGGACGGCGCCGACGAGGCTGATCGATGCGGTAAGATACATACGAGTCAACGTTTAAGTTGAATTAAATCTCTTTGCTATTATTGATCGGACTATATACTAATGTCCGTGTATCAGGCGAGCCGATGTGCGCGGTGGCGGCGTGCTCGCACGAGTGCCAGGCAGCGCCGGGCGGACCGGTGTGCACGTGTCCGCCGCCGCTGCACCTGCAGCGTGACGGCCTCACCTGCGCCGCCGCCCACCTCTGCGAGGAGTGGGGCGTCTGCAGCCAGGTGAGCTGTCCTTGTGCCGTCGCAGCCCCCGTCCGATACAGTCTTGTCATTTTACCTCAAAATAAATTGTAATTTAATATTTTTTTCTCGTAGACTTGTCAACCGCAGAAGAATCGATATAAATGCACCTGCTATGAAGGATATCGGCTCGCTGACGACGGCTTCACTTGTAAAAGCACTGGTAAGTCTGAACAAACTACGGTTTTAATATCATTCGTTTATGTGCACGCAATCTGTGCACCTTATGTATTTAAGAAGCGCTCAGTTAAGATGTTATGCTTATGGTAATGTGTTACAGAGAACGTGACGCCGCTGCTGGTGTTCAGCAACCGGCACGAGGTGCGCGGCGTGGAGCTGCCGTCGCTGGCGTCGCGCGCGCTGGTCTCCTCGCTCAAGAACACCATCGCGCTGGACTGGACGCGCGCCGCCGACGGCGCCGTCTCCCTCTTCTGGACCGACGTCGTCGACGACAACATCTACCGCGGCACGCTGAAGGCCAACGGTCGGTATCGAAACAACCATTCCCTTTGCTTGTCGATTCACATACGACGTACTAAATATCGTTTGTTGTTTTGCAGCGCTTAGCGGAATAGAAGTCGTCGTGCAACAAGGCCTGTCGACGGCCGAGGGTTTGGCGGTGGATTGGGTCGGTGAGAATCTCTACTGGGTGGAGAGTAGCTTGCATCAAATAGAGGTGTGTATCGTGAATCCAGAGCTAATCGGTGGTATGATTTTTATTTCGTCTTATAGTTTTTAATCCTCGTAACATCACTATATTTCGTTAGGTAGCGCGGATAGACGGACAGTACCGCCGGACGTTGATCGCAGGCGACATGGACAGTCCCAGAGCGATAGCAGTGGATCCGAGAATGGGTGAGCACCTTCGGCTACATGAACGCTATGGAATGCAACGTAATGTAGGAGGAAGCTAACGCGTGGTCTGTCTGGGTGGGCCTGGCAGGGTACCTGTTCTGGAGCGACTGGGAGCAGGCGGCGCCGCGCATCGAGCGCGCGTCGCTGGCGGGGCGGCGCCGCGCGGCGCTCGTGCGCGTCGACGCGCTCACGGACGGCGCGTGGCCCAACGGCATCGCGCTCGACCACCTCGCGCACCGCCTCTACTGGATCGACGCCAGGTACCACTCCTTCTCCTTTCTCACGGTAGACATACACGAGCGATGAGTAAAAAACTTATTCTCCTAATAATATTTACTTAATAAAAATTGGGGCTTGAAATAGTTTCAGCTCTACAGACTTCGTAGGTGAAAACTTTTATTTTAAATGAAACTTTCGCTAAAAGATATACGTATGTTCTTTGGCGTTACATGTCTCAATTCTTTCCACATCGAAACATTTTCGGTGTGATGATAGATCGTTATTGACGTAATGTTATATTTGTATTGTTGTATTGTGTACATACAATCGTCGTGCAGGTCGGACTCGATCCACACGACGAACTACGACGGCGGCGACTACCACGAGGTGCTGCGCGGGCACGCGGCGCTGTCGCACCCGTTCGCGCTGACGGTGTTCGAGGGGCACGTGTACTGGACGGACTGGCGCAGCAACAGCGTGGTGCGCGCCAACAAGTGGAACGGCAGCGACGTCACCGTCGTGCAGCGCACGCTCACGCAACCCTTCGACATTAAGGTGCACCTTCCTACATCACTCGATTGTGTGTTTATTTATTATTGTGTTAGGCTAATTATAAACCGGTTTTCTTTTAAGTTAGGTAATGAAACATATTTTAGAAACATGGGTGAATTTTATTATTTACACATAACCCCTCGTGTAACTATTATGCACTCTGTGCACATAAAAATTTATAAATAATTCCTTTGAGTGTATTTGGCACTGGTCAAATCATTCGTTATCTTACCTGAGCGTGTATTATATTAAGCGCAATGAAAGTATCACGCGTTCGTCATCGTCGACGACGTCCTATGTCGGTATGTTCTCAAGAGTCCCGCACTAAAATCCTCTGGGGGGCCGTCCTCAGCATTGCGTGGAGGACTCCGGGATCTCCAACGGAACACAGCCAGAGTTCTCCGAGCGTAATGCCCCTTTCGGGCTCTTCCCGAGTGAGAGTTTCATGCCCACCAGGGAAGAGGCTGAAAGGGGCATCAATTAGATGAATTCTCCCGAGTGGCAGTAAAGTACGTGTGTGGTGCAGGTGATCCACCCGAGCCGGCAGCCGGCGGCGGCGCGCAGCCCGTGCGGCGCGCGCAACGGCGGCTGCTCGCACCTCTGCCTCATCGACGCGCCCGACGCGCGCGTGTGCGCCTGCCCGCACATCATGCGCCTCGCCGCCGACAACCTCACCTGCGAGGGTAACTCGGATATACTACTACATTATATTACTTAATAGGACTGTGCGAATCGAATATTAATACTGTATACTGATACGATACAATCCGTGGTTAGCACTGGTGGACTATTAGAATTGCGAATATACGAATAGTAAAATTGTTTGCGACTAATTGTAACAAAACACCGAATTATTTGTTTTTTTTTTCGAATTATTCGACATTTTTCGACTTAATTTTTTTTTGCCAAATTTCAAATAACTTGGAAAATTCGAACTATTGACATTCGATTCGAACAATATTAACACATCTCTATTACTTATTTATTTACACTAGTCACCCGTAGCATCGGCCGAAATTCGACCGTAATTTAAATTAAAAATCAAATGTCATCTGACATTCTTGACGTTGCGTTGTCTTTTCATTTTCATTTACTAAGTACATATGTGTTTGTGACAAATGCAAGGCAGTGTGTGTAATGTGTTTTTAGTTGATTTTATGTATGAAAAATGCATTATTTGAAAAAAATATTAACATTCTGCACTCCTTCTCTACGTCCACTATAACCGTGCAAAATTTCATACTAATCCGTCCGCGGCATATTACTTAAAAATCCGTCACAAATTTTTGCTTCACGTATTAATAATATAATACTAAAAGTGGAGACATATAAAAGTGTATCAAAAGTGAATTTAAAAAAAATCTGTGTACATTGATCATTCTAAATGTTTTCGGTACTTTGAAAATCAATTTATTTATTTATTTATTTATTTATTTATTTAATCTTGGAAAACTTACAGCTAGAGAAGCTAATTACAAAGTTTTCACGTATATGATACATAAAAATTTTATAACATATAAGAGAATCGGCAGAAACACGAAGTAACAAAACAAAAGATAAGGTTTACAGTTCACGGTAGGTACATATATAAATACTACATCCAGAAAGGCTATGAAACATTATTAACAAGAATATGAATAGAATAGAGATGATAGAGATTATTAATAGATAAATTACAGAAAAAACATAATATAAGAATTATAATTTAGCTTTTATTTTGGTTACATATATATTGTATAGCATAATTAATTAATTAACCGGAAAAAAAAAATTAAACTAATGATTTGCCTTAACTTTGACACGCTCATGTTGAATAAGTCAATATCACACTCCCGGGCGATAACATTTAGTGATAACATTTAGTGATTTCAAAACACATCCACCCTAAGTATTCTGAAATTACGAATTTTATCATTTAAAGTATAATATGATCTGGCTTTCTAGTTTTAATATAATAATACGAATTTATCATTCAGTTCACGAGAAGATTCTGCTAATAAGCCGCGCGGGCGAGATCCGCGGCGTGGACGTGGACGAGCCGCAGGTGCACATCATCCCCACGGTGTCGGGCCCGCTGCTCACCATGCCCTCCTCCGTGCAGTTCCTGGCCGCCGAGTATGCCATCTTCTGGGTCGATACTGAGGTATCTCACGTCACACTCAGCATTTGCTATTAATATTATTGCGAGAAAAATTTAAATTGTTTATTCGATGTGAATATTATATTTATTTTATATTTTTAAGTTTTTAAAATTCTTAAAATGGATATAAGTAAAGTAATATAACATATAGTGGTTGTAATATTCGAGGCCAATATTTTCTGAAACTGAAATGCGGTTTTTACCCAAGGTTATTGCTTTCACGTGTATTCTGACAATTTTGTTTTTGTGATTTAATACAAGTTTTTTCCAGTGTAGTGATAATAATTGAATAATTATTGTTTTAAACTATAAATGAATGTGTTTTATAAAATCGTAATATAGTTAGATGTGATGTTGATCGTCCGTGGCGGTGTTGCAGACGAACGAGATAAAGCGCACGGACGTGCGCGGCGGCGCGGTGGCGGGCGTGGCGGACAGCGGCGCGCTGCGGCCGCGCGCGCTGGCGCTGGACTGGGCGGCGCGCACGCTGTACTACAGCGCGGCGGGCGCGCTGGCCGCGGCGCGCCTGCGCGGCCACCACACCGCGCGCCTGCCCGCGCCCGCCGACGGGAACATCACCGCGCTCGCCGTGCACCCGCTGCAGTATGTACCTACCGTTACTCTGTCTTACTTTATATATAACCTTTAAACTTTGCTACTCTGTGGTATACACTGTAGTTAAGAATATATCGGCAAGTAGATCGCAAGAATGTAAAAGTATAAAATATTATAAACAGTTGCATAAGAACAGAAACAGTATGAAATACTTGTTCATGTAATTAATATAAAAAAACCCGTAAGACTTCCTGTATATATTATGTTATATAAGACGACTTGCATGACGCAGCTATTTTATAAATCTAACACAAAGTGGGTTCCTGGTTTAAGAGAAATCTGTATAATGAATTTAGTTTTCTATTATGGTCGTGTATTCGTCTTTGCATGTTTGCAGTCACAACACAAAAAATATATTTTGTAGATTTGCGTATGAAACGCATTCTGATGTATACAGGGTGTAAATGACAGCGTACCGAATATTAAAAATATGGATTCCTGACACGATTCTGGTGCTTATGGCGTTGGAATTTTTCATCGGATTTTCCTCGGACTTTCCATTTTTTTATGCACTTTTTTTTACAAAATTTGGTAGTATTTCAATACCACTGCATAATGCAACATGAATTTAAAAGAAAAACACTCATTATAGTGTTTTTCACGAAAATCAGCAATGTATAATGAATGCGCTATCAGCTGTTCGAGGTCCGGTCAATGACGCCGCGCGGCTGAGGCCGTGCGGCGGGCCGCCCCGCGCTCCGCCGCACCGACTTCCACCAATTTAGGAACCAAGTTTCCAAGAAACATTCAATACCTAATTCAAACATTTTAACGCAAATAATAACTGAAAACATTATTCGGAAAAATACTAAATACCTATTCCTTTGTTTATTTTTGTGTACCTAATGATTGAAAACTTCTTCATTTATTTAGGGCAAATAAAAATAAATCACAAATAATGATTAACATTTTAACGTATTTGTTTCAGAAGCAAACATAAGGGAAACATCATTAAAGAAATGATGTAGGTACATAAGTATCATGCAAAATTCTATTCCACATACACAGTACACTCACACATACAGCGCGGTGCGGCTCTTCAGTCTTTTGCCGAAAGGCGGGATTAACGCCGGACACAGAATAAACAATAAAAAGATAACACAATGTGGCTAATAAAGTACTTGTTCTCCGTAGGTCATGTACTCGAGATGATGAGTTAGTTTCTGTGATAAGAATATCAATAGTTATTGATTGATATTATAATAGCTTTTTATACTTTCGTGTTTTTTATGTTGTATGTTGTTATTTTATGAAATTTTAATTTGCTTTTATGTATTTAAAGTATTTAGAATCTTGAAGTAAACCAGTCTAATTTAAACTAACATGAATAATGTTTATAATGTACCTAATTTGGTATTTTATTAAAATTACAAAACAACGAGTGGACAAGTAAAAGTAATTGATTTGTCAGATTTAAGTTAAAGGTTGTGTCATATCTGAATTTAATTGGATCTGTGTAATTCACTCGCTTAGTAGTAACTCGTCACGGAGCAGCGTATTGGCGGTTTTCTTTGATAGTTCGGATATTATTTAAAATTTGAAAAATTGTCACAGTTCGTGATTTTCGCTTGCGGAAGACGGATGCTCTGCAAATTTCGGTTTCGTGTTAGTCGTGTCGTGTGTGAACTGTTATTTATTATTACTTCTTATTGCTTTAGTTTTGTGTTTTTAGTGTTTTTATTGTTATTTAGTTTTTGTAAAATGCAGTTCAGTGCTTGTGAATACGGGGAAATGCTAATGTGTTATGGTGAAGCACGTGGGAATGCACAGCAAGCTCTGCATCTGTACATCCAGAGGTACCCTTATGCTCGCCATCCAACGGACAGTCGTGTGATTTGAATGATTTCACGTTAGTCTAGGTAGGTAGGTACTAAGTTAATAAAATAGAATAAGCGATTTGTTGTTAGATGCGTGCGGGGAATAACTACTTATAATACAATAAGCGATCGGCGATCGGTACGCGGGTTGTTCGATGTACATTGCGCGCTCAAAAATGACCAACTCGGGAACCAATAATTTCCGAGGAAAATTGATGAGTTATTTTTAGTTCATTTAGTGTCACAAATCTACCATTAAAGTTTTCGGTACGCTGTCATTTACACCCTGCATATTATCAATCTGAATCGATTATGTAATATGAACATATTTGTACGATTGTCGTTCATACGTTAAAGAGAATTAATGAAAGTTAAATGAATGTCGCCAGTTTGGATTGCTATTTCCATTTACCATAAATTCCATAACCGTCAATCTAATATCACAAATGTCTGTGAAATTCTTGTTTTTTAATATGTGTTGGGACTAACTTTAATAAATTATGTTTTGGAATTAAAGACAAGCGATGTTTCATTCGTTGTTTTAAAGTAAATACATGTTATTTGTGACTAAATTCATCAGTGGTAGTTTATCGCGACACCTGTTATCACGTGTGGTGGATACTGAAGCGTGTGTGTGTGCAGGGGCCGGCTGTTCTGGGCGGTGCGGTCGGCGCGCGGCGAGCGGCTGGAGGCGGCGCGCGGCGACGGCGGCGGCGCGCGCGCGCTGCTGGACGCGCCCGCCGACCCGCTGCTCGGCGGCGTCACCAGTGCGACACACTCGCTGATACTCGCTTTTATATCGCTCATATTGCTCTTACTTACATATCGCTATAGCATGCTGCTGCATTTGTAATTGGACATCAGACTTATTGTGAAAATTGTCCATCCGATTTAAATGGTTAATGTTTGACCGTAGGTATGTGCGTGGATACAGCTACTGATCGTCTGTACTGGGTTAACGCCGCCTCCTTCACCATTCAGTACTTGGATATCAACACTGGCAAATATACTACCGTAAGTTAATTTGTTTGCATAATATATTTTTATATATTGAAGTGTTATGAAATAGATATTTAGCATACATTTACCGTCATCCATCCATCGGCTTTTGAAAGTGTACTGCATGACATAGGCCTCCTCTAATCTGCGCCACTTCGATGATATTGAGCCATCTAAATCCTACGGTTACCCGCCGTCTTCTTCACGTTATCAATCCGCCTGGACGGGGAACGACCTACACACCTTTCCGTATCTTCATTCGAGAAATTACCTTATTTAGTGTTTAATTTTGATTAACGTGGTAATTTATACGTTTATAGGGAATATGTCATTGACAAAAACCCAACTAAAATTGTAGCGTTAGTCAAAAAATAACAAAAGTGAAAGTGAACAAAAAGATGATGATACGGGGTCCGATTCAGATAATATGGATCCTGCGTGCAAGTAGCACCAATTTTGGCAATTTTACCATTTGGTGTTTGGTTCCTTACTACAATAATAATGGCAACAGGTCCGTCCACGGGGATAAATGATGACGTGGAAGAATGATTTGTTTTTATTTTTCTATTATAAGCCCCATTTGATCTCTGCATTGTCTGATAAGATTATCGATTCCAATCTTTGCTACCAATATTTTACCAACAATTCAAATTAAAAATATGTCACGTTTTTAAAGTTCACATTGCATATGTTATTGAAAATTTTTACAAAAGTTTTAAATCTAGAACTTATTATTGTTTTTATTTTACTACTTAAGCGAAAAACCCTTTTTAAAAAACGGTCATTAAAATTTATGTGACTTTGGTTAATTTCTTGAAAAATTATCGATAAAATTCGGGTCAATATGACCCGGCTTCATCGTCCTAGTAATTATTTTCACGTGTTTTGCGCCGGTTAATGGGTGTGGTGTGTAGTTGCCGCTGGGCAGCGGCGCGCGGCCGGCGGCGCTGGCCGTGGCGGGCGCCGAGCTGGTGTGGGCGGACGCGGCGGACGGCGCGCTGCGTGCCTGCCGCAAGGACCACTGCGACCAGCCGCGCTTGTTGCGCGCCAACACCGGTAACCATACCTCGTGCTAAAATTTGTATTTTTCAGTTGCTTTAAATCTGCTGCAATATGCTTCATAAAATGTTGGTAAAATGGCCATGAAGTATCGTAATGTGTGTGTGTGTGTGTTGCAGAGGGCGTGCTGTCGCTGAGCGTGTACGACGCGCGCACGCAGGCGGGCGGCGGCGGCGCGTGCGCGCTGCGCCGGCAGCCCTGCGCGCACCTCTGCCTGCCGCTGTCCGCCACGCAGAGCGCCTGCCGCTGCGCGCAGGGCTACCTGCAGCGGGACACGCGCTGCGAGCGTGAGTCTCACCATACATTTACATTCATTTACTAAGTACAGACGAAGAATGATGACTATGGATATTTTGTTTGTTTATACGTAGCTATGGACGAAGTACTGATATACTCGTTGAGCTGGGAGCTCCGCGGTATCCTGCTGAACGACAGCGCGGCGCTCGAAGTCGGCCGCCATAATGCGCTGCCGCCCATCCCGCAGTTGTCTATGGCCGCCTCGATCGATTACCAAGTCGGTGAGTTGCCATATCTCCTTTTATTTAAAACTAAATAGTATTTAACTATATGCAATAATTATTAACAATTACTCTGAGTGTATAATTATATGAACTTGAAAAGAATCACAGGTGTATTCGTGGTTAAAATATACAACATATTCCCTAGAGGGTGAGTGGATATACTGGGCGGACCCCGAGGGCGGCGGCGCGTGGCGCGCGCGGCGCTCGGGGGCGGAGCGGACGCTGGTGGCGGCGGGCGCGGGCGGCGGCGGGGCGGGCGGCGCGGGGGCGGGCGGCGAGGACGCGGGGGACGCGCCCGCCGCGCTGGCCGTGGACTGGCGCGCGCGCAACCTGTACTGGGCGGACCCGCGCCAGCGCCTGCTCGAGGTGGCGCGCCTCGACGGCTCCAGCCGCTACGTGCTGCTCGACACAGACCCCCTCGCCGTCACACGTGAGCACGACCCCTCCTATCACGTTAGCTATGCCAACATACATACCATACGATGAATACATTTGTATTTTTATTTCGCGTTTAACACTATTGCTTTTAACAAAATAGTGATGTGATACTTCTAGAATCTAGAATAGAACCAAGAAAGATTTCATTATGCTTGGGGCTGTGATGTAGGGATACAAACAGATCCACGTATCAAATTCAATATGCATTGTCAGCAACGGTGATCACATTCGCTTGGTTCGTAGGAAGGCTGTGTTACTAGTCTGCTCACCAACGCTGAAGCGCATATATTTACGTCTTGGGGTTTGAATAAATAAGAATAAATATCTTTAATTTAAATTTCATATAATCATAATCAATATTCTAACAAACAATGGCCTATAACTACATTGAAAATCATAGCGTAGGATTTAATTGCAGAACGTGAACATACACAGTTAATAACATAGTAACATTGCAGTATTGGCAGTGGACCCCATCCACGGGTTCCTGTTCATGGCGGGCGGCGGCTGGATCCAGCGCGCGCGGCTGGACGGCGCCGAGCGCGCGCTGCTCTACAACGGCACCGCCGTCGGCCACATCTCCCTGCACAGCGAGGTACGGGTCTGCTTTATCATATTATAGTACTACATATAATGTAGCTGATTCACAATGTCGATACAGCTGTTTGTCTCAACAGGAGCAGATGGTGTACTGGGTGGACACGTGGGAGGGCAGCGTGTGGCGCATGCGCTACGACGGTGGCGGACACGCGCGCGTGCTTGCGGGCGCGCCGCGACGCCGCCCCGTGGCCACCAAGCCGTACCGCGACCGTCTCTACTGGCTCGACGCGTGAGTACCGCCCGCGCACTTTTCTCATTACTTTTACAATTTCTTTTAGTTCTATACACTTATGTTCTATGATTCTTTTCTTAAACAAAAATATATCACAAATATTTTTGTTTAACTTTTCAGGATGTTAAATCACGGCAGCGTTCTTTCGGCGCCATTGAGTAACCTCAGCTTTTACACCGTACTCGCCGAAAATACTGGTGACAGTCTAAAAGATTTAATGGTAATAACCTTAAATAAATAATATCATAGGCTAAAAATACCGTTTGTAAAATTAATTAATAACATTGAATGAACTTAGTAAGGTTTTTAGTAGCATTGCTCTTGTTTTTCTTCTCTTAAATATATTTCAATCTACAATTGCACGCTTATGTTTTCGTTTTCGGCCGTACCTTACAATGTTTTTTTAATGTAATCGCCCAACGACAGCAAGGTATTTGAGTACGCGCGTGGTTGCAGATCTGGTCTCGCGCAATGCAGAGCGTGCCGGCGGGCGCGGCGCCGCACCCGTGCGCGGCGGTGGGCGGGGCCGGGGGCGGGGCGGGGGGTGAGGGCGAGGGCGCTGCGGGCGGGGGCTGCTCCGAGCTGTGCCTGTGGGGCGCGGCGGGCGCGCGCTGCGTGTGCCCGCACGGGGACCTCGCGTTCGACAGGAAGACCTGCAAACGTACGTACTTGATATATTTTGCTGCGCTATTTACTCATGTACAAATGGGATCGACATGCACGTAAAGGTGTGACTCGGGACCGCACCGCACCGGTTTTATATGTTGGCCGATAGATTTTCTTGTATATTTATATTCATTCTAATTATGATTGCAGCATACACTTCCTTCATAATGTATTCACGCGTCACCAAGATTGACAGTATTCATCTCAATGACAAAAGGGATCTCAATTCGCCGTATCCCTCCATCGAAAACAAGTAAGCTGCCACAATATTAATATAACATGAATTATGTTTATCGGTCATTTATAAATGTCATGTAAATATCATCATTAATTGTGTTTGTTCAGAACGCTGATGCGCAACGCCATAGCGCTGGCGTACGAGTACAACACGTCGACGCTGTTCTACTCCGACATCCAGCGCGGCTCCATCAACTCCGTGCACTTCAACGGCTCCGACCATAAAGTACTACTGGAACGTTAGTATTTTCAAACCTGTAATACGATAAGTATGTAATTATAATGAAAATAGTAAAAGCTTTGTGGACCCGCGTGGCGGGTCGGTTACCGCACTGGACTGGTCCGTAGTGGATTCCGGGTTCGATTCCCGGTTAGACAGGTATCTGAATGATGAATTTTAGTTATTGTTCCGGCTTTGTATGTGTTCTGCTTTAAAAATATATTGAATTATCGTTTAGCCTTCAAATAAGGTGAGCAGGAAGCCATTGAAATTGGACCAGAGTTCAGACTCATCAATGGATGTCTCGTTTGTGTCGAAAAAATGTAATATCGTGAAGGATGCTATATGAATTTATGGGACTGTTGTAAAATACAAATCTATAATTGTGTGTCATCATCTAGTTGACTTATAAAGAAAGTTTTGTTGTTTTTTCTTGACAATGTAGCCGAATGAAATCACCGTCTTTGTCGCTTGTAAAAACATGATGTATGTGGAATGCTGGTCTAGTTATAATTATGTAAAATATATGATGTTAGTTTTAAAGTAGTTTTCGTCCCAGTATCCCAACAAGCACGTTAATGGTAGTGATATTGTGGTGGTCAGAGGTGGGCGCGGTGGAGGGCATGGTGCTGGAGAGCGCGACGCGCACGCTGTACTGGACGTGCACGGCGGCGGCCGTGCGCGCGGCGGCGCTGGGCGCGCGCGCCGTGCGCACCGTGCTCAGGTTGCCGCCCGGCGAGCGCCCGCGCGGCCTCGACATCGACCCCTGCGAACGGTCTGTAACGCGCCTTCTAGCTTTATGGACTTCAAATTCATCCACTAATATGCATTCATTAAACGACGAGATAAAGTCCATGAATAATTGAAAATGCATTGGGTGTATATAGACATTATATTATTTACCGAAACAATGTCTACATTAATAATTTATGTCCATCGTGTACGTTTAAGTACGCGTTATAAAAAAATATTGATTAAAGATAATATTTTAGACGCTTATACTGGACGAACTGGAACCAATCGCACCCGTCCATCCAACGTGCTCACGTTGGTGGGCGAGGGCTGCAGTCCATCGTCACCAGCGACATCCTCATGCCTAACGGACTGGCCCTGGACCACGCCGCCAAGCTGCTGTACTGGGCGGACGCGCGCCTCGATAAGATCGAGAGCATGCACTATGACGGTTCGCATCGACGGGTACGTAACGCATATACTATAATGGACATAAACAAAAAATATTTATATTTTAACACACGCGTCAATAACACTTTAAAAATAAAATACATTTCGTATTATATTTAAGTCAATATTTTTCGAATGTGATTTTAACACTACACTTGTGAGTTCATTGAACACAAGTGGATCATAGTCAACGTCAGTGTATGGTGGCGTCCCAGGTGGTGACGCGGTCGTCGACGGAGCACCCGTTCGACGTGGCGGCGGGCGGCGGCTGGGTGGTGTGGACGGACTGGGTGGCGCGCGGCGTGTTCCGCGCGGCGCCGCCCGCGCCCGCCGCCGAGCCGCTGCGCCGCGACGTGCCGCGCGCCATGGCCGTCGTCATCGTCGCGCCCGAACACCAGACCTGTGAGTGCATACACGGCGCATCCTCCGCTTGCTACTTTATTACATTCCATTATTTTTAAGACAATTATTGATCGATCGCATATCAATTACATAGACAGGTTTGTATTATAATTTGACACTATATAGATATATCGAAAAAAATAACAAAAACATCGATCGGTTTTATGTAACTTCGAATGAACATAATATACTTGGCCAACAGGTACGAAGGATCCGTGCCGGGTGTTGAACGGCGGGTGCGCGGAGATATGCACGACGGTGGGCGGGCACGCGGCGTGCACGTGCGAGGCGGGGCGTGCGCTGGCGGCGGACGGCCGCGCATGCGCGCCGCGCCGGGCGCACTGCGCTGTCGGGCAGTTCGCGTGCGTGGAGGGGCCCTGCCTGCCCGCCGACCTCGTCTGCGACGGCGTGCGCCACTGCAGCACCGAAGCCAACTCCAGCGACGAGGACTTGTACTATTGCAGTGAGTCGACCGTTTCTTGTGCCTCACCTCGATCAAGATTTGTTTCTATCTGCCACTGCTTGCTACTTTCAATGAACGTTTTATCGTCGCAGCCTCACGCAAGTGTCCTCCGGATACGCTTGCCTGCGGCACCGGCGGGCGCTGCGTCAGCAGCGTGAACGTATGCGACGGACATGTTGATTGCGACGACGGCGCGGACGAGACCGGCTGCAATTGCCCGCCGGAGCACTTTAAGTATGATTTCCTATATATATAACACTTATTAGGTAAATGAAATTATTCAAATGAACGGTTTGTTATAGGCGTATTCAGGTTGATACGTTTATTTCTCTTTAAGTTTAAAGTATTCTCCGATCTTGCAAAGGCTGTAGAAAGTTTTTTTAGTGTCAATTCCTTTCTGTTACCAACAGAAGACACTATTTCTATATGCTCGCCGCCGTCGCGCTAGGCCCTTTTGCAGACGTCGACCTAGCGACAAATGAATTCTTCTATGCCGTAAATCGAAACAATTGACGCTTGTTTGAGGAATAGTGTTAAAATATGGTTCGACGTAACTCGAAAAGACATAAGTCGAAGACAGTCTGTACTTAAATTTTAAGAATAAGTTTGAGGCTCAAAAAATGTTTAACACTATGAGCTGAAGTATTTTAAATACGTATGGACGATGGTGGTGTCGTGCAGATGCGGCGACGGCATGTGCGTGGAGGTGAGCGCGCGGTGCGACGGCGCGGCGCAGTGCGCGGACGGGTCGGACGAGCGCGGCTGCGCGCGCGCCTCGTGCGCCGCGCTCGGGCCCGCCGCCGCGCGCTGCGCCGCCGCCGGCTGCTTCCTGCCCGCCTGGCGCTGCGACGGGTACGCCGACTGCGCCGACGCCAGCGACGAGCTCGACTGCCCGCTCGCTAACGGTGAGAGAACGATGATGGATTATTTTCAATTTCTAAATTATACGGCATACTCAGGTGTTCACTCGTTTATCGCAAACCTGAATAATCACAGAGGTTAAGTTGAAATAATTTCTGTCGATGTAAGCTTATGACTAAGAACGTATTGTAACTATCGTACGTGTGCAGGCACTGAGGTGTCGATGGACGCGGGCGCGGGCGCGGGGGCGGAGACGTCGGAGTCGTTCTCCGCGCTGCCGGCGCTGGGCTGCTCGGGCGAGCAGTGGGCGTGCGGGCGCGCGGGCGGCGCGCTGGAGTGCGTGCCGCTGGCCTGGCGCTGCGACGGCCAGCCGGACTGCTCCGACGGCTCCGACGAGGGAGAACATTGCGGTAACCTAACACTAGGATTGCGTTTCAACATTACGATATAAGAAGTTCTGACAATGTGACAAGAGGTCAAACTATCTGGAATTTGTATCGATGTTTTCTATTTTGTATTGTTTAGGGCTTATTTTAACCGTAAAGTGACTAAAGTCTCACACAATTAAATTAATTGTAGAATACATGTCATGTGTTTTACTGTGCATGCATTTTTAAAAATAAGAAGCTAGTTTAAAGTGAGTAATAAAGTAATCAGATGATTAATTGATTGAGAATCTATAATAGTCAGTGCGCAATTTGAATGCAGGTCACTCGAACGTGACGTGCGGCGCGGGATCGTTCTCGTGCGGCGCGCGGGGGCCGTGCGTGCCGGCGGCGGCCCGCTGCGACGGCGCGCGCGACTGCCCGCGCGGCGAGGACGAGCGCGACTGCGCCTGCCCGCCAGACACCTTCCGCTGCGCCGCCGACCCGCACTGCCTCACCACCGTAAACATTCTCTATATACTGTTTCCCTTTTAAGAAACAATTGTACGAGTGAATCGTTGCAATATTTACGTATTTACTGTTCCGTCCGAATACTTTAATATTGGATAGAATGACGAAATCAAATAAAGCTGTTTCCGTAGAGTTTGTACTGCGATGGCGACGCAGATTGCGAGGACGGGTCGGATGAGCCACCGGGCTGCTCGGCGCACACCACAGCGGCGCCCCCGCGACCTGACGCTGGCGGTAATGCGAGCGAGGCGGGGGCGGCGGCGGGGGCGGAGGGCGGCGCGGCGGGCGACGAGGCGCGCGGCGCGGCGCTGTGCGCGGGCGTGGCGGGCGCGCTGTACTGCGCCGGCCGCTGCGTGCCGCCCGCGCTTCAGTGCGACGGCCGCGACCACTGCCGCGACGGCGGCGGACAGGGCGCCGGCAGCGACGAGGACCCGGAAATGTGCTGTTAGTAATATTTTTTGTTACTTAATTTAGCAGCGATCGCCGTTTGAAATGAAGTACTCAAAGAACCCTGTTTTACGTAAATTCTAAGCGTCCGCAAAGGATAGGTAATGCACAAGTGTTAAATGTATGTGTTCGTGGCAGCGTCGTACGCGGCGGCGACGTCGGGCGGCGCGGCGGCGCTGGCGGGCAGCGGCTGCGCGCGCGGCGAGTGGCGCTGCGACAACGCCGCGTGCGTGCCGCTCGCCGCGCTCTGCGACGGCGTCGACGACTGCGGCGACTACACCGACGAGTGGCACTGCAGTCAGTATTCAACGAATATTTACAAATGTTATCTAAATTTATTTATTTATATTGTCAGTCGCGTATTTGCATTTATATATAAATACGTATTGTAGCGACTTCGTCCGCTTCTGTTGCTTATCCTATTAGTTAGATAAGGTGATAAACTATGTGTGTGTCAAATATCAGCTAAATTCGACCAGTAACTTTTTCGTGGAATAGAAACCAACGCACTTATATCCTCACAAACTTTTGCATTTTTGTTATTATAATAAGATTTGGTGTGATGTGGCATCGTAGACGTGGACGAGTGCGTGGTGCAGAACGGCGGGTGCGCGCACGAGTGCCGCGACCTGCGCGTGGGGCACGCGTGCGTGTGCCGCGCGGGCTGGCGGCGCGCCGGCCGCGCCTGCCGCGACGTCGACGAGTGCGAGGAGGACGCGCCTTGCGATCACTCTTGCAGGTACCGCCTTTTTCTCGCATTCCACTCATCGTGGTCCCCATGTGAAATTTTTTCAGTTGTCCCTTATAAATTAAACGAATTTCACCTTTTATAGAAATACGATGGGAAGCTACGTATGCTCCTGTGCCGAAGGATACAAGCTAATGGAGGACGGCGCCAGCTGCGCGCCAATTTCCTGTACGTATTCGTAACATAATCTTAGCTCATGCAAAATAAACTAATTACTCGATGTTAAAAGGCGTGCTTGAATGGATACGTTTGTTTGCGCAGCGGTGAAGGCGTCCCTGATCTTCACGAACCGCTACTACATCCGGCGCACGGCGCTGGCGGGCGAGGAGGCGGCGGCGGCGGCGGGGGCGGGCGGCGAGCGCGCGGCCGCCACCACGCTGCTGGTGCACAACCTGACCAACGCCGTGGCGCTGGAGCTGGAGTGGGCGCGCGGCTGCCTGTACTGGAGCGACGTGACGCGCCTCGGCTCCTCCATCAAGCGCGTGTGCCGCGCCGGCCGCCTCGCCGCGCCCCCCGCCGCGCCCGCCGCGCCCGCCGCCCCCGTGCCCGTGGCGCCCGCCGCCGCGCCGCCGCGCCTGCCGGACATCGCCGCTGATGATTATCAGGTATACATTATTACTTAACATCTAGCACAATTGAAATAAGCTTGTTGACATGAAAGCTGTTTATTTAGTAACGTGGTGACGTAGACGAAGGTTAAAGCTATCTATCTATGAAATGGACATTACGTGTCGCCATATAACTATTGTGAAATATTGTTACGTAATTATCGATGTTTCACATCTATCTACCATGTCCCTCGAGGGTCACGATTGCTCAGTCTTTTAATTTAATATAAAGGTTTAATGTGAAGATATTCAATGTATCGTTTCCTCGTGTGCAGCTGGTACAGGGCGCGACGCTGCAGAACCCGGACGGGCTGGCGCTGGACTGGGTGGCGCGCAACATCTACTGGTGCGACAAGGGCACGGACACCATCGAGGTGTCGCGGCTGGACGGCCGCCACCGCCGCGTGCTGCTGCGCGGCCAGCTGGCCGAGCCGCGCGCGCTGGCGCTGCACCCCGCCGCCGGGTATGGCAAGCTACTGCCTTTTACATAGCATTTTTCAATTTTCTTTTCAATATTACAATGCTTGAGGTTGGAAATTTGAATTGGAAAATTCTATTGATCATTGTATGCATCAAAAATCTCATTCAGAAATTAAATTTGACTAACTGAAAGTAGGTTTTCCAATAATTTGATAGCGGTAACAAGGAGTCTTTTATTAAGAAGGATTTTATTGATATTTTTTTGATAATTTTAGAAAATTTGTGCTTTTATCTAAGGGGCAGCTCAAGATTACTATGCCTTTATTTTACGTTATATTGTTTGCACGTATTTATAGTTCACAATTATATATCATAATTATAACATAACATAACTAAAACATAACATAAATATAACATAATTGTTACGTACTTTTGATTTGATTTTGAGAAACTTGAAAAACTCGTTACTTCCACAAAATGCAACTTTGGTATCGTGATCGCGCAATATGTACGTTGTGCGTGGTGTGTGCGTCAGTTGGCTGTACTGGTCGGACTGGGGCGCGGCGGCGCACATCGGGCGCGCCGGCATGGACGGCAGCGCGCGGCGCGTGCTGGTGCGCGCGGGGCTCGGCTGGCCCAACGCGCTGGCCGTGCTGCCCGCCAGCCGCGAGCTCTACTTCGCCGACGCGCGCGAGGACTACATCGCCGTCGCCGACCTCGACGGGAACCACGTGCGGATACTCTTCTCCAGGGGTACGCTGCACATGCTGACAGATGTTTGTTGTCAGTTTTGTAGGAACATTACAAAACTGCCACTACAACTATTGCTACTACGAATAATTAAAGTAGCAAACAAACATGTAGTACACCTGATGGTAAGTGATTACCACTTATTAGTAGTAGTTACTGCCAATGATCTGCAAGCGACTTCGTATAGGACAAGGTTCGCAGATGCGTTTGTGCTTCCGAGGACTGAGACGTTCACCTCATATAAAACTTCTATACGGTTTTATAGTGTCGGCAAACACACCCTTCTATTGAAAACACTGCTTCACGCTAGAAATAATAACTAAAAAGGAAAAAAAATATATAGAAAAGAGTAGGCTCAAATAAATATCGATGAAATATCAAATACACTTGAATGTAGTTGGTGAGAAATGCGACACTCTTAAATAATTCACGAAACTGTAATTCAACTAACTCGTGGATACCTACTTTATTTCCTTAGTTCATTTCTGAGCAGTGCAAGTGCTCCTATAAGACTATCCTATTCTATTAAATCGAATGCTTCATATTAATATCATTTCATTCATTTGATTAATCGGTGTGCTCCTAAATTTTGTAATGCGAGTTGAGCGGATCCCGTCTCATTCACGTTGGAAGGTTGTCATAATGAATGTGTTTGGTGATCAGAGCGCATGCCGTGGCTGCGGCTGCACCACGTGTTCGCGCTGGCCGTGTGGGAGGGCCGCGTGTACTGGAGCGACTGGGAGACGCGCGCCATCGAGAGCTGCCGCCGCCGCCCGCTGCTCAACTACACCGTACGACATTATACACACAATACAATCCATTTTTCAAATTCACTACTCGAGTAGGAAATATTTTCATTGATCACATATTTCTATTAAATTTAGAAAGATAATCGAGAAACAAAATGAGTATATACGGTCGATTAAATATTAAAAATTAAATGTGTAAATTGCTTAATTCCAACACTAATTGTTAGTTAAAATATTTCGCGAAATGCTGATCTTAGTGTGAAGAGGGTTATTATCTATTGATATGTGGTAGGAGCCGGCGGAGTTCCGAGCGGAGACGGGCGGCGCGTACCGCTGCCGCACGGAGGTGCACACCGTGCACAAGCCCATGGACCTGCGAGTTCTGCATCCCGCCCGCCAGCCGCCCATGCCTGGTATTCAGTCTACATTTTAACTCTATCATATATTTTTACTAGCATACCCGGCCACGCGTTGCTGTGGTTAAAGAAATGTTACATAAACATTTGCAATTAAACCCATAAATTAAGATATAAACTATCCTATCTTTCAAGTTGGATCAAAATGCACACGTTGAGTAAATTTGATTATAATCGGTTCAGAGGTTTAAGAGTCCATTGCGGACAAATAAAGTGACACGTAATTTATATATATTAAGATTGTGCACTGATACTAGAAACGAACATCTCATTAATTAAAATATGAACTAATATTTATTTAATACAACTATATGTTTATTTGTTGGCACGAATAATACATGTGCGCATTTAATAATACATACCTTTTTATTTATTTACATTACTTTGTCTGTGCCACAAATGAAATACCATACAATATTTGCCACAATACAGCACTATCGGAGTTATGCGAGAAGCTGAACTGCTCGGGGCTGTGCCTGCTGACGCCGGGAGAGGCGGGGGCGGGGGCGGCAGGTGCGGGGGCGGAGGTGACCGCGTCTGCGCGGTGCGCGTGCCCGGAGCACTTCGCGCTGGCGGCGGACGGCCGCTCGTGCGCGCCCAACTGCACGTCCGCGCAGTTCGTGTGCGCGCGCGCGCTCAAGTGCATCCCCTTCTGGTGGCGCTGCGATACGCAGGTATGCATTATTATCTTGTGTCGTTGTGTGGTAAAAACAGTTCTTCCGCCAGGCGAATACTCGTAGATCATGGTTAGGGAGCGGCCGTGCTCCGACAGTTTCTGTTCAAAAAACTTCGAAAGCGTGATACAGAGTAGTAGTAACGCCATGTTTTAATGAGTTGTTTGTGATCGCCACAGTGGTATTACATAATTTTAAAATGTATCGGTATTGTGGTAGGATGACTGCGGCGACGGGTCCGACGAGCCGGCGTCGTGCCCGGCGTTCCGCTGCTCCCCGGGGCAGTTCCAGTGCGGCAACGGGCGCTGCGTGCACCCCGCGCACATCTGCGACGGCGAGCAGCAGTGCGGCGACGGCTCCGACGAGACCGACTGCGACCAGGCGAGTCTAGTGTTTGTCGTGCCGGAAATATGCCTACATATTTAATATTCGTACAACTTTTATGGTTGATCAGGTTTACTGTTGTCTTACCTATTTCTATCGTAAAGCAGTAGTTACCGACTTAATTTCATTAGAAACTACCATTTTGGATCTCAGTAGTAGCAACGCATCTGTGATTGCTTTCATAATAAATCTCTGTGATACACGAGATTACTAACACATGTCCACGGGCAACGGTGATTTCTGACCGTCAGGTCCACTGCATGCTCATTTGTAACATCAATTCTTAAAAAAACATATAATTGTATCATTTGAAACATTGAATTAAAACGGTATTTTAACAAGATGGTATTGTTCCATTAGTTCACATGCCTGTCGTCGCAGTGGAAGTGCCGCGGCAACGCGACGGCGCGCGCGGCGGCCCGCTGCGTGCCGGCGGCGGCCCGCTGCGACGGCAAGCCCGACTGCCACGACGCGGACGACGAGCTGGACTGCCCGCCGCGCACCTGCCCGCCGCACTCCGTATGTTCTACACATATCCGACGAGTGTACTCACTCAGTTACATGTGTTACATCCGAACTAATAATTATTTCTTCCTTACCTAAGCATATAGCAAAAAGTGTCTAATTTTATATTTTTCTATAAATATTTTATGAATAATTTACATTTATTGGCAAAGAACTATGCTATGACAGACAGAATCATATATATTTATCAAAACTAGCTGACTCGGCAAATTTCGGTCCGCTTAAAAGTCAAAAAATTAAAATTATCAGTGTTCTCCCACTATAGTTTACATGTGTTATACATAAAAACCTTCCTTTTGAATCAATCTGCCTATTAAAAAAACTGTATGAAAATCCGTAAAATTAAAGTTAAAGATCTAAGTATACATAGGGATAAACAGCGGGAAGCGACTTTGTTTTATACTATGTAGTGATAGTGATTGTGATAGTGTTAAGGTACATATAGTAGGTATAAATAAACATATACACAGATTGTATAGAAGAGTATTATTTTATTTGCCACATTAAATGTCTATTGTTATAGACGGGGCTTTAATTGTGTTGGAATATGTAATGTAGGCTTACGAAAATATAATTCCATAAAAACATTGTTCCATGAAGACATTTTCTTCATAAAGATTTTTTATACTAATGACATTGTAACCTGTTTATAAAGTTCCGTCGTGTTAATAATTGTGTGTGTGTGTGCAGTTCACGTGCGCGGACGGCGTGTGCGTGCCGCAGGTGTGGGTGTGCGACCAGGACTCGGACTGCGCGGACGGCTCGGACGAGTGGGCGGGCGGCGGCAACGCGACGGGCGGCGCGCGCGGCGCCGAGTGCGCGCGGCGCGGCTGCGCGCGGGACGAGTTCCGCTGCGCCTCGGGCCGCTGCGTGCCGCGCGAGTGGCTCTGCGACGGGGACTTCGACTGCCCGGACAAGGAGGACGAGGTGAGCCTTCAGGAACTGCTTCCGTTAACGATCACATCACATTTAATTAATTTTACCCTTCACATCTTATTAATTTCATTGTTAAACAATACAAATAGTGACTATCTGATTACAATATCCTTGTGAAAATGTTGTGCAAACCTGTAATTTAAGTTCATATAACTGTAATGTTGTGGAATGTATTACTCGATTTGTTTTTGTATATATACTTAGTTTTTAGCCTTTATTAAATAAATAAACAATACGAAAACGAACAAACACTAATGTTTGGAGGATGTGGTCACTTGTACGGTAGCGAAGCTAAAGTCGACGTCCGTTTCGTATCACGTCCGCTGTTACTATTATCGTTTGTAATAATTAAAGTTTGTCGTAATTATTGTTTGTCTGCCGATAATGTAACTAACTATATATATTCGTTTTTGATCGATGAATCTTTATTGTTCATTTATATCGAAAACGCGTATGAAAGTGTTTTGTAAAAAAACGAAAGTTTCGTTTAATCCGTATCTATTATTATCGAGTTACGATATGCGAGCGAGTTATAGAGTGTTGTTGTGTCAGGCGGAGTGCAACGCGCGGCCGGCGTGCGAGCCGACGTACTTCCGCTGCCCGGACGGGCGCTGCATCCCGGGCCGCTGGCGCTGCGACTTCGAGAACGACTGCGGCGACGGCGCCGACGAGCGCGACTGCACGCCGCGGAACTGCTCCGAGACTGAGTTCCGGTGAGCCACCCTTAATGCCTTCACGGTTAACTTATAATCTGTGATATTCATTACCATAGAATTGTGTAATTATAAGTAAGGTATTATATAATATTTTATTTGAGTATCAACTATAGTTAGAAAAAAACCTTTATCTGTGTGCAGTTAATACACGGCAAAAGGGAATCGTGTTAATAATTATTTCTCTTAAACAAGCTTCGAAGTTAAATCGTAATTGTGAACCTACAGCTTTATTGAGTTTCAAATCACAATGATTCCTTAGAAGTTTTATTCCAACACAAAATCCTGCCTATCACATAACACAACAAAACCAACACACTTATCGTCATACTATTTTGTCTCTTGTGTAATTACAAATGTAAAACAATACATGTCCTTACAGGTGCGACAACGGCGAGTGCATCCGCGGGTCGCTGCGCTGCTCGGGCGCGGCGGAGTGCGCGCGCGGCGAGGACGAGGCGCGCTGCGCCGCCGCCTGCCGCCGCTGCCGCGCCGGCCGCTACTGCCTGCCGCAGTACGACACGCATACACGCTTTTCATCACTTGCTTTACTAGTGTTGGAACTTTCAACCAGAACCAGTGTAGTTTGACCGGGGAACTAACTACCACCGACACACCTATTTCTAGCGTGAAGCATTTCTTGCGCTAGATGGAGAGGTGTGGTTGCCGGCACACTTTTATATGAGGCGACCATCATAGTCCTTGGAAGTAGCGACGCATCTGTGATTGACATCAGATG
Source organism: Spicauda simplicius (assembly GCA_949699795.1). Classification (NCBI taxonomy): domain Eukaryota; kingdom Metazoa; phylum Arthropoda; class Insecta; order Lepidoptera; family Hesperiidae; genus Spicauda; species Spicauda simplicius. The sequence continues at coordinate 150,007 of OX453080.1, forward strand.
GAACCCATGTTCTGTATGAAGTTGATTACAGATGTCCATGGGCGGCAGTGACCACTTACCATCAGGTGGACTGCATGCTGGTTTCCTACTTTAGTAAAATTAAAAAAAAGTGGAAACGATGATGATGTAAATAGTTGAATTTTAAAATCAATATGCTCATTTAATCCATTTTGTATGTTTAAGATTTACTTGAGGGTGATGCTATCATAATAATGTAGTTGGAGTTAACATGAAAATTGTGTATACAGTGAGTATTGGTGCGACGGCGAGGAAGACTGCAGCGACGGCTCCGACGAAGAGGACTGCGGGAACTTCACGACGACCACGTCGCCCGATACGTGTGGCTCACGCATGCAGGTATCGTAATATTATAATTACAACGAAAATTATAATGTGATTTTTCGACTAAGAAAATAATTATAATGTACTTCGTTTTTAATGACGTTTTATTAGTTGCAATGATTATTATATTTGAATATAGGATGGGATTTTCAATATACAAATGAATAGTTTTAAACCATCCATTTTACTTAAACATATTTATGAATAATTACCTTAGTCCTGTGGATCCACCCTTTTACTATGGCAATAAGTATCTTATTGTTAAGCCAGCTTATAAACTATCTGTGTGTTAAGTTGCAGCATACAATCAATCAATGCAAATGCAATCTGTACCTTTCGTGTGAAAGGTTCGTCCTGGAAACCTTTCGCGCTTATCATTTTGATAAGATTTAAGACATGACATATAGAGTGCGTTCCATTAGATGTTCACAAAGTTCACGCTTATGACCGCAGTTTTCCCGTTCCACTAGCTTGTGAGCTTTACTGACATAATCTCTAGTGGAATGATCACTTCGATCCACCTGATTAGTTGGGACGTCGTGAGCGTCGCTAGGGCGTAAGTTATGACGTATTCGACGCGACCACAACGAGCGCGGTCGTCTTGTGGAACGACGTATTGGGCTTTGTGAGCGTCTTCTAGAACGCGGCTACAGTAGAGTAGCAGTTTGTGTACACGAGCCGTCCCCTGCCCGGCAGTGCGGCGCGGGGTGCGCGCCGCGCGCGTGGCGCTGCGACGCGCGGCGCGACTGCGCGGGCGGCGCCGACGAGCGCGCCGCCGACTGCGCGCGCCACGTCTGCCCGCCGCCCATGTTCCGGTAACCGTAGCCGCCGCTTACATTGTGTTCATTTATAAAACATTTATCATGGAACTCCTTATATTTCATTTATGTTTTGCCGAAATGATGGACGTACGAAATCCTACACTGATACTATTTTTGTAAGATTGAAGCAGCAAATTAGCTTCAAGTCCACATGATAGTGAGTGGCTACTGCTGTTCAAAGACACCTGTAAGCAAACAACGATTTTATCTGGAGTCATTTACAGATTCATCACTACACATGAGGCCTAAGATGGTCATATCATATAAAATTGAGACGGTAACCATATTTTATACCGAAACGCAAGAACCCCTTTACATTAAAAATATGGTTATGGTATATCGCCGTCAAACCGAATATGTTTTGCGACCTTGTAAATATATTTTTCTTGTTGCATGGACATTATCATGAAATAATGTTAAAATAGTAGCATAATAATTATATAAACACAGATGCAACAACAACACATGCATCCCGCCCAACCTGCTGTGCGACGGCTACAACGACTGCAGCGACGCCAGCGACGAGGATCTCAAGTTATGTAAGTATCACAATTTTCAATATACAATATCCATGTTACATTTGCACAATGATTAAAATGAAAAAAAAATACCTGTAATTATCGTTGAAGCTAAATTCATTATTAGTTAATATGATTAATATGGAACACTGAGTTATACTTACGATCCCACCCGATTCGGCCACGTTTACCACAGTAATGAGTATCTTATGTGTTAGTCTAGATCGTAAACTACGTGCACCAAATTTTAGTAAAATTCGACGAGCGAAAGAGTAACAAACATACATACATGTTACAAACTAGCAAGTAAACTATAGGATGTAGTGATACTTATTGCGATGGCGCAACGACCCAAAATGTGAGTGTCGACCTTCGATACTAAGAGACACCACTTCCGCCTGTCAACCAGCCAATTAATGATGTAGTGATGGTACTATCGACCCGTCCCCCTCAGGCCGCAGCGCGCAGCTGGGCGGCGCGTGCGCGGCGGGCGCGCTGGGCTGCGCCGACGGCCGCTGCGTGCCGCGCGACGCCTCCTGCGACCTGGGTACCCACCGCCCTCACTCATATTCTTTGTTACTTAAGTATTAGACGTAAACAGTAAGCGATACAAGTACGTGCTGATATCTCTCCCCTCGAATCATACTTGAATTACCACCATGCATTCCTTTTATTACATGACATATTATTTATGCGATATCGAACATTATCGACTAATGATTTGCCTTTCACTACTTTTTTTGAAAAACATAAGTATATTTACGTTAGTTGTAAGGCCACTCTGTCTTATTAGGGCAACCTGTAATGATAGATGTAATGGAGTTTTAATAAATAAATTACAAAAGTCTGTAGTAAATGATCATTTATTGCATATTATTGGTCGATGAATTTAATTTATTACAATCCATCTCAACCAGTTGTCTTTTTGAAACGGATGTTTTAGTCTCATTATCAGATGAGCGGCTATTTTCGTAAATAAAATTAGGTTGGTCGTGTTCATTAGATACATCTGTTATATTCTACGTTTAGTAACTGTATTTGATTGTAAATGTAATTTATAGTTATAATTGAGGTAACACTCAACAATATTGTTATTATTTGTCTCTATTACGATACATTAGTGTTTTCTCAATGGATACAAGCAAATAAATAAAGCAACATTGTGTGTCCGCAGAGGAGGGCAGCTGCACGTGGCGCGCGTGCGCACAGCTCTGCCTGCCCAAGCACAACAACCAGCACACCTGCAAGTAAGACATGCAGTCACTACTTACATTTACTTACTACATAGCATTTAATAAGGCATAATTCATTTGAATAATTTTAATTGTAGAGAAGATACTCGAAAATCACACAAAATATAAGCAAACGTCTGCATGATGGCTCACGTCGGTATCAATGAAATCAATCTATCCAATTTTAACTTGTAAATGATTTTAATTTGACAATTTGTAGCTGTGAGAGGTACAATAAGTCGATATTTATGATTATCTCATTTAAAATATCAAATGATAATTGTTTTAAACCAATCGCATGTTTACAGGTGCATAGCAGGATACAAGCACAGAGTTCTTCCCGACGGGAATCTCACTTGTGAAGCTACCGGTAAGCGCTCGCTTTATGTGTAGTTTTACATATTGAAAGTGTGAACAGACTGGAAAGGAACTGAGTTCAATAATGTTAATAAAATAAAATTTCGTCCCTCAGGCGAGAAGGCTCGTGTGGTGGCGGGCGTGCGCGGCGAGCTGCGCCTGTGGGAGCTGCACAAGCACGACCACTACCTGCCCGACAACCTCACCGACGACAGGTACCCACAACCACACCACAACGGTGGTTCACTGTGTATATTGTAACGTGTTTTGCTTTTTAATTGTACCTTAGTATAAGTTTATTATGTTTTCTTCAATTATTCTTATTTTAGCTCATAATTTTTTTATTTTCTATTAATAAAGGAAACGACCATGCAGTTAAACTGATAGAAAGTGGTTACTGCCACCCATGGACGTCTGTATGGACATCATATAGAACAGGGATTGTATCTGAAATCAATTACTGAAGACCAAGATGGTCGTCTTATATGAAAGTAAAGCAATAACCACATCTTTCCATCGAAACTAAGGACTGCTTAACGATCGAATTATGTGCGGCTTTGGTACCTATCCAGTTGAACAATATTCATTTTAACATCAGTAATGGGTGCAGGTGGTCGCCATATATAAAAGTGTAGCGGTAACTAAACTCTTCTACCGAAACGCAATCTTTGCTTCGCGTTTGAAATAATTGTGGTTATGGTATCTTCTCGGTCAAACTACACTGGTTCTACCCTCTCATACTGATATTTCGAATTATATTCTAAGTTAAATTACATTGCAAGTTTAAACCGAAAACGTAAACTTGCAATGTATATTGATTAGGTGTGTGCGAATAAATCGAACTTACAAATTATTCGTTCCGAATCGAATATTACTATTCGTTCGTATAGTTCGAATTTTCGAATAGTTCGAAAAATCCGAATTATACAATTTGAATTCCGAATCGAATATTAACATTCGATCCGAGCGGTTTTCGCACACCTGTAATATTGATGTCTATGAGTGAATACAAGAACATTGGTTGTTTTGAGACAACATATTATACCGGGTAGTATATAACGGTGTGTTGTGGTGTGCGGCAGGGCGGAGATAGTGTCGGTGGCGGTGGAGGCGTGGGGCGGCGCGTGGTGGGCGTGGTGGGCGGACGGCGCGGGCCGCGTGCGCCGCGCGCGCCTGGCCGCCGCCGCGCCGCCCGCCGCGCTGCTGCCCACCGAGCTGCCCGCCATGCGCTACGCAGAGACCATCGTAACTAACGCTGCTTCTTTTATTTACGCTACTTTTCCGGAAGAAAATAACATGTATATAGTCATGTAATTGGGCAGGTGATAAGTGGTCGCTGTCACCTGGGAAACTCTGCAATTAATACCAAAATTTTATATGCATTAGATGTAAAATTTTGCAAACTAATTTTGAGTGCCCCATTTATGTCTTGTATGCACTTTAAAAACACAGAAAATTTTTAATTTAAATTATATCTATTTCACCTTTACTACTCACGACGCACTTAATGCTTAACAGCATTGACTATCAAACGAACTTAAGAAGATGTAGAGAAACCGTAGACGGTGCTATAAATGATTGAACATTAATAGCAAAAAACATAGATGAAAACTTGCCGAATATGATGAGTGTTGATGTACGCCCAGTCCCCCACGTGAGCGCCTGGCCCGCAGATGCGGTCGGAGGGCGAGGTGCGCGGCGTGGCGGTGGACCCGGTGGCGGGGCGGCTGTACGTGACGCGCGTGGCGCGCGGCGCGGGCGAGCTGCTGGCCGCCGCGCTGGACGGCCGCCGCCGCACCACGCTGTGGCGCCGCCCCGGCGCAGAGCCCGACGACGTCCTCGTCTCCGTGCACACCGGGTACACTTCTACTCTTAACAAACGAGAGATATATGAAAATAGTCTAATATATACATTTTTAATTACTTGAGTCAATTTTTATTTTATTGGTATTTGCAATATTTTATTAACATTATGTACAAGTCATTTATGTTATGAATTAATTATTTAAATGTCCTTTGATGATATTGACAGACATATGTATAAACCGTAAGTCTAAGGGCCGGCACTCATATGACGGAGCGCAGCGCAGCGCATTTTTTGCTGTCAAACTATTATCGTCATTGTCCCTTTAGAAATAATATCCAAAATTAAATAACAGCAATTTATTTCTGAGGAGCATGGAAGCGCATGCTCACGCATCCGCGCGCATTCGCGCGCATCCGCGCGCATTCTCCCAGTAATTAGCGCGAATTTCGGCTAGTGTGTAATTCGTTAAGAAAATTTCGCGGGCATGCGCTGCGCTGCGCTGCGCTGCGCTCCGTCATATGTGCGCCGGCCCTAAGTAATCACTGATGGTATTATAATGTTTCCTAGTCTTACTTCCCAATAATTTAAAATACTTAGTCTTCGTAAGTATATTTTCTCGTAATGCGTATACTAGTGTTGGTACATTACTTGTGTCCGTGTGTGTGCAATGCAGCGAGGTGGTGTGGTCGCTGCGCGGCGCGGAGGCGGGCGTGGTGGCGGCGCGGCTGGACGGCGGCGGCGCGCGTTGGGCGGCGCGGCGGCGGCTGCGGCGCGGCGGCGCGCTGGCGCTGCAGCACGCGCCGCCCGCCGCGCCGCGCCTCTACTACGTGGACGCGTACCGCGGCACGCTGCACTCCGCGCCGCTCGCCGGCGGCGCGCCCGCTCTGCACGCCGCGCCCGCCGCGCCGCTCGTGCCGCTCGACGACCTGCAGGAACAACTCGGTTACTACTTATATTCTCATTTAACGAAAACCGATCGAACCTTCTCACATTTGTTAGACGTCCTGGAAACCTCCGCTTCCGAATGCAACACATGTAATGAAAAACATATTCAGCAACCATACGAAAACAAAAATTGATGCATTTTACCTTTTAATCATCTTGGCAGTTCACTTTATTTCTGACAAGAAATCATGTAATGAAAATCGAAGATCCCGATGACATCTTTTAAATCCTTAATTATTCCTTTAATTTTAATGAAATCTTATCCAAATTTACTATCACAACTCATTGAACCTATAAATATCTTAGAAAGAATAAAGCCGTTTAAAAAGCGACTACCTAAATATTTGAAAAAATATTTCAGAAATAAATGTCATTAACTTACATAAATTAAAAAAAAAACATGCGTGCGTACAAAGTACACATGTCAGAAGTGAAACTTCTTTGGCGAACTAATTTATAAATCTTGTTTATATTTATACAAATCTAAAACTTTTTTCCAAGATTAACAGGAAGGGAAAAAGGCGTGATACGACGTTCGCTCTGTCTCACTTTTTCTCTCAATCTTTCTCACTTGCTTGCTCCCTACTCTCACTCCACGGCTAGTTGCTCATGCTACGTTCGCCCTGTCTTACTCTCTCTCAATCGATCTCGATCACTCTCTCTCTTTTCCGACACTTCCGTTGCATACCGGCGTGACGTTTCATCTGTAAAAATTTTACCCTCATGCGCCTAAAGAAGTTTCACTTCAATAAAGAATCAATTGCCATCAAATGCTGCAATCACTGTAATGGATCGCTATTGCGACTGCTGCACGACTTTACACACTTGGTAAAATTTTAACGTTAGTGACCTTTTCCACAAAACCTGCGAATTGCAGCCAATCCCATCCTATCAGTTCGGAAAATCCACTTTTATTCTGTAGAAACCTCGCAAATGATAAAAATATGAATTCTCGATATGTCTTTCAATAAATAAGCGATACCACTGTCGACGAACAGAGGACCCGTCGTACCAAGTGTTCCGGTGGGAGCGCGCGTGCGCCCGCATGGTGGTGTGGGAGGACAGCGTGTGGTGCGGGTCGCGGCGCGGGCTGGTGCGCGTGCCGCGGCGGCCGCCCGCGCGCGGCGCCGCCGGGCCGCCCGCCGCGCCCGCGCATCGCGCGCCCGTGCTGGCGCTCGCGCTCATGCACCCGGCGCGCGCGCTGCACGTGCAATCTAGTGAGTCTCTTCTGTAGTTCCGTAGCCAGGAAACGAGTTTTATGTTATGCCCTTTTTCTATAGGAATACATAGTCACAAAAGAGGTAACGTGTATGTGAAGACATACTACAAAAAAAATATACCGGCCGAATTGAGAACGTTCTCCTCTTTGAAGTTGGTTAAAAATTTAGGTGTCGTATGAAAAAAAAAGAGTCGTTTCACCTCTATGTGAGTAGACTTTCATTGCACATAAAAAACAGCCTTATTTCTATATAATACAACTGAACTTATACCCTGTTTTCTTCGCGATTCGTAGAATAAAATATTTGGACTTAAAAAGCAACCATCCCACAGTACCAAACCCGTGCGTGTTGGCGGGCAACCGGTCGGCGTGCCACCCCAGCGCGCTGTGCCTGCGCAGCGGCGCCGGACACTCCTGCGTCTGTCCCGACGGGTTGACGCCCACCACCGACGAAGCTGATGTGACTAGTTTTTTCTTTTATAGTTAGAGCAAACAAGCATGTAATTCACTTGATGATAAATACTTACTGTTACCCATGGACTTGGACAATCAACTTAATATAGGATATAGAAATTCTAAATTTTTCTAAAGTTAATAACAATGATACTTTGGTCGAACCATAGTCATATTACCTTTGAATTTAATTAAATTTAAAATAGTGAAGAAATGGACACATATATATGCAAACACACACACAAAAACGCACGCACGCACACACACACACAATTATATACGTTTCCTCCTGACGTAGTCGAGTAACAAGAGTACATAGTGGTGTATGCCCTCAGGAGCGTCGCGTGTGCATGATATCGGCGGGCGAGGCGGCGGGCGGCGCGGAGGCGTGTCCGTGCGAGCACGGCGGCGCGTGCCGCAAGCTGCCGCTCGGCTTCGCCTGCGACTGCCCGCCCGGCTTCCTTGGTATGGGTTTAACGTACTTTATTGCTTTCTATGGATGGAAACTACATCTTTGTTTATAGAAAGTAGTTATTGATAAGAATAAACTTTATATATTTTAAATAAATAGATACTGCGTTATATATTTTTGCGTTGTTTTTTATAGCATATAATGTGTAAACATTAAAGTCAATTATATGTGCTAAGTGACTATTGTTCTCAATGCTTACCCATAAGCAATTTCAAATATAACAGGGGTTCTACGTTAAATAGATTACAAATGCGTTGCTACTTTTGAGAGTTAATATGATCGTGTCATATAATGTCTAATTTAAATTTTTTGTCAATGTTGAGAGAGAGAGAACGCCGTGTGCCTTCTCGACTAATTCGAATACTGATTCAAAATAATATAATATAAATAAAATTATTGGAATGTTCTAAAGAAAAATGACGATAACATCAATATTAATTTTCTCGTCCAGCAGGCTCCTCGGAGTGCGCACTGGCCAGATGTAAATGTATTACTTAACATCAGTCAAATTTTAGTTAGTAAAATTAGGTTAGGTTTTAATAAAATGTAGTGAGGTCGTGAAAACCAACAGTAAGTACAAGTTGTAACGGTCGAGCATTCCCGCAGGCCCGCGGTGCTCGCGCTGCGCGGCGGGGCCGGGCGGGGCCGCGTGCCGCACCGCGCTCTGCACGGGCCGCTGTCTGCACCGGGTATGCTCATATACAATTGTAAATTATATACAAGATATTATCTCTCTAAATGAAGCCTTTTGGATAATAAGTTTTGAAACATCTATCACCTTAAATTTAAAAACTTGTGAGTGAACTTGAAAACAATCTTGTGAGTTCTTGAGCAATTTTTGCTATTACAATCTTCTCGTTTTATTGTTTGAAAAATTTTCTCTATACAATATAAACATTTTTAATGTAATTGTATCTGACAAGTAAACAAAAGTATAATATACCTACTAAATGTTTTTATAGTTAAATTTTAGCAATTTGTAATAAAACAAAAATAAAATATACTTAAGTAGTAAATAATTATTTCAAACTAATTCAAGTATAAATATCATTAAAACTTTTATAGAGAAAAATCTTTCACCGAGCTAGGCACATGTCTGAGGGATTATCTTACTCTAACATTCTTAATTAAGAGGCCATAAATAAAGTTGAAAATTTTTCGAAAGCGTAATCAAGAATACCCTAGCCCTATTTCCTAATGAATTACGAGAAGTCGCCACCATCACCTTTCATTTAAAATGAAAGCTTCGATCATCAATCCAAGCTTCTGTAATATCTCTATATGAGCACCTCAATCAACTCCCAGCTTCGACATGTCAACTTTCTGCAACACTACTACAAGAACATAGTATAGTTCATTTCAAGCAATGTAGATGTGGTAGAGTGGCAGCGCAGTACAGTGCAGTGTCCGCAGGGCGTGTGCTCGGTGGGCGCGGACGGCGCGGCGCGCTGCGCGTGCGCGCCCGCGTGGGCCGGCGACCGCTGCCAGCGCCCGCACGGGAACCACGTGGCCGAGGGGCCCGCCCCGGACGCCGCCCCGCACCCCGCCCCGGACCCCGCCCCGGACGCAGCCGCCGCTAAGGAAAGCGCCAAGAATGAAAGCACGCCCAAGAGCGGAGGCGCCGCCGGAGACAGGGGCGCCGCCGAGAACGGGGCCGCCGTCAACGGAGGCGTCACGCCGCACAGTAAGACATTTTATATATATTTTCTTTAGTACGGAAGTAGAAAACGAACTTCGAATCCATGTGATGGTAAATGACAACTTCCACCCATGGACATCTGTAGTCAAACCTCAGTAAAATTTGTCTAACCTAAGATCACCAACACTGATGCGTTACGTCGGACGTCGCCAGTAGTCAAAGTTGGAACTCCTCCGATAAATATGCCTCCCTATATACATTTTTTACAGAATTTTATATTATAGGCTCTTATACTAAGTAATAAAAGAAATGTCGATTAAGAAAAAAAAAAGAGTTTTAGAAAATTGATTTACTACTATTTATAATAAGATATCAGCGCTGTCGGAGCCATCAATGCAAGAAAATAACATAGTGTGGTAAATTTTATTGTCGACTCGCGAGTTATTCATTATTTAAGCAGCTATTTTTATTTACTGTACATCGATATACAAAAACCCAAGATACACATTCAGCGTCTCAAAACTGGCAGGTGAAAAAGAGCACTCAATTACAAAATTGAGCGCTCATTTCAAGAGCGTCGCTAGTCAAACCATACGCACGACAAAAATGCCCAAGTGTTCCGTGAACAAGTGTAAAAATTTTGCGTCTAGGACGTTAAAAAGGATGAAATTACTTTCGGTAAGTAATAAAGTTAATTGATTTGATTTTGTCATTTGAATAAGTAATTTATAGGGATTTATATTTTAATTTTATTATTTTGTATTAAAACTTCACTCATCATTCGTGCCGTGTGGCTCCGGCGATACAGAATAGACCACCCCATAACTACCCGTGGGTGTCGTAGAAGGCGACTAAGGGTTTATATACCAGGTAGATGGGCAGCAGCGTCTACATGGGCATTCATCATCTCACTGCGACGGTCCCATTGGTTGCTGGGTCTGACACTGCCTGGCGTAATTCCCTAAGGTGTCCCGCTTGGTGGTAAGATCTCTGTTGGATCTGCCTGGCTAGCTACCACCCCCAGGTCGGAACCTACCGTTAATAGCGACTCGTCGTGTTTCGGTAGCGTACCTGGGAGCCAGTTTATCCCCCTTCCTCCCCCCTTTCCCCTCCTTTTGCGGTGCCTCCGACCTCGTATCTTCCGGGACCGCTGGGTGCTTTAGGCACCGATGCCCTCTGAGGCGTGGTGTATTGGCGCGGGGGCCAGGGAGACCCGGTGAAACGGTTTTCCGCTGGCCGCCCGCTGGTTAGTTGGGGACCCGAACCCGGGCAACACTGGCAACCTCTGGCCCGGGAGGCTGTCCCGCCAACCGGTGTAAAGTCCTGTTGCATGGCTGCCTTGCCGGAGTAAGAGACCGGTGTGGAGCCAGGCAGTCGTGCACGGGGGGGACCGGGGCCCCTTCCGTCCCCCGCGCCAGCATCCCACATCACTTCCGTAGGCACGGTGTTGGGAGACCCACATCTTAACCTGTGAAGCGTTGACGGAGCATTGCAAATCCTTTCTAGTCCCTACTCTTTAAAAAAAAAAAAAATCAATGGCAAGGCAAAAAAAGAAAAAAGTATGCACAGCGGCTACTCCCTCCACACTTATTGTGGACATGTGCAATATCAGGGGGGTCCATTCCAATCTGAATGCTGTCCATCACCATCTCGAGACGGCAAAGCCGGCTTTTCTCTTTTTGACGGAGACGCAAATATCAACTCCGGACGACACATCGTATCTTCAGTACCCCGGCTATAATCTTGAGCACGCTTTTAGGCGTCGAGCCGGGGTTTGTGTGTATGTTCGGGGAGACATCTGCTGTCGCCGTCTCGCCTGCCTGGAAGACAAGGACCTATCCTTGTTATGGCTGCGCGTAGACGTTGGGGGGCATACCCGTATCTACGCGTGCCTATATAGGTCCTATAGCGGAGATGTAGAGACAACTCGACTATTCGAGCACGTCCAGTGGGCGACCGACAGAGTGCTGCAGCAGTGCCCTTCGGCGGAGTTAGTGATTTTGGGTGACTTCAACGCTCACCATGTTGACTGGCTTGGTTCCCGTGTCACTGACTTCGCCGGGAGGACTGCATACGACTTCTCCTTGGCATATGGGCTCTCTCAAGTTGTACCCGGTTTTACTAGGGTACCTGATATAGAGACCCATACTGCTTCCTTGCTAGACCTTCTGCTGACTACCCACCCTGCGGATTACCAAGTGAAGGTCGGGGCCCCACTAGGCACTTCTGACCATTGCTTGGTGAGCTCTGCGGTGCCCTTGACGCCACCCGTAGGGACTCGTCCCCCCGGGAGGCGACAAGTTTGGCACTATAGGTCAGCAGACTGGGACGGATTCCGGGAATTCCTGGCTTCGTACCCATGGAGGCAGCTGTGTTTCGTCTCGGGTGATCCTAGCACGTGCGCTAACTCTGTGACCGATGTGTTGCGGCAGGGTATGGAGTGCTTCATTCCGAACTCTGTCGTGGCCGTCGGAGGGCGGAGTCAGCCCTGGTTTGATGCATCTTGCGCTAAGGCGTTAAGTCTTAAGCAAGATGCATATCAAGCCTGGGCATCTGCGCACGCGTGCAAGGATCCGAAGTACCCCGAGCTTCGAACTGCTTTCAATGCTGCCTCCAGGTCAGCAAAGAAGCATATGGCTAAGGCGAAGTCTAGGCACGTCGGCAGAATTGGCGAGCGACTACTAGGTTACCCCTCCGGGAGTCGTGCCTTCTGGTCGCTGGCCAAAGCTGTCGAGGGTAATTTCTGCCGATCCTCACTTCCACCCCTTCGGAATCTCGACAACTCTCTGGCCCATACGGCAAAGGGAAAAGCCGATCTTCTGGGCACCCACTTTGCCTCAAACTCGACTCTTGATGACGGGGGAGCCACACCGCCTACCATCCCGCGGTGTGGGAGCTCTATGCCTAATATACGCTTCACCCAAAAGGCCGTAAGGCGAGCTCTACTGTCCCTTGATGTCAAGAAGTCGAGTGGGCCAGACGGAATTCCCGCAGTGGTGTTGAGGACGTGCGCTCCCGAGTTGACTCCCATCTTAACGCGCTTATTCTCGCTTTCTTACACCACAGGACAAGTACCGTCTTCGTGGAAGGTAGCCCTTGTTCACCCTGTACCCAAAAAAGGTGACCAAAGTGACCCGGCCAATTATAGGCCAATAGCAATAACCTCCTTGCTCTCAAAGGTAATGGAGCGTGTTATAAACACACAGCTCCTCAGGTACCTCGAGGACCACCAGTTGATCAGCGACCACCAATACGGTTTTCGTAAGGGCCGTTCAACTGGTGATCTTCTGGTATATCTCACACACCGCTGGGCGCAAGCCATTGAGAGCAACGGAGAGGCATTGGCAGTGAGCCTAGATATTGCCAAGGCTTTCGACCGGGTCTGGCACAGGGCCCTTCTCGCGAAGCTTCCATCTTACGGTCTCCCCGAGAGACTGTGCACGTGGACGGCTAGCTTCTTGTCTGAGCGGTACATCAAGGTCGTAGTCGACGGGTGCTGCTCAGACACGAAACCTATTAATGCTGGTGTACCTCAAGGTTCCGTCCTCTCTCCCACACTGTTTATTCTGCATATCAATGACATGTTGCAACAAATCAGCAACATGCATTGCTATGCAGATGACAGCACGGGAGATGTTGCATACACAGGCCGTGCGAACGCCTCTCGGACACTCGTGGAAGAAAGTAGAATCCGACTTGTGTCTGAAATCGAGAACTCTCTGGAGCGAGTCTCGACATGGGGTCGACTTAATCTTGTTGAGTTCAACCCCACGAAGACACAAGTCTGCGCGTTTACCGCTAAAAAAACCCCATTTGTTGTAGCGCCAAAGTTTCAGGAAATTCCGCTCACCAGTAATAAAAGCTTGGGGATCCTGGGAGTTGACATATCGTGTGATGTGCAGTACCGGAGTCATTTGGAAGGTAAAGCCAAGTTGGCATCTAAAAAACTGGGCGTTCTTAACAGAGCCAAGCGGTACTTCACTGGGGGGCATCTTCTTCTGCTTTATAAGGCACAAGTAAGGCCCCACATGGAGTACTGCTCGCATCTCTGGGCTGGAGCGCCACAGTACCAACTCAACCCACTTGACTCCGTACAGAAGCGAGCGGTCCGAATCGTCAACGACCCAAGGATCACCGATCGGTTAGAACCCTTAAGCTTGCGGAGGGACATAGGTTCCCTTTGCGTGTTCTACCGGCTTTATAATGGTGAGTGTTCCGAGGAACTGTTTGATCTGGTGCCCACATCACCCTTCCTTTATCGCACCACTCGCCGACGGATGAGGTTCCATCCGCATCAACTGGACTCGTGGCGGTCATCCACGGTTCGGTTTGCGCGCTCGTTCCTGCCGCGGACGTGCAAGATGTGGAATGAACTTCCTCCTGAGGTATTCCCGGGGCGCTACGACATGGGGTTCTTCAAGAAAGGTGTAAAAAGAGCTCTCCTCCAAAGCCGCCGATGCATTGGCGACTCCTCTGGTGTTGCAAATGTCCATAGGCGACGGTGACTGCTTTCCATCAGGTGGCCCGTCAGCCTTATCGTTAGGTCTTAATATAAAAAAAAAAAAAAAAAAAAAAAAAAAAAAAAAAAAAAAAAAAAAAAAATAAGTATAACACGATAAACTTCAATGATCAGTTTGATGGTGTCAGAAGAATGCATTACCATCCACATTTTATTTTAGTCGTATATTCCAAAATACCTGCGCGGTGAGCAATCTGCCACAGTACAAATATGAAACAGTATGGAAACCAAGCCTTGTTTATGAAATAATTACGTATTACGTGACCACAACATTTAGGCGCATGAAACAAAAGCGGTTCTGTACCCCGCACCTCGCTTCTGTCCCCGCGCATCCCCTAGTGACGTGCAGTCGTGTATCGTCTAGGTGTTTACGTTAGTCAGCACGTGTTTAATGTTATTTCGTTATAATGTTAGTTTAATGAGTGATTGTTGAATTTTTAAAGTAATTTTTTAAAAAGTTGATTATTCGTCAATAAACTTCAAAAAGAAAAGAAAAAAGACTATTAGTGGAGGAGAAAGGACTCTTACATTCAAAATATGCATTTTTTTTAACAAGAGAAGATGCATGGTCTAAGTATTCCTGTCTCCCAAGTCGTAAATCGAGTGTATGCTGCAATAGGCATTAGTCTGTTATACAAATAAAAATAGAAAGGAAATATTCCATGTCTGCGAATATATAAACACATGAAAGTGCTTTAATAAATACACGACTATTGAACATACACGACTATGGCGTATATAATGGTCTACCTACATACTCTTGGTATTTGGTAATAGCATATACTTTGTATCGGGATGGGAAATCTCTTTCCGTTTCAACGTTTCAACTGTGATGCGCCTAATTGTTTTGGTCGAGTAGTACACTCTATTGAAGCAATAGGATTGTCCTATATATTTTTTTCGTAATAGAACACTATTACGAAAAAATGTATAGGACAATTAATAGGTACTTATTTTAGCATTTATTGTCATGTAGTCATCAATCAATCGAATTGTAGTTTTTTACAAATAATATATGTAGGTAATCTCACAGCCTCGCATTTTAATTTGAGCATAACGATAATTATTATGATACTTAGTTTGAAATACGGAAAATAGTTTAATATTGATACTTGTAGATGTTTGGAAATGCGTGTGATATCTAGTAATTCAAAAACCATTACAGAAAATGCTTTATTCTTCACAAATTTCAATTTTTTCACTGAAAAATACATTCTTCTGCGCTGACACGTCCGGAGTTCTTTATTATTAAATTTTATAGTTAAAAAAATTCAAACTACCGTATACCACGGTAGTTTGAATACACTAAGTGGCATTTTTAAGAAGATCGCGGAAACAAATAGCAACCTGACAACTCGTCTTGACGGGACACTCGCTATTGTAACACCGCGAAAACCCCTTAGCGGCCTCGTCAATGCGTTGTTTGTGTGTGCAGTTTTGAACATTGCCTACACTCAGTTCCAATACTGTTTGTTCCCAATATTTTTATTGTGGCTACGTGAGCAAATATAATTCCACAGCACATAAAAACTTGTGATCGGCGTACAGTGTACATTATAAAACAATTTCAAGATAATTTACGTAAAAAAAAAATTGAGTATCATATAATATTGTGACATGACTTCCTTGTATGAACATTAAAAATATTTAAACTAATTCACTTCTAATTGAATATGTAAGTCGAAGCTTACCTGCAAATTTCCAGTTCCAGAAACATCAAATATGTTTAACATCTACATGAAGTAATGTATTGCGTTGTTTCGATACTAAAATACTTTTGAGTTCGTCGAAAAAGGTAGTAGGTACATGCATACACGTCTTCACGGCAAAAAATGATATTCCTTAAGAAAATCAAGAAGCTCAACGTTTTCCTGCATATTTGGTACTGTGTAAACCGAAGTATGCACCAAATAAGCAGGAAAATTATAACGATAACGTAACCCTTATCACCAAGTGTCGGAGCTCGCGGACCGCCGGAGGACAACATTCAATCCTTAGAATTTAAATTAATATTATTTCTTCACATCAGTCGTATCTTTTCCTGTACAAATTTCCTAGCAGTAGAAACCTTCAACTAGAAAAAAAACATGCGTCATTATAATTTTGAAATTATGTGAAGATAACGTTTTCCGTGTTGGCGAGCATCTAACGTCGGCCGTCCGCTCGAACTGGCCGCGCGGACCTTCGGCAAATATTTGGCATTTACGTGAAGCGATACATTAAACGCGCCTGAATGTGGAAAGGTCGCGTTGTTTATTTAAACTCTACGAGCTTTTATTGCCGGATTACTGCGCTTGTTGTTTCGTCACGTACAAAATGTTTATGATTTTTTATAAATGTTAAGCCTTACGATTAAGATTTCAAATATTGCCGGCCATCAGAGAGTCACGTGGGAGATTGAATACGATTGAATGTTAATAGTGATTGGTGAAATTATCTTTGATGTCCAGTTGGTTTCCAGTCCCGGTCTAAAGTCTAAATATTTTTTTAGGCATAATTGTTATATAGGTATTTTACAAACTTAATCACAAAGTGATTCGAAGTAGAAGCATTTTGAAATATCTTTTTATGTATTCCGTGAATGACCTTGTTAGACATAGTGTCAAATTTTCGAATTTCAGTGACGAAAATATAATTTTGGTAGCTTAGCTTTTGTCATCCATGTATATCTGTATTCAACATTCGATAAGGAGTCGAATCTAAAGTTGACCATAGATACGTTGCTAACCCTAGGAACAATAACTGTAAACTTATCACTATACTCATATCTTAACACGATGTTTTTTGGAAATTTCTTTTATTTATAACAGTGATATTATTCTTGCAAGGCTAGGATATTATTCCAAACATAGATTTATTTACAACGCGAACTGCGGATCAACATTTTCTTGTATGTCAAAAGTTCAAATGATATGAAACTATGTTTTAATATAAACGTGTCCGAAACATACGAAAAAATGAATACTATAACAACTAATATAATATATTCAATGGTGTTCGCATATTAATAAACATTGATTAATGTTCGTAATTGTACGCCACGGGTCGACATTAATCGAAAGTAATCACGTATTTCTGGTTTTTGGGCAATCAAATAAGATGAATAAGTGTAGTGGAACAGGTTTACATCCGAGCACAAGCTTAGTAACAAGTTATTGTGATCGTCTGAGCGGCGGCCAGCGTCGCGGGACGCTCCGCCCAGTCGCTGGGGCTCGGTGCCCACTAAATGCCCCTAGGATCCAGTTAAATTAAATAGCCTGTGTTCAGGCATTGTAAGTGTTTTACACGGTTACGACCACGTTCCTCTACGTCGACTAAATATACGAAATGGGGGGCTTAGCAGACCACACTCCAGTGTAATCCGGGCCCCTCTCCTCTAGTATTGGGTGCTATCTTCTTTTACCAGCAGCTTTTGTTAAACTCTTTCCTTTACAAAGCTATGACTACCTCCAAGCCTGCCATGCATATTGTTCTAAGCTGTTCCAGTGCAATCTATACGAACCACTTGATAATATTGGTATCCGTTGTCAACACTAGTAAGAACGTCGTTTTAAAGTGGATGAATTGCACTCGAATATACTGTGTTCACGGATATATGGTAAACACGTGGCGGTATGTACAGTTGGGAATTACGGCGGTTCCAAGATGTCGCGTATAACTAAGAGGAAAAACACAGGGAGAGTACCTGACAACGCGCTGGCTATATCATTCATATCTATAAAGTTAAGATGAAACTATTTTGAGACTTTGTCTTTACATCGTTGGTAGATACGGTAGGTACATTTTTTATAACATAATTATATTGGATCTATTAACACTGAGTTATGTTTACATTTTAAAAATAACTATTCACATATGTCGCTCTATGAATGAATATCTCATTAATGTTAATTTGATCAATTCATGTTCATGTTAATTTGATCATTTCAATACAAGATGTTTAAAATTAGCACATACTACAATAAAATGTGAAGCAATTAATGAGTGGTTGTGGCTAATTTAGTATAATTATACGACAATAGCGGGGCGGTGGAAACAATGCGTGACGCAGCCGCCGGCGCCTCGTGCCTCGCTTTATATTTTCCCCTGACTGCGGTTTTTTTTACAACCTAATTTAAAAAGGGGGTTTTATGTTCAGCTCTATGCATTTTAAGAACAATTCTGTTAATGTACGATATATTACAATTATTAATACATAGTTATGGCTATGAGTATAGAAAGAGTTTAGGTATATATATAAAAAAGGAATAGACGGACTACAACAAATTAATCCGATAATAAAAATATGAATGTAAAATTAGTAATCAATGCAAGTTTAGTTAAAATGTTATATACATTTTTGTTTAGATATTTATTTATCATTACAATAGTCTAATTTGATTAATTCTTGTGACTATATTAATACGATATCACATGTTAAATTCTAAGTAAAATTATCTAATGTGCTGTTAAGGGTATCATTTGAAAACCATGAATGTTAATGTATTTATATTCAAATGAGATGCAATGATTGAATCGCAGACCGGTCTTATAGTAACGACTTCGCTATAATCGTTTAGTTACGCAGCTTAAACGTAGTAAATTACACTAGATGTTACAACCATGTCTACTATAATATACATTTGTGTAGGTTCTGATTCATAAAACCCTGGAGGCACAAAATTATGGATAAGGTAAGAGTGCCGTGTGTACAGCCCTCGTAATACCGCAGTATTGACAATTAATTATCATTGGTGATTGATTCGAAAAAATGTCAATTTGTGAAAATCAATTTTGCCGATCAAAGTCGATGAAAAATTGTTAGATGATTAGGTGCTAATTTCTGTAACTCAAATGCAGTCAAATGTAATTTATAATAAAATGCAGCATTTATCAGATTTTTACAAAGAAGTTTGTACGGTTAGCAAAATAAATTACAGCAATGTAAATGAGCACTTAGATGCGTAGCTCAAAACGATTACTTTGCAAATACATTAAAATCGTGTTGGTGGGGTAATCTCCACGTAAACCTCCCGTACGCCATAAATACAGAAACGATTGGCCAGTGCTATTCAAAGAAAGCTAACGCGAAAACAAGATAATAGTATTTTTTTTTTAATCCGCGAATACTTAAAATGCGAATGCGGAAACCGTGAATAAGCTTTTACTGTATTGCATTTTCCATTACGACGGCACTGTAGGCGCGCGGGATGCCCCGCGCCTTGCTCGCTCGTCACACGCTGTCATTGTTTACTTTGCCGTGTTTTCCACTATTTGACATTTACAAGTGTTTATATTTCGTATATATTCTACCAGTTGGAATATAGCTCCTTAAATTAAATATGTTCAAATTGTTAGTTCCCACAGTGATCTGATCCCTCAGAGGTCTACGCAGGGATAACAAAAAATGGGGGTAACCAATTCGGTATATGATAAAAAAATAGTTGAGGGTCCTTCTAAACATACAATTTTATTGTAAGCAGATAAATTGTAAAAACTTACTTTAAAATGAACTTTTATCGTCTAAAAATATGACGCATATAAAATGTATGAGAGCGATGCCTATCGTAGTTAAAGAGGCTTTTTGAGTACACACCCGAGAGTTCTAAAAAAAATCTCATAGGTATGTTAAGTCCACCAATTCGCACTTGACCAGCGCGGTGGACTATGGCCTGTAACTCTCTTATTCCGAGAGAAGACCCGTGCCCAGCGTGGACAATAATGGGTTGACGACAACATATGGGTAAAGAACGTAAACAATGACAGTTTTGAGGAAACTTAATACACTCGTACTAGGGGTATAGGACATCACAGAGCCGCTCCAACGAGCGTGCGATCGTGTGGAGTCCGCGGCAACGCGAGTGCCTGACCGCTTCTACTTTCAAGGTTCCATAAGGAAACATGCTGCCTCGCCGGCAAAACCATTATCACTTATCGATACGGACAAATATGCCCATCATTTTTATGACCGTAATCTTTGACGTACTGTATGCCAATTAATACATCAAAGAACAATTTATCGTAGTGTTAACGGATTTTCCTTTGAGTACCTATAATATATGTTCTCACATCACTATTATTTATTCAACAGATACTTACTTAGTTTACAACTATTTACATTATTTATTTATTATTCTCACATTGTATTATTATTCTCACATTCTCTCTATATTATGTATTTATCAGAATCTTTATTATTTGACATTTGTACAAAAATTCTTACGAAAGAACCAATAACATTGCCAATTTATATACTGCTGCTTTCCACGAATAACGGGGCGTTGCAGAATTCGTCAATTTAAAGTTTTACATACAGTTTCATAAATTTCATTTCATTCATTATAAGTTCTTCTATTAAACTAGCGGTTCTGTGTTGTATTATTATTCAATTCAAGAACCAATATATCAGTGTACCCGTGGTAACCCCATGGAGGCTTAAAAGGACGTTATTGATTAAAAGGAAAATTGTAGCCATTGTAAAGCGTGGAACACGGATGCGACCTTTTTACTACATTCAACTTGATAGTGTTTGCACAAATCATCGGAACGTCTGGCGTTTGCTATAAAAATAATTTATTGATATTTGATTTCTTTTGACGTGACTAAAAATATCGGGGCAGCACCGGCGCTGATTCTCCGAAATGTTTCCACTGTAAATGGCAACGGTGTAAATAAACAATGTACACGGTGTTTGGAACGGATAATGTTGAATGTAGTTGTTGTAATTGGCGGAGAGAATATTTATTATTTCTGGTTTATTAGGGAAATCACGACTTTGATAATTATAGTATAGGTAACTCTATCTAAATAAAGGTGCCTGTAGTAGCTGATGTGAAATATTCTGTGACATCTTACGTTTTGCAAATTTAGTATAAAGATATTGTAAAATGTGATATTCTGTGATTCTGTGATATTCTCTCTAAAATATGATGGCCTTGAAAATTCGAAGGAAAACAAATCGGTTCACTCAGTCAAGAGTAATCGAATTGAGAACCTCCTCCTTTTTGCGAGTCTGTTAAAATGTACTTTTTTTGTTCCTCTCGTAAAGTTACTTGAATTTATTAATTGAGTAGGTATACATGAAGCATTTAAATAATGAGAGCATCGACCTTATCAATGTCGGAATGCCTTATTTCCGGATCGCGCGGTGTGCGCTGCGCTTAAGCCTTGCTTCTCGAGGTGCGCCGCGCTCGGACGGCCAGCGACGATGCAACACGACGAGATGACATTTATAAAACGTGAACCTCTAACATATAATTCTATCTTCTTTTTTATATACACAATTAGGTTTTTACTGCGGCAATTCTTCACGTAAAATTCTAAGAATAAGGAAACTAGTTTCGCAACGTATTATCGTCGGTCGATATGAAACAAAGTGAAAAAAAGCCGAAACCTTCATTTGTCATTAGCGGTCGCTGGTTCGTGTTGCTACGTTAAATTTTAAAGGCTCAATACATATAGATTTTGAAATCTCGTATCGATTTGGTATTGTTAACTGGGTTTTCTTACTTTTAATGACTTAGCAGTGTTAAGGAGCATGTGAGCGGAAAGTACGCATGACGTCACTGCATATTAAAGTAAATAAATAGTTAAAGGTGATGAAACCGCGCGGCCCGCGTCCGCGCAGGGTCAGGGTCTGGCGTGACGCAGGCGGTCCCGCCCGCGCCGGACCGCCTTCGTAAAACTGACACTAATTATTTTTAAATACAAGTTACTCATTCGGCCTTCTTGCAAGTTATATCATCGAGTTTGAACGCCTGAGAGATATTTTATAATAAAAGCATCTTGTTTAATTTCATACACTTCTTGATGTTACAACTTTAAGAAATATATGGATGGTAAAATGGAAAAAGTAAAATTATCCTAAATTCACACCCTTTCATTCGGCACTCAATAAATTATTGTAGTCCTGGATATGGGTGGTAGATATACTATCCGCTGGTCGTCGGCGGCGCGGCGGCTATCGCGGGCTATCGATTGCCGCTACACGTCGGACTGCAGATTTAGGTCACCGCCATTTTTATACGTTTCTATGCATTTGGCTCTTCCAAATTAACTTATAATTTTTATCTAAAACGTATTAACTTATTGCAAAATATAAGTTATGTCGTTTATGTAACTGGCTCATATAAGTAAGTTTGAATATTTAATATTTACGGCTTTGTGGTAGACCGTGTGAGCCGCAGTGCCCAGTTAAATTGGTGCAATGCCTTTACAACAATAAGAATCATAAACTTCCCGTACGTTATCTTCAATCAAGTATTCTGAAGCGCGTCATGTAACAATCTCGCGTCAACGTACAAGTTGCATCGCAAGGTGATTCGGAGGCAAAGCTTAACCTTGCTCGTAACTTCTTATTCCTTTTATACAACTTTTAAGATTATTCAAAAGATTATTTCGTAAGCGTTTTTATAGCGTCATACTATGTATCTTAGATATTATTTTAAGCGTATATATTTTGTTTTAAAGTTTAAATCAGAGATGATAGAAGAGCAACCTAGGTGAGTCTTTATTAACATATTATGTTAATTAGGTACTTATTTCAGACAACAATGCAATTAAGTTGCAAATGTTAATGATTGTAGTAATTTACAGTTACCTCCACCATCAACCTTCCTCACGTGAGTGATGAAATTGGCTGCTTTTTGCAGATTAGTTAACTATTGTTGGATTGATTACATTGTGGTGAGTTACGAAGTAAATTTACTAATGTTAATCAATTATGATATAGGTCACATTAAACCATCCATTAGTGCCATTGCATATTATTTTATAGACTTAATGACTACGTCAGTAGGTATGCCGTGGTTTCGTGCTTCGACGCGCGTCCAGAAATCAATAATCGTGTTTAAATATATAACTGTTATAGAGAATAGGTACTTGGCGCTTCTATTCTTGGAGATCCTCAGCGAAAAGTCACAGTTCAGGCTTAGTTAGGCGCGGAGGCTTTGTTTGGCGATAGGGGCTAGGCGAGAGTGTGTGTTGCGGTGTGCGGTGGTTGTTTACACGGTAGCCATGGCGACGGGCGGCGGCTGCAGTGGGGGGAGTGGAGGGGATTGCGAAGGGTGTGGGTGAGGCTTCGGCGCGCAGTGCTGCACGCGGCGCCGGCGGCCGCGCACGCGACCACACGTACTCGAGTGCTACTACGTGCGAGTGCATGTCGCGATAATAATACGATGTTGAAAATTATATACAGTAATTTAACTTTAAGACGTTTTGTTGTCAATGTAAACTTATAGCTGTATGATTCATGTAAATAGTTTTCGTGTAAATACTTGTTATTTATAAATCGGGAATAGATTAGTGATAAGTGACCGGTAAATTGGAAGCGATGGGACGTCGCAAACGAAGAAGTTACGGTGAGTTAGCGGTGGGGCAATTATTGATTATATGCAAACTATCGGTTTGGAAAATTGGCTTGCTTTATAGTCGATAATCATAAATCAAAACTTAAAGACCTTCATCGTCGATAATTATTAAAATGGTTGAACTACACCGCAGCTTTTCATACCGTAATATTTCTGAATAACGTTTAACTTTTGTAATATAATAAGTAAAATCAATAAATATCAATTTTTTAATTTATCGATGTTAAAATTATTAAAGTGTTTTTAAAGTGTGTTATAAAAGTAAAGTTTACAGACCAATTTAAAAATATGCACATTGATAATTCTGTCAAATTAAACTTGTATCAATTTTATAAAAAAAATGTAAACAATAGCTAGGACTTTGCTCGATTCCTAATAATTACGATATTCGAGTGTACCGGAATTTTCATGTATACGGAATTTTCATGAAATCAACCCCGAATAACGTGTCGTAGCTGCAGTGTAGTTTGCTACGAGGCGTCTACGCATCGCTACGGCGGGCGGGAACGGCTACGGAATTGGCCCGCTCCCGTAGCCCGTGCGCCCGTTCCTGCGCTATTGCAATGTAGAGCGGCGCGTGGCGGCTACCAGACACCCCCCCCCCCAGCTCCCCCCCTCCCCTCGCTGCGCCTTCACACGCTGTTCATATCTGGAACATTGTCTCCTAATCTGATGAGGTGTGGGTCACAATTTTCTCATGATTCATTGTTTGAACGTTGAATTAACTTTCTCAATTGTTATTGCAAGGCTCGTAACATGTGGACTTAAGTACGGGTTCAAGTGAAATGGGAAAATACGTTTTACATTATAATATTATATTATTTATTTATTTTTTTAATTAAATTAACATATTTTATAAAATTATATCTCATATTTTGTTTCATACGTGGTACCGGAATTTTCAGACGTAATCAAAGCGTAACAGAAGTGATGGAATCATTTTTTTAAACAATTATAAAATAAAAAAAATATACCTAGACCGTATGATCAAATCTGAACATTTCCCCAATAACACTCAAATTAATATTATATGTCCAGAGCGAGCAATTGTATTGATTATAAAGTTCGAAACTCCATTTGAGTTAGATGGAAGTTTAACTCGCTGAAAACAAAATAATATACTATACACAACAATCATATTAATTTTAATTTATATTATATTACCTTCACAAATGTTTATACATAAAATAAATCAGGTTTAGACTAATATCGTTGCTAATAAAAATATTTTTTTTTTATGAAAACTTACATAATAACATAATTTGATACTTGAACTGAGCGGTATCGTTTGTGATAGGTCAAGGAGAGTCGCGTGGTCGGCGCTACCCTCCGATTCCAGTTTACAGTGTTTATATAACGTCTTTATGTCGTATATAGATCGAACTTAAGTACAACCCATTATTGTCCCACTGCTGGGCACGGGTCTTCTCTCAGAATGAGAGAGTTATAGGCCATAGTCCACCGCGCTGGCCAAGTGCGAATTGGTGGGCTTCACACACCTCCGAAAACTTTTTTATAAAGAACTCTCGGGTGTGTAGGTTTCCTCACGAAGTTTTCCTTCACCGAAAAGCAGTGATAAATAATTTCTAATACGCACATAAATCAGAGGTGCGTACCTGGGTTCGAACCTCGGACCTCCCGATTGAGAGGGCATGTTGCATGTTTTTCGATATTACATTTAATGAGTAACAAAGATCTATTCCACTCATCATCCAGGTGATATCACTGAAGTGATTAATGGTGATTCTTTGGTGTCATTTGATCACCTGATATAATCAAAGTGATATCACCTCGGTGATCGAAGTGGAATACACCGTAACAAAACAAAACGCTTCGTACTTGTCCTACAAACTGAAAATACCACTGCAGTCGTCAAATTTATATAGCCGTGTCAAGGTTCACATCGTAATCATTTTCCTGTGCCGAGTGCTTCGAACTGCCCGAAACAATGCAACCCAATTTCATGTAAACGATGCGTTCTACTAGAGATTTAAAATTTTGAATACGAAGCGTAAATAATTATAACACATTACGGTGGCATATTTTCGTTCATTAATTAATGCTGTGAACTTTAATTGGCAAGACCAAGACGTTTCGGTATTTGTAGTACGAAACGCGATAACCATGAAAAGTAGCGTCGTACAACATTTTTTACGACATCGTAATTTCCTGTATAAAAAGCGAAACTCGGTATTCAAGCAAAGCTTGCTCGTGTCTAACTAATAAGCTTATAAAGAATATATATAGTATATAAGTATATTTATTATCTACAAACTAATTAAAACTAAGTCATTATTACGTTGATTACGTCACTATTATAGAAAAACTCGCACACACGTATAAGATATGCAAATTTATTAAGTGTACAAAGAGGATTAGGAGATCGTAGACAAATGTACCTCACATTTGTGAGGTGTGCGGTGAGATGTGAGGCGAGTGAGGTGGGTGGGACGCGGGGCGGCGCGGGTCAAGGCCGGCGCCGCGCTGCAGTGACGTAGCGCTCGCCATCGCATCGGGAAACTACAACGGATCCGTAGTATATATCCATTGTGCTGTTTTCTATCACTGATCAGTTACAAACTATATGATATTCTTAAAGTTCTAACGGAATTTATATGACTGATCTGTTATAAACGAAAATCTATTGTAAAAGTGCCAATAAAAAATAGCGAGCAATTACTTTTCATTATAGCCTTTTGTTGATGTTATACGTTACGTGGAACCAACTTTAATAAGTAAAGTCTCCGTAGTCCAAATTAGTTAATACTAATTTGTAACAAATTACTTTAATGAAGTGTGCTTACTTTTACAGTTGGAGCTTAATTCATAATTAACGAGTATACATCATAAAGCGAATTTATTAAAATAATTGAAGGTTTCCCATATACGGCCGACCGTCTACTGTGAACTTTGCTACATTTAAGGAATTATTTTAAAGAGCTCCGACTTGTTATTGAAGTTCGCAAGTCGCGTCGTAGTGACCACCAGCTCAGTGACTAATATGCATGTATTTATTTTATTCATATTATAAATGTGCAACTTTGTGAGGGTGTATGTGTTTTGTTATTCTTTGACCAAAAACTTAATTTCGTTAAAATCTGGCACACACGTAGTTTCAAACCTAGATTATAGGATAGACCTTAGGATGGTCGTTATCGTAGTAGACGTAACCGAAGCGGGTGCAGCTACGGCCATAACCTAGTATTATTATATTTTGTTTACTTTTTATGTATTGTATGTATATGTATGTATTGTGACAGGAAATTTTTCAGGCCTCTCCGAATTTTAATAAGAAAAAAGGGTCTTTTGTGAGAACAAAAAGTTACTTTTCAGTTTATACATTACTTAATACCGATATGTTTTTATAATAGTTATGACTTCAAAAAGCAACATCGTAGCTCTTTGAAGCAACGTGCCGAGGAATACTTCAGTCCTCTTCGAATTTTAAGGAGAGTCAAGGGCCCAGTGTTAAAACAAATGTAACTATTCACATAAGGCATGTCTTCATAGTCGAAATCACAATAGATATTATTAAGAAATCTTGATTGAGGAAAAGGATTTCGATTAAATTATTTTTATGGGAATCAATTAATAATCATAAACCTATGGAAATAGGTATTGTACAATCTATGCGATGATTTCTTAATTTTATATCTTTTAAAATAACAAAATCTCAAGTAATTTCCTGGCTTGCGGTTTCATTTGCATACAAATTTCATTGCATTGCATAATTGGGAGAGTCCGCTATATAATTAAACATTTCGTTGCCTTGAATTTAAAACGTCATACTATGAGGTTGGGTGATATTTTATGTCTAGTACGAGTCTCGCATTTTGACGAGTATCAGTTATAAGATTAAATCAGAGTTTGCCCAACTTGCTTTGTTCAAAAGTCTATCTTATTTGTGTAATTTACTTATTGCATAATCAGTATATTAACATTCAATATAGTTCTTTTATAAGTACAAAGTGGCATAGTGTGTCCGTGCCGATCAGAGTTGAAGGCCATTCCTTAAAATTTTTGTCGAAAGAAAGAAGTCGAGCCAAATAGTATAGTTTTTTTTTTGTTCTTAAAAAATGTAGACAAAACTAAACAATGTATGGTATTGGCATCTCTGCAGTATTTTCGAAAAGGAAAAAGCTATTGTCTTTGCCCAGATACGATCGACCGGCGCTCCTGGCGTGCGGTATCGCAGGTTCTGCTCCGGCAGCTCGTGACGCAATCGCTCTGCTGTTACCGACGCGCTCTTACATAATACCAAATATCAGCTTCAACCTATTTGGATTAAAAACGGTTTAAAACATAGTTTTAGCAAAATAGATGAAAAGATTGAAAATTGAATTGCAAAAATAAGTCAATATGATAGGTACATGTTTATTTTGAAATTGGCAAAGACATGCCCAAAGACATTTTTGGAAAATTGTTTTATAATATGATAATTATTACTTTTGTTGATTAAGTAGGCGTTTCTGTTTTAATATTAAATCTTGCCCGCACGGTTAAAGGAAATTAACATTAGCATTTGATAGCGTGATTCAGAACTTGCAAATGAATATTACTAATGCCATCTATTAACAACATCTGGACCTATTAAAAATGTATCAACTGACAAAACATCAATATTCTCATGGAAATAAGAGAGCGCGGTAAAAAGTAGCCTACGTCACTCTCCGCCCTTCCTAACTATCTCCCAGCATATGTATAACCCATATCATATGATAGCTATGTGGCGACGTGAAAGAGGATCAAACAAACACTTTCACATTTATAATATTAGTATGGATTTTATCAAAACAATATCTATGATAAATATTGCTCATAGTTATTTGATCTTCAATTTAAGGTAACTCAATTGTAAAAAAAGGTAAATGATATATTACTTGGCAAGGGTTTTTATATGTAATGTTCAACCATTAAATTATTCGTCCTGGTACCGGCGTCCCCGGGAATAATAACTATTGTTTTACAGTTTTTTGTGATTGTTTTTTTTTATAATTATCTGTGTAGATTTGAATTTGGAAACTACATATTTGTATGTGTGTGCAGAATGGTCAGGCGGTTGCGCGGACGGCTGCCTGCACGGCGGGCGCTGCGTGGGCGCGGCGGTGGGGGCGGGCGCGGGCGGCGGCGGCGTGTGCGCGTGCGCGGGCGCGTGGGGCGGGCCGCGCTGCGGGCACTACGTGGGCTTCGACCACGGCTGCCTGGCGCTGGCCTGCTCGCCGCCCACCATCTGCGCGTGGAAGCCCTCAGGTACCTACGAAACATCAGCGGTATGGTCCCGCGCAAAACGAACCTAAAGTGAACAGGGTTTAGGCTGTTGTCCGCTGGTTTTTTTGAAGAACTTCTTGTGTGTAGTTCTTTTTATGGTGTTAAATTGATTCAATAATTAAAGCAAGTAAAATTAAAACCATACACATAACTTGTGAAAAATTACAGGTTTGTGTTTGAGGCGCAAACTTCGAACCGTCAAATACGACGACAAATGCATTTTAAGTTACTATACTATCGTCAGCTTTAATTAATCGAGTAAGTAATATTGTCTATGTCGATTTTCTCAGGTAACCTAATGGACCCAGGCACGGCGTACTGCGCGTGCGCGGCGGGCGAGTGCCTGGGCGGCGGCGCGGCGGGCGCGGGCGGCGGGGCGGGGGCGGGCGGCGCGTGGGCGGGCGCGGCGCTGGGCGCGCTCGCCGCCGTCGCCGCCGTGTTCGCGCTGCTCTACATCGTGCATCGACGACGACAGTACGTGCACACAATTAATTAAAAATCTGTTTACTCCCGTTTGACATTTAGATACATCGTTCTATTTAAAAAAAGGGGGCCAAATTGACGCAGGTCTACTGCATATTTTATTAACCATTAGTAAAGTTTAGCAACATATTTGGTATTTATCCTCTAGAGATTTCAGTTATGAATATGAAACTGGAGTATATAAGAATGCATCGTAACACAAATGCCGTCTCATTGCAGCGGCGCGTTCGTGCACGCTCGGCTGGCGGACAACGTGGAGATCAGCAACCCGATGTACCTCGCGGACGACGAGCCCGCGCCGCGCGCCGCCGCGCACGACCGCCCGCACTCCGTACGTACCGACACACTACCACACGTTGTACACCACACTACCATAATATCATCATAAATACAACATTATATTTTCTCTTCTTACTGTCATTATACATTTAACATCGTACTATCCATATGTTCATATCATATCATTTAATATAAACTCATCATCATACGTTCTCTTATTATTTTCTACCTTCAATATAAAAAGCACATTTAAATGGGCTACGAAGGGTAGAGCTCGATCGGGAACATTCCACCGCTACACCTACTTCTAGCGTTTCGGTGAAATGTATGGATGCGGGCCGATTTACATATGCGACCATTTTAATCCCCACGACTGGCAAAGTATCTATGACTAACATTGAGAAACATTTTTTGTTTCAAAAGGTAATAGTAGAACAGCATTTATAAGCATAACTTTGATAATTGATTATATATGTGTGTGTTTTTTATTATTATTTTAGAACACTCAAGTCTAGTTCCTTATTATGTGTGTAAGAACGCAACAAGACAATAAAACATAATGCAGTTAAAGTTACAGGTTACATATTTATATAGTTACAGGATAGCATAGATAGGTTGTGTCAAAATAGACATAAGAATAAACGCATGAGATTAAATAATAATGAAAATAATAACTTCATACATATTTAAATATGAATGATACATGTTTTATATGCACAAACATGCTATAAATAGTGAACACATTATATAAATAATGTGATATATATGCACACATATTTAATTGTCCATAAGATAAGTCAACGTATAATTTATACAAATTGCCATTACTAATGGGAAATTTATAATTAAATTTCTTGTGTCATCTTTTAGAATGGTGGCAATCACTTCGCAAATCCAGTCTACGAGAGTATGTACGCTGCGCAACAGAATCACCCTATTGAGGTAAATTTACTGTTCATTTTTATTTCAGACACTTTTATTGTAATTTTGGTACATTTAATATGTTTGTTTATTTCATTAAAGCCATTAGAGAAACCGATCAAAATATAATTTGCTAAACATTACATACTGTTAAGATATATAAATAAATGCAAATAAATTATTTATTTTTGGGATAACCTTTAGTAAAGTGCAAATGATTACCTAAGTCACTCCGAATTGGGCTTTTCATCTTTAAATTGATATCAAACATCTCTCAATTCTGTTAATAAATATCTCGTAGGTCATTGTGTTTATTGAAAGTTGATCTACAAATATTTTTGATATATTCCAGGAGCACGCCAACCTGCTAGCGGAGGCGGAGGCGGCCACGCCGCCGCCCGAGCGCGCCGCGCTGCTGTGAGGCCACGCCCCCCGGCCCGCGCCGCGCCCCCGCGCCCGCCCCGCAGCCCCCGCCGCGGCCCGCGCGCTCTGCGCCACCACCGGGGACGCGTACTGCTCCACCGCGGTGTAGCGCCGCCGCCGGGACGCGACTACTGACGTGCTAGCGGGCTCACACGCAGAGGGCTCCGGGTGTTCGTCTTCACGAACTTTCAACGACGGAATGTGCCAAAATAATGTTTTACGTACCTACTTCGTTTTAGGGCATAAAATGATATCTTCTATGTATTTATAGAATCATGATGTATGATTATAATTTTATTCAAACATCTGTTTTGAATTGTCTCAAATATTTGTGCATTTAGTCACGTTGTATGTAATCAAAGTGTAACATGAAATGTAAAACGTACTCGAACGACCTACCCGCATGGATGGTAACTGACTAAATTACGACCTAAACAGACCAATTAGATGACCCTAGGGTAGATTTTTTAGATCATCTAGATTTCATTAGTGTAGAACCCACAACAGAAAATATGAGCTATGTTTTCAATGGCAATTTTAATTTCGTTAAATGTTCACAAATGCACCTGTTTCACTTCAAATCATTAATATTTTGGTATTTATAAGTTATTTTTTAAACAACTTCATGTGGATGTCAGAAAGTATATACTATTTAGGTTAATCTTACAAGAGTTTCCAAATGATAGAAGGAAAACTGTCAAGAATTGAGTAACATGATATAATATTCATTGTTAACTCTCCGTATTAAAAACGAGTGAGATCTGACGGACAAAATATATTAGAATAAATTCAAAAATAGCAGCAGATTATGTAAATTCTAAGTGTAAGACCAAATATGAAGTAAATAGGCGCGAAGATCACAACTGGTATGTTTTAAATAACATTTAGATTAAGTTTAGTTTAGAATTATGGAAAATGGACTGTCTTTTATCTCTTGCCTAGTATTCTTGATATTGCAATGTTAATGTTGATATCTCCACTTCTTATAGTTTAAAATAAATACGTAATTAATAAATTGAATCGGATTTTCGTAAAGAATGGAAAAAAAAATATGTGCGTCTACTAGCGTACACTCGTAAGAAGTGAAACTTCTTTATGACGTTATTTTTCAAAAAATAATTTACTATATGCAACTTTACAGAAATTGGTTAAATAAAGTTAAATTAGATAAAGTTTAATAAAAGGCTTTTATTAAACTTTATCTAATAATCTAATCTATAATAATCTATCTAATATCACGCGCGTGGTCTGGATAAGAAAAAGATGGCGCGTAACGGAAAAAAAGATGGCGCGTAACGAAAAAAAAAGATGGCGCGTAACGAAAAAATGTTACACTAAATTTTTTTCCAACCCCGATAAAGAAGTTTCACTTCAAAAATCAACAATTGTATGAGATGCAGGCATTTATATGTCTCTTTCACGAAATCAGTTTTTTAGTTATAGTGAATGTAGTAAATCTATAGTCGTTCATATCGGCGGTGGGATTTCGATTTTCATGCGCTACTTATTCAGTACAATGTTGTATAAGAAGAAGAATAAGTTTGAGTTATTTGTAACAAATGATATTAGATGTGCATGTGCCATATCGATATTTACGTAGTTTCTCTACATTTAATATTTAGGTTTAAATTATGGCCAGTTATGTTACATTGTAGCTCTCTGATGGCAGCTAATCCATTAATGAGGAAATGAGGTTGTGTCAAAAATATAGGAATTTACAAGGAAATAACTATGGATCGAAATGTTTGTCGGGAAAGTGGGAGGATCCAGTAGACTTAGCATATTCCAATGTCTACCAATTCGTCTATTTTTACTTGCAAAAATACTCATTTATTATTTAAATTAAGTGGATATTTTCGGTTGTGTATCATCTTTATTAAACCAGTCTTTTAACTGGGTATTATTTTAGAAAGACTACATTTTGTGATAGCTTTATAATGTTTGCTATAAGTTTACTAGCCCTGTTGCAACTATATCGACTCATTCATAAAAGTAGTTCTAATGGTTAATGAGATTTCTGTGTATAGGGAAATTGTTCAATATCAACATACTGTTAAAAATATAATAAGTTAACAAAATTGCACCTACATTTCCGAGTTCAATACAAAAACAGCTGTCCACATCATTAATAAACTAGTATGAGTTGATAGTATAGCTTTATGTATTTTGTAGGTCACATCAGTAGCAATAACATATCACAAACATATCTCATATAACTGTTAGCAGACTCCAGTATCGTTCGGCCCCATTCTGTATACTTTTAGTAAGTAAGTAGTGTAAGATCTTTTAAAATACAATAATGCAATCATTAATCTTGTTTTATTTCAAATAATATATAACATATATTCTTTTTAGGCTTAGACACATTAAGGATTGTCTGGATTTAAGAATTAAAATAAAGGTCTTTTAAATCTTATTTGTATACAAATATAACGTAATCGATTGAAATAGGGCACATATTCCATTATTGAGGCATACTGTTAAATATAATATAAGTAACGTAAATTTAGAGTCATGGCATAGGGTATAAATTTGAAGCTGGTGTAGATCAGCTCCATATTTATATTCATTTCCATATCATCCATCCATCGCTACATAGGAATTCAAGACATAATTCTGTATATTAAAATAGCTAAACCTTTGCAAACCTTACGAGAATAGTTTTTATGCGTTGCAGACATTTCAAAATTACATTTAACATTAAGATTCTTGACGTTGCATAACCGCAATAATCATTTAACAAGAACAAAATAATATTGCATCGTTGGTTCAATAGAAGTCGTCGTCAGTGAGTTTTTTGGTCCCCTGGTTCTTGACCTGGTCCTGCGAGAGGTACAACTCGGCGATCTGCTGCGCCGTCGTGGCCTGCTCGGGCGTCTTATCCTCCCGCACTCGGATGAACCTGGCGTGGAAAATTATATAAAATAAATTATAAACAATCTTTAACAATATAAATTAAAACATGATATAAAGATATGTTATCGAAAATGATAATTTTATCGACAACAATGAAGGCAAAATGGTTTTATTGAGAATTAAAATCCATTTGTTTTATACTATGTGAGATTTGACATTATAAAGTCTCACACAATATAAAATTAATTTAATGTAAAATTTTACGAACCTACCTACCTACTTACCTAGTAAATAAAAAATATGACAGAGAGTGAGTGGAGCAGACTATATCATTTTGAGTAAGTGTAGATATAAATGAGTTGCCTATTTCGTTAGTCGCTCAAATTAGGACGCGCGAGTCAAGCATGTAGTATAAATGGCGGGTTGGCCGCTGTTGCGAATGAGCGATTTGGCGCGGGGAATTCCCAGTGCGCGGGGGACGGCGGCGGGGCGGGGGGGGGGGGGGACGGCGCGGCGTACCTGGGGAACCGCAGCGAGACGCCCTTGTCGCGGTGCGCGAGGCCCTGCGCGGCGCGGTGCGCGGGCGACAGCGACAGGTCCGCGCAGCGCACCTCCCACACGCGCGCCGCCGCGAACCACGCGTCCGGCTCGTGCGAGCTGTCGTATCTGCATTCAAACAGTACACTTGTTGAACTGAAATTACAAGTTTTCAGACATGCAATCATTTGCGCTCTCGCTTCCAGTCAATCAGTAGGTCAAATTCACTTACAAACTCAAGCATTAATTCATCTATCAGCTATTCAAGTTCTACTATTGGAACTAAACTAATGAGGGTTAAATTTAAATAGTAGTCAATCAGTCAGTCACTTGCTTCCTGACTTACAGTCAATCAAGAGAGAATACTTGATTTTTGTCGATTTTACGCTTTAAGTCAAATATTCAGTAAGTCTCCCGCTTCTAGTCAATCTCTCAGTCGTTCAGACACTTGTGTCCAGTCGAATATGAAGTCGCTCACGCTCTGCTTTTCAGTCCATAATTTACTCACTAGCTTACAGCGAATCACTTATTCCCTCTCCAGACAATCGCTCACTAGCTCCATCCTACATAGTCAATCATTCACTCACTCCCTCCCTCCCAGTAAAGCATTCATTCACTCCCTCCCTCTCAGTCAAATATTCTCTCACTCCCTCCTGTCAATCATTCACTTACTCTCTTCTAGTCAACTATTTACTCACTTTCGCCCTCCCAGTCAATCATTCACTCACTCCCTCCCAGTCAATCATTTACTCACTCCGTCCCAGTCAGTCATTCACTCACTCCCTCAGTCATCATTCGCTCACTCTTTCCACGTCAATCATTCACTCACTCCGTCCCAATCCCAGTCAATCATTCACTCATTCCATCCCAGTCAATCATTCACTCACTCACTCCCTCAGTCATCAATCACTTACTCTCTCAGCCAATCATTCACTCACTCACCCCCTCATTCATCATTCATTCACTCTCTCCCAATCAATCATCCACTTCATTAACTCACTCCCTCAGTCATCATTCACTCACTCTCTCCCAGTCAATCATTCGCTCACTCCGTCCCAGTCAACCATTCACTCACTCCCTCAGTCATCATTCACTCACTCCCTCAGTCATCATTCACTCACCCTCTCAATCATCATTCACTCACTCTCACTCCCTCCCAGTCAATCATTCACTCACTCTCTGTCATCATTCACTCACTCCGTCCCAGTCAATCATTCACTCACTCACTCCCTCAGTCATCATTCACTCTCTCTCTCCCAGTCAATCATTCACTCATTCCGTCCCAGTCAATCATTCACTCACTCCGTACCAGTCAATCATTCACTCACTCCCTCCCAGTCAATCATTCACTCACCCTCTCAGTCAACATTCACTCTCACTCCCTCCCAGTCAAACATTCACTCACTCTCTCAGTCATCATTCACTCCCTCTCTCGCATGCTCGTTGGCTACTTCTGTGATAAAAATAAAAAAAAACATGAGCCGATTACGAATTTATGACAGAAAATGGTGACTTTATTTAATAAACATTAATTTACATTTAATACAAAAAATCGATATTAATTTCTAGTTGCTCGCCACACTGTGCACTAATACGTAGGCTACATATATAGCGTGGCGACCTGTCGCCACTGCAAACGTCGCCACGCCAACGATCAGGTTGATATGCGCGTCAATAGATGTTTCTCATCAAAAACTCAGTATGTCACCTACCTGTAATAATTCTTAGGCCCGTCAATGACATGGTGTTGCAAGGCTTCGCTGAGTGTGCGCAGGTCCTCGTCTGTGAAGCCGGTGCCGATCTTGCAGAGCGACTGGTACTCGTCGCTGTCGGGGTCGTAGCAGGCGAGCAGGAAGCCGCCGTAGTTGCCGGACCGCTTGCCCTTGCCGAAGTACCCGCCGATCACCACCACGTCGATCGTGTCGCCCACGCCCTCGAGGTAGTCTTTCTTGAGCTAAATATAAAAATTAAAAATATTTATGAACATATAAAACAAGTATAGATAATTGGGTATGTACTAATTTAAAATTAGGAGTAAACTATGGAATGGAGTCATAATGTGTATTACCTTAAAAGCTATAGGTAAGTTATAGAAATTGCTCATAGCAACCTGAATATATTTGGGTCAGAAAAAACTCACTAAAATTTGTCGACACAAAAGGTTGAATAACTTTTCCTCCTATGCCTTCGCTAAGGAAATTCGTATGGAAATTCGCAGATTGTCTAAATGCATTACAGATGCATTTAGACAATCTGCTGCGACATCTATGGACTTAAAACAACTTTATATAAAACATGCGTTCTATCTGATATCACATATGGCTTAATGCTCCCAAGGACTAAGACGGTCACCCTATATGAAAGTGACCAGGTAATTCTTGCACCGAAACGCAAGCAGTGCTCCATGTAGAGTAGTGTAGCTTGTTACCTTGAGCCAGTTGTGCGAGCGGCGCGCGATGTCGTACCGCGCGTGGTCGCCGAGCAGCGTCTTCACCATGAGCCCCTCGCACGACCCCTTCACCGCCTCCTCCAGGAACTGCTGCACCTCCTCCGTCGTCGAACAGTCTCGGCTCTTCGCGAACTGCCACGTGCCTGACAAGAATCCCATGTTAACATCAAAGTCCGTCATAAAGAGCACGCTTAATGCCTGGATATATTCTTTGATTCTGTTCTCTTTGTGTATGTGTTCTTGTTGTTTCTGTTCTGATTCTGCTTCAAGGGGTTAATAAATTCTAATTGATCTCCCTTTATTTTATTCATATTAACTGGCATCGTTAAAATTTTCACGATTAAATATTAACATGGCGGAGGAATAGGCTGACCTCTCCCAAGACTGAGTTTCTTCATAATAAAATATCCATCAATACATCTATTAGCTGCTAGACACAGGACTCTTGTAAGGTCCTCCTTTAGGTCATTGGTCCACCTATGCTTCTTAAGCCTAAACATGGTTCTCATTAGATACCTTTTTCAAAGGTTATATAATATAAGTATAACAATTATTAGCCTATTACATATATATTTTCTATTACGTTATACGTATATACGTTACTGTTACAAAAATATTTGCCATATTTAAATAAAATAGTGCAAAATATCGAAATTATATGAGCTACAATGCAAAAAATCATGTATATCTGACCAGTCGTTCTTGCGTGGTTAACAAATAAACACACGCCATACAAACGAGTATAGATAAATGTTAAAAAAATACTTATATCTTTAGTGTGGTAGTATGGCGCCATCTATTTTAAATGCGAGTAAACTCCAGTCGTGCGTCGGAGCTGACACACACACTCTTTTTGTTTTCGTCGGGGAATAAAGTTGGTATCGCACCTTCTTGCTCCTGGAAGTGTTCCCGGAGCAGCTGGCGACGTTCAGCCAGCGCGCGGCGCACCAGCGGCTCCCCGTTGAGGTAGAGCAGGTCGAACACGAACACGCACACCTGCACCGCGCACTCCGCGCCGCTCGCCGCCGCGCGACGCTTGCGGGTCGACAACACCTGCGGACATCCACCTCGGCTAGTAGTACGGATTAATTATACAGCGCTTCTTACGGGATAGAAGTGAATGAATGAATGCTTTATTCACAGTAACATAACGTGTTGCGCACAATATAAAGCATTTTACACAAACACAAACAGAAATGGCTATAAATTGTATGAAGTAAGACAGTAATTTAATGCAGCACAATCAGTGACTGCGAACAGGTACAGACTCAGCAAATATGCCACAGCTAGGAAGACCATGCCGTGACGCTGATTTTCAGTCTATCCTTTTGTTATAGAGTAACTTGGACGGCTGCTTCAAGTTAATTTTGTTTGTTGTGACATGTTGTTATTATCTATTTAATTCATGTTGTTATTATGTATTTAAGTGTGCTGTGTTAAGTGTGCCGAATATTGTTTAGAGAGGATGTCGTAACGGTAAATAATACACATTAATTCTAAGGGATATTATGCCATAAATAAAATAACGCCATCACAGGTAAAATAATGAAGTCACTTCAGTGTCTATAAGCATTGTCTACTCATTGCGCCACAACTTCACTCATACGAAAGTCAATTTCAAAAGTGTAGCATATTTCAAGCAAGAAATTACCATAAATATCATAGAAGGATCATTAGTAAATTTGAAAATAGCCATGTTCGAACACAGTTACATGGCTCTAATGATTTACATAAATACTCAGCTATGTTAAAATAAACGCAGTTATCAGTATTTTATTTATTGCAGGTTGTATATATTCCACTCGTAACAGTTGTGCTAAGCAATGATTTAAAAATTTAACAATTAACACTGTTTATGCGCCACCTACACAAATATGGTTAAACTAACATTACCTGGAAGGGCAGTATCTGCTTCGTCTCCGTATCGTAGGCAACAGCTTCGCAGTCCAGCACGCAGCTCTTCACGGTGTCCTTCAGGACAGTCGGCAGGCGACTTAAAATGTCCGGGTATTTACTGAAATATATATAACGCAATAAATATTACAACTACCTTAATTTTAAACATGATCGAGTTGTCACCTATAAACCTTAAGTATTTTCAAATATTCTTGTTTTGTATCATAGAAAACAGACAGATTGACATTGTTTCAAGATCCGACGAACAGCCATGCGATTTTAGTTAAGAAGTCGGGTAAAACCAATCGCAGCACCAATTCGCACTTGGCCAGCGCATTTGACTATAGCCTATAACTCTCTCATTCCGAGGGAAGACCCATGCGCAGCAGTGGGACAATAAGGGGGTTGACGAGTCGGGTAAGAACCAGTTCTTGGTATACAACAAATAATTATTTTTGCCTTATAACAGCAGTGTTAAGCATTGCTGTGTTCAGTGTATGGGTAACAGAGAATATACTAATCGAAATAGTTCTAAATTAGTTGTTACGGATAACAATACATACGTGACCAACATAAAGTACGAATGATTTAATTACAAATATCCAGTGCGTTAGAGGCCACTTACAGACATATGGACTGCATTCTACACTAAAAAATAGTAATAAGTGGTAACCCAGTGTTGTTCTCCTGGTTTCTGCTGAAGACGGCGGCGTTTGGCAGGTCGGGCGCGTCGCGGCCCGGCACGTGGATCTGCGCGCGCTCGCCGTCGTACTTGTACTCGCACGTGAATTGCTCGTTCTCGAACCTGACGGCGCAATGACATGCAATAAAATGGCAAACCAAGATAGAGATAGAACCAAGTTTTATATGAAGTTATTTACAGACGTCAATGGCGACAGTAATCACTTACTATCAGGTGCATATGGATATGGATAGCATGCGCGTTTGCTACATTAATCTTTGAAACATTAAGACTATATCAGGTACCACAAACCTTGTCCCTGTAGTTCCGAGAACGGTATCTCTTGCCTGTCGTAAGAGGCGACTAAAAGGAGCTTCTGGGGTTGCGAGCGGCTAGAGTGAGATGCTCTAACCGTTCGGTCAGGCGACCCCGCGAAGGACGGCGGTATGCGTGGTCGGATACCGTCGACCTGACGAAGCGGTGGGCCCAGCCGCCCATCTGGGAGGAGTCCGATGGGGCAAACGCGCTCAGAGGATTCTGGTTGAGGTCGTTTCGAGATCCCGGAGTCCTCTTTGTAGCGTCGAGAACGGTTTTAGTGCAGTAAAAATCCCACATAACCCTGCGTCGCTCCCACGGCGTCGGGTACCTTTTGAAGGTTGAAAAAGAAAAATAGGTAGCACAAACCTGTTGAAGACCTCGCTGACGCCCCTGGTTGGGTGTGCCAGCATGGGCTTGAGCGGGATGCCCGGCGTGAGGCGGCAGTGCTGCGGCAGCGCCTCCACGCCGTGCTGCAGCAGCACGGGCACGATCAGCTCGTAGTTGGGGCACTCGCAGTACGTCGTCTTGATGATCAGCGCGAACTCGTCCACGCGGGCCTGCAACGGTTTTACTTGTACAAGCTTTCATTTAAAACTTATAGAGCGTTTAGTATATTTTGCAAATATTTTTTAAATGAAAGTTTTAATTTAAGGGGGGAAACCAGCTTAGACTGAACAAAAATTTGCTTTCTTTTTAAAGTAAAAATAGTTAGTAAAACTACTTAAGACTATGGAGTAAAAAATTTAAAGAGAAATTAGCATTATTTCCGATTCTATGAGCACTTAAGTGACCGCTTGTCGGTTTGGCACCGTAGCGCGAGGTAGATAGAAGAAGTAACTGAGCAGTCGCTCAAGGATCCTTTTTCGATTACCAATATTGTTGTACAGACAGTCCTGGACTCACGTCGTTTCGAGTTACGTCGAACCATATTTTAATGCGAACAAGACAACTCGGTCTTGTTCGTATTACAGGGCGTTCGCTCAACCCTTCTCTTTACTCATTACTCTTCATATAAATGTCACTAGAGCTACCAAGTGGCATTGTTATAGTGAATTACTAATAAACCTAAATTAATCAAAAACATATTATTACTGCCAAGAAAATGCTGTAAAATATGAATATTTAAAAGACCCCAACATATTTATCAAAGATCCATTATCTTTGATAAATATGTGCTTTTTGGAAAGCAAAACTCGCAAAAGGATTTATATATTTGGACACATGTAAAATCGGCAATTTAGTCGCGTTTGTGATCAGCTACGAGCCCTACCTTGAACGTGTCCGCGGGCATGTGCGCGGCGACGTCGAGCGTGGCGGCGCGCGGGCCGGCGGCGGGCGTGGCGGCGCTCGCCAGCGCCAGCGCCGCCAGCAGCGACTGCTCCGCCAGCCCCACGCGCAGCTTGCCCTCCAGCGACCTGCGCGGCCGGCAACGCAGGGCATTCCGAATTAAATGTATTTTGTGTAGCCCTACGGGGGCACTTGCGGGTTGTCACGCACATTTTTTTGTTTCTTGCACTACCACCGGATCGGAACACGACCTCGACTGAGAAGATCCAGCAAGAAACTCAGCGGATTTGTTTTTTTCTTTGCATATTGTTGTGAATTACGTGTACGTGTCTAGTTTAAGGAAAGCGCGGGCGCAACAACAAACAACCACCATAGTTGGATACGTACCATAGATAAATACTAATATACTGATACGTACTGTTTTAATGCACGGAAAAGAGACGAGAGGCGCAGCTCGCACATAGACGTAGAATACATACATACATATATAACACATATATTATTTTTTTCCAATGTATTAACAATCATGTTTTAATATTATGTTAACATGGTAAGAAAAAGCTAAGCAGCTAGAACAGATTTATCTTTTTCTATCTAACATTTTTTTCCCGTTTTTTAGTCCATCTTAATGTGACAATAATAGGTAAGCTGCAGTATCTTGCCTTACATTTCTCTAAAGTATTACGCTACATTTTGACGATTATAGAAATTGAATTGAACTATGGAAATATATTCTATTGCTAAATTGAAAGTTGTTTTGTCTTTCATGTAATCAGAAATAATTTATATTACATACACACAAGTTTCAAAATGACTATCACCCTAGCCTACTAAGTAATTTTTATAATATACATGGACACGCCACATTCAATGCAATCATAAAATTATTCTCACTGTGATTTTTTGAACACTTACCTTATCAAGAACCGCGCTTCCGAGTATCTGCAGGCGACGTATAGTGATTGGATTTTCGCGATCTTCTTGTTCACTGACGCTTGACCTGGCAAATCATTGTGTCATTATAGTAAAGATTAATAATGCTCAAAAATACTTTAAAGGTGTAATATTGCGTCATGACGTTGAAGTAAAAAAATAATTAAATAATTGAATAGGTGTCAATCATAACCTATTTTTTACACTTTTACAAAGCGACACTTACTTTTTTTAAACGCTGCGTACGGGAGACGCATATCAGTGGTAGGTCCTACAGATGACATCTCTGTAGTTCTAGATTCATAAAGGGGTTACGGTATCTTTTGCCTGTCTTAGGAGGTAACTAAAAGGGCGCTTCCGGTGTATCAGGTGGCAAGAACTGGAATTATTCAGACAGGCGAACCCAGGAAGGACCAGTATGGAACAACGCGTTCAGAAAACTACATTTACGTTCCTATGAAAATCCCGGAGTCTTTGCACTGGCAAGAACGGCTGCTGGGGAAGTCTAAATAACCAGGCGTCGCTTCCACTGCGTGAAGTAACCATCGAAGGTTCTACTTCAAAAGCAAACAAAAAAAAAATGTGTGCGTGTACTAGCGTACACTCGTAAGAAGTGAAACTTCTTTATGACGTTATTTTTCAAAAAATAATTAACTATAAGCAAATTTACAGAAATTGGTTAAATAAAGTTAAATTAGATAAAGTTTAATAAAAGGCATTTATTAAACTTTATCTAATAATCTAATCTATAATAA
Source organism: Spicauda simplicius (assembly GCA_949699795.1). Lineage (NCBI taxonomy): Eukaryota > Metazoa > Arthropoda > Insecta > Lepidoptera > Hesperiidae > Spicauda > Spicauda simplicius. Next base: position 192,765 of record OX453080.1, read on the forward strand.
TCTATCTAATATCACGCGTGGTAGGGATAAGAAAAAGATGGCGCGTAACGAAAAAATGTTACACTAAATTTTTGTCCAACCCCGATAAAGAAGTTTCACTTCAAAAAGGTACCGGAGATGCGTGCGATGTCCTGCAGCGCGCGCAGCACGTCGCGCACGCGCAGCGGCGGCGGCGCGCGCACGGTGCGCTGCGTGGAGCGCGCCAGCTCGGCCGCGCGCCCCGCGTCGCCCGCGCGCCGCGCCGCCGCGCGCGTCTGCGCCAGCGTGCGCCCCGTGCACTGCCCCACCGCCTTCAGCAGGTACGTCTCCGCTATGCCTGCGACACGCCGTCGGTGCATTCAAAAAATATGCGTCAGACTCGCGCGCAAGGGTTCCAGAAAATTATTTACTAGCCGTCCAAGCGAAGTAGAATAACGGGAGGAATGCAATCGGTCCCGTGTCATACCCCGCGTTGGCTCTAATACCGTTCGCGGCTAACATAATATTATAATTTACTTACATGGTGATTCATAATTTCTGGCGTATATTTGTTATTTAATATTGTTAGTTTCTTTGCTTTTTCAAGCTATTTCTTTCAAATAGATGATAGTTATACAGCTTGTTAGATTTAAAATGCATACTTGCTTCTAAAAAGTCTTAATTCATAACCGTAATACCATATAACTGTAACAAACCACTTGTTAAGAATAAGTATAGATGGACTAGTGTATTAAGGACTAAAACAAGATTCTAAATTCATGTTGTAATGAAATAAATGAAGAATGATTAATATACTCATTAATTTCTCTTACAATTAACAGAAATAAGTATAAAAATGGGTCGTTATGTATAATTATTATGAGAGGTATTTATTAAAATTTACAATTCAATTCAAAAAATAACATTTCACATAAAATAAAAGCTATTTTTTGGTCGTCAATACTCAACGACCTTTGAGTGGCGTATGTTTGACATTATTCTACTTGACTTGGTCGGCTAGTATAAAAAACATTTAAAAAATCCTGTTTGTTGTATGGGAGCCCTCTTAAATATTTTATTTAATACATTATGTACTACTGCAAGTACAGGTGACTATTTCACTTGCACTCATGTAGACATTTTCATACATACGAATATTATTTTATAAGCATTTTTACGTGTCTTATATCAATATCAGTGAGTTTGGTTTTTCGTACGCTACCTTACCCCGTAAACTGTTGCCTCAGTTCCTAGTACTTGTGAACGGTACAGTTTTTTGGCCCTTCGAGCCGGATTTGAACCAGCGATGGATGGTACGCATTTTGTTTTTAGTAGTTGTTGTTATAATGGCAAAAGAAAAACATCCTCCTCCTGTCTAGGTGCCGCAGTTTATAACCTATAGCCTAGTGTCAGACAGTCGGACAGTGGTGTCTTAGTAATAAGGTCCCATATTTACCTTTTGGGTGCATAATTATATTAAGTAAGAAATTAGCTGATAGCCAGTGGCTACATCACTTGTGCATCTTCATGATTAACAAATGCATATACGTACCATTAAAGATTGTCACACCTACTGTTTATATATCATTTTTGAATTTTAATCAAATCAAAAAAATCTATAGCCAGTATATTGTTGTTTATTTATTTATTTATTTATTTTATTTGTTGTTCAATAATACATACTACAAATACCTAATAAAGATAAGACTACAGAATTGTATTATGCATCTTAAACCACATAGCAAATGTAACTGGCACAAAAAGTTTCCATCATGCTGTGTTATAATCCCTACTAATATTATAAATGTGAAAGTAACTCTGTCTGTCTGTCTGTCTGTCTGTCTGTCTGTCTGTCTGTCTGTCTGCTACTTATTCACGCCTAAACAACTGAACTGATCTTTATGAAATTGGGTACACAGACAATGTTGACATCGAGAAAGGACATAGGCTGCTTTTTATCGAAAAAAATGGGTTGAAAGCGTTAAAATCGGGCATTAATGTTTGTATGGGAGTTCGTTTTCGACAAAGTCTCATATTGACAAGTCCGTCAAGGGGTACGATAGACTTACTTGAAACCTTATCTAAATAATAGAACATAAAAAAACATTGATTTCGAGTCGACAACATATATCCGTAAAATTCGGATTGTCGTGGATTTTGATAAATTCTAATACAAATGACATGACAGTAGCCATAATGGCCGCCCGGACGCCAACATGTCATGTCACCAATATGGCTACGGATGAATTCTGAATTCATTAAAAAAAAATACGTATAAATTTGTAACTATCAAATAACTTAAAAATAGATGTGATTTAAATTGATTTTAATTTACGCATAGTTTATGAATTTATAAAACAAAAATGTATTTAAAATACGAAAGATACAATTACGAAGAATTTCCGATAAGTTACATAATAAGTATGCAACGGCGGTATGATGGCGCTTCATACTATTATAGTAAAAAAGATAATCGAAACCAATAATTCAAAGACGATAAAATGTTATAACATTGTTTTAAAATAAAATTATCGACTCTATTTGTCACTCCATGTTCAACTGTTTATTTTACTTAATTGCCAACAGCAAATAAAAAAAAGATATACTAAGAACTTTATTGTTCCAATCATCGCAATTTTCGATCTCTTCCTTTTATTATTTTACAACATTACACCCTATCCAAACAAGGAAGGAAGTGGACTGTCTAACTATAATGTTAGTCAACAATATGTTTCATATAATAAAATACAGTAAGTTCGAAAAATCCACGTAATTAAATTATGTTTCAAAAATAAACTACTACAATATTTAAAACATTTGCACATTGTTACTTAAATAGTTTCATAACTATTATTGCTTAAATAAAGTTATGACCATACCCGTACATTTTTAGCGAAAATAAATATTATGGACAAAATACAATTGATAGTTTTTTATGCAAAATACTAACATTATAAAGTCGATCAGTATCTAAATAAGGTATAACAATTATATCATGAATTATTATTATAAAGAAGCTTTTGCAACTTTTGTGATAAATAATTGAATGAATATTGAAGCATGGTTGATGAACACTTGGCTCTAATAACAAACGAGCAAGGTCAACATTATTGTTCTTTTTATATTTATGATATGTTCATTATAAATAATGTTATAGAAAACATGCACTTAATCAACATATTTTAAATTAATTTTAGAATAACGAAGTGTGTCAAAATAAGCCAAAATAGATGATGTTCTTAACTCATAAGTATGTGAAATTCGTATCTGTCATTAAAATCGTGATAGCCGTGTGGTGCCAAGTCGGGCGGATTAAAAATGCGAGGTCTGGGGTTCGAATCCAGTTGTCTTATGTACATTATTATTATTATTATCTGTAGTTTTCATAAATACTAATTTTAGTATTATTTTTTTTATAACCAGCTCATTTTTAAATATTATTTAATATCGGAAATGCAAAGCTTTCGCCCGCCCGGAAATCAATGTATCACAAAGTTTATATGAAATTAATAGAGGTTTAACCTCTGTCAGGTAATAGTACAAAATAATTTGGATTTACCTTGCCGACAAATTCAAATTTTAATGTAATGAACCACAAACAAGGCTTAATAAAGATAAACTAAAAACATACCTGAGCGCCGCTTAAATGTTAGTAGAACCAAAATTAGTTTACGTATCATTGATACTGTCATTAGATTTTTAGTTTTAGTTAGAGGCACTAGGACGCACGGGTAAAACGTTTTTATTAAATTTACTATTAGCGAAAAATATAAGATCTGATAGAAAAATAGCTATTGCCGTGGCGTCGTCCAGCGTTGCGCCCACACTTTTAAAAAGCGATCATAATGCCTGCCTATTCGCCTTTGAGCGTCCACTCAAGATTTGTAGCAACGATTTCTCTAACATTTTTAATATTTCAAATCAAAGGAATACTGGAAATTCAATGCGGGATTGTTATTTGACTACTTATTTGGGATGAAGATTCTGTAGATACAGCCATCGAGATCGAAGACATTATCCAACAAAATTTTTGGATTCCTTCGACCCGTCTTCCGGTACTCCTCCACACAAACTTTTTTTAATAAAAATACGCTTTCTACACTCAATAAAATGGAAAATTTCTACAATTTCCATTTCTACAATAGCCCCACACTAGGATTTTTTCCTGTGTCGTGGGTACCATGGACACACAAGGCATATATAGAAACACCCAGACCCAGAACATTAATCTATTCAGATTCCCGTCTGGCCGGGAATCGAACCGGGTGTGGTAGCTGCTCCGCAACGCGGGTCGTCAAGGTTGTCAAATTAATGTTAAAAGTAGGTTCACCTATATGTAATCTTACTCAGAAATTTAAAAGGACCAAAATTACTTAAAATAGTATTTTTCAATTCATAAAAGTTAAAATCCATCTTTAAAATCGATGCGCTTTGGTTTAAATGTGGAGGCGTTATTTGAAAAGATGTATTCCGATATTGTTAATGTGACCACTAAGACTGTAAATTGGTTCAAAAAAGGGGTTTACGATATTCTGATTCGTCTTATTTTCATAACATTTTACATAACAACATGCACCTACCCACAAATACACACTTAAAATTCGTTTTTTTCACTCTGTGTTTGTCCGGGTAATCCTTGACCGGCTAAACCGATTTTTACGGGTTTTTTATTATAGAAAATGTTATGGAACAACATGTAGACTACTTTTATCGTAGAATTCCCACTGAGTGGAGATTTGCGCGGGAAAAACTTTGCGATACATCGATTTGCACGCGGGCGTAGCCGCGGGTACAGCTAGTATATAATATAGTTAAATCTGCATTCCTAACTTACCAAGTTCTAAATTATGATATGCAGGCGCCAGTTGATTCAAGCACAAGTAGATACTCGGCAGCAAGTCCTCCGGCGTGAGAGCGATGACTGAGCGGAGGTAGTTGCTCAGTATCTCCACCATCTTCAGACGCGCGGACGTGGCCTCGATGGCCTCCAGCGTCTTGGCCAGGGCGAGGTAGGGCACCGCCTGGCCTTTGCTCCAACAAGCGTCTTTTACTGGGTGGTACTTCGATTTTGCTGGATTATACTCTGCCTCTGAAATTATGAATTTATAAAATTCTTAAAGTCTATTTTACTACAGTCATCAAGTAAATGGTTTATTGTTAAACATTACCAAATAATCTTGATCAAAGTTCATTAATAGTTACTGACATTTTATATATTGTGTTTATTGTTTATTTGTTTATTGTTTATATTCAGCTTTAATTTGATTTCATAATCCTATAGAGTCCTATTATGTCGAAAAATAAGTAATTAAACAATGTTTGACTGTATATAGCGATGTTAAAGTGTTTACAAATCAATTTATTTCATTCGGTTATAGTATTAAAACATCGCATAAAACAGTTTTTTTTCTTTTGTTAATGCATATTTTAATATACATGACTATTCATTGATAGAGCTTAGGTCAATAGTTAAATGTAGTATCTCAATGTTTTCAAACAAATGGAAAAATACAATTAAGGCACATTTACTATTGTATGGTTGCTTATTGTAATTAATTTTAGTCGGATAATTACGACTTAGTAGTGAGGTAATTACTACTGATTTATAGTCATTATCACACTTACGGACACACGGAATTAACATTTGGAATAACGTGTAACTGGTATTAAAAAGGTTAACACTCTACTGAGTGGTGTAAGTGGCAGCACATACAACAAAGTCCTCCTTCAACTCACTCTGCAGACCCACATTTATGCATTCCGATCGCACGACAATCTACGCCCACCCGCTCAGTGTTGCGTAAAGTGGAGGTAGGTGCTACCCTCTCTTGTAAAATTTATTTTTCTTTTCGTGGCCCAGTGATGCATCAGTGTATGTATGAAGTTAAAACATTCCGTCTAAAATTATTTTTGAAGTGAAACTTCTTTATCGGGGTTGGAAAAAAATTTAGTGTAACATTTTTTCGTTACGCGCCATCTTTTTCCGTTACGCGCCATCTTATTTATTATCCCTAGCACGCGTGATATTAGATAGATTATTATAGATTAGATTATTAGATAAAGTTTAATAAAAGCCTTTTATTAAACTTTATCTAATTTAACTTTATATTTAACCAATTTCTGTAAAGTTGCATATAGTAAATTATTTTTTGAAAAATAACGTCATAAAGAAGTTTCACTTCTTACGAGTGTACGCTAGTACACGCACACATTTTTTATTTAAAAAGTTATGAGGGTAAATAAGTACTAGGTAGGTAATTTCGGTGAAAACCGAAAATATTAACGAAAAAAAATCATTTAAAAAGGTAGAGGATCAGAGATATTTTTTGACCAACTTGTATTCTCCAAATGGTTCCCCGAACATGCCCACTTCGTTTGTCGGACCCTCTATCAAACACCCTGTATATTACTAAAAAAATATATGTGTAAAATAGATAACATTTTTCCCTTAGGAAGGCAATTAAGGCAGATGCTTACAATTTACTATTACGGAAAAATTTGAATAGCTGAATTTGAATACCAAAAATGATAAATAGTGGATGGTTAATTGATATAATTCAACAATTTATTAATCATAAAAAAATAATTGTAGAATTTAATATTTTTTTTAATTTTTGAGGGTAATTTGAGAAGATAATATACTACATATTATATTCTCTATTATATTCTCAAATTACACTCAAAAATTCAACATGCACTATATTGATTTTTTTGTGTAATTTGAGTACTGTCAATTTATTTCATACCTGGAACTAATTCCCCATCTTTATCTTTATTTTCTTCCTCCTTTTTAATACCATTTTCTTTTGCAGCACCACCTTTTGGCTTCATAAATTCAAAAGGATTCTTCTTTTTGGGAGGAGACTTCTCTTTTTCATCTTCTGTTTTCGTTGGAGATGGACTTGTACTTCTGTTATCATCACCATTTTCTTTTAATTCTGGGCTGCCATTCTCTTCTTTTAAAGGTGATCTATTCTTATCTGCTGCCTTTTCCTTACCATTGGGAGTAACTTCTTCTTGCTTAATATGTACAGTTTTAGGCGAAAGACTCTTTCGGTCTTTATTTTTGATGGCACCTTTTACTTTGGGAGAAGTCTCTTCTTTAATCTTTTGCTTCCCCTTAGCTTTCTTCGATTTGGGAGAGTCATATGTCTTAGGTTTATCCTTTTCTAACTTTATAGTACTCTCGCATTCCGAATTCTTTACCGGAGATGATTGTTTATCCTCTGTGGTCTCAGACTCACTAGCAGAGCTGTCAATGCGCTGTCTTTTCACTTTCTTTTTCTGGAATGTATACCATATTTAAGAGATTTTTAATTAAAACATTCTAAAAATTTCTAAAAATAATTCAATAATATTTGATGACCCACATGGTGGAGCGGTTACTATACCGGTCTGACGCGCAATGAGTTTTGGGTTAGATTCCCAGCCAGACATGTATCTGTATGATGACTTTAGATTTATGTCCTGGGTCTGGGTGTTTGTGTATTCGTCTTGTGTGTGTCCATGGTACCCACAACACAGGAGAAAATCCTAGTGTGGGGCTATGAGTGTAGAAAGCGTGTAACGTGTACTTTAATCAAATGTGCCATATGGCGAATCAACATTTAAGCACACATTCATATTTAGATGTATGATTAGCATTTGTAATGGATTTTGTTTAAAATTGTAACCAAAACCATGTTTACAATTATTAAAGAAGATGATTTGAACTAACTTTAACAGAGCTGACTGGAGAGGCAGACTTCTTTGAAGAATCACTATTATCACTGTCTGATCTTAGCCTTTTTGATGATTTCTGGAATGATAAAAAAAAATGTTATAAAAAATTGTAAGAAGCAATTATTTTATTTTATAACTCACAAATTAATGTGCTTTCATTTTTAACTTCCATTATTTAATTAACTTTCATTATTTTTGGCACTATGACTGGAAAATTAACATTCAGTCTACTGAATGGTAAGGGATGTATGACATGTATAATCAACTCAAGTAGTAGAAAAGTTCAAATTAAATCAATCATAGTTGTCTAGCTATCATCAGTAGCAGTCCCTTGTTGTAATGAAGGGAGCATTAGCACATTCTCCAAAACAGAGGACAACTGTTGTTATAACTATTAAAAAGCTGGAAGTAATGAAGTAGTTCGACCAGGGAAGTACCACAGCCACATCTATTTCTAGCATGAAGCAGTTCTTGGGTTTCGATGGAAAAGTGTAGTTGCTGGCACACTTTCACAATCAGATAAAAAAAAAGCAGAATTGATGTTGCATTAAACTATGAATAATTTTTCTATTCTTATTACCTCACAAATTGGCATTTTCATGTGGTTGAAGACTTACGTAATTACATGAGCATATTATTTATATTTTACCTTAGCAATTCCATTAGAGGCTGGTGATGTATTGCTATCATTGTCATTAGTGAAGGATTCATCCTAGAAGAAAAAAAGATTCAGTTAGAAATCAATGGATATTATTTAAATGTCATGATCCTAGTATCGCACTGTTGTCAGGGTCACAAAGATATATATTAAATAATTTTTTTGATCTAACAGTGTAGATAACATTTGAGCATAAATTAAATTAAAAGCATGAGTATTTAAAAGCTTATAAAACAACTATGATTCTAATGGTTACATATCATTGAAATACTTATTTCCAATGTTGGCTAATTATCGATCGAGGTGATAATTTTAAAGAGTTAATCAACTAGGATTCTAGGAGGGGTAATGCATCTGTAATATATATCAGATTTCAGGTAGAATAGTTTCACTATTCTATAAAGAGCTTGTTACAGATGTCGAGTGTCAAAGTTTGTTAAAATGTAAACAGTGTTATTGACATCTATCGCTAACTTTTTATAAATCATGTGTATAGCTAATGAATGTATGGGTCCATACTTCTGTGGATTGAGAATGAATATCTCATTAACTCACAAATCAGAATAGTGCTTGCCATTTCTATTATAAGGAACAAAGGTTTTGCTGCAAAGAGATTTTACCATTTTCGTTGTATTAGTACACACCTTTCCAGGTTTCTCTTGTTTCTCTTCAGGCTCTTGAGCAGATTTCTTAGGAGTTATTTTGAAAAAAGAAGTTATGCTTTTCTGGGCCATAGTCCTTACGTTCACATAGGTTGTAGTTAATGCTTGTGAAGGAACGTTAAGAGAATGTGTGATAGAACGATTGCAATAATAGTGTTTAAATGAAAATGATACTAATCTACTAGCTTTAATTAACTTATTAAAGTTATTCATATACCAGCATCTTGATACATGTTTATATTTTATTCAGTCACAACCCACAGAATGAACAAATCTGTTTACTTTCAAAAACCCATAGTTTCACAGCACAGCCAAAATTTAATATAACCTCTTTTAATTTGTTGACAAGGTTGAAAGTTGTCATTTTTCGGCGCGAAATCAAAATAAACTATGATCAGATACTTGTACTAAAAATAAATGTCTTATACTACGTATATTTACTTATTTTCTATTGATTAATTTATATTATGTATTTATTTTACGACTTTAAAATTATGTAATACGTGTATTTATAACTCATTTTAAACTTGGCTGCTCAAATAAAAACTGAGACTCTATCGTTAATGGAATTTTAAAAAGAAAACATAATTACCCATTAGAAATAAAATGTATTTTACCTATTTTTATTTTTGTAACATAAGAATACATATTCTCCTTAACTAAGACTTTTATCTTCGCATTATTTATCACACCTTTTAAAATTGACATAAATGAAAATTAAATTATTTGAGTGGTTACTTTGATCAAAAGTCTAGAACTTATTTTGCTAAGATGGCGCCCTCTAGTTCATGAAGTGTCAACTATCCGCGTGTCGTCCATGTTCCGAATGTGGTGTGACTTATTTTTGTTTTGTGTTAATTTTCCGTATAATAATTATAAATGTGAAATGCTTCAGCATGTGTTGTCCCATATAGTGGAACCTCGCTCCGGCTGAATGGATCCCGCCGTCGCGTGGTATCAGCCCGAGCAGGAAGGTCCCGCGAAGCGCCTGTGGCTTCGGATTTGGGAAACTCAAAGTGAAATAGACAGAATGAACCTCAAAAACATAGAGAACGCTAATCCAAACGTGAATAAAGCTCAAGACTTTATACCAATAAACGATGTGAACGGTGAAACTAGGAATAATAACTACTTCAACCCCGCGCGGAGGAAAATGAACGATAACCGCGCATCTACGTTTAACCTGAACAAGAACCACGATGCTCTCATAGGTGAATACGGAGGGTGCCCTTGGCGGATACCCAACTATAACTACAAGCCCGGGATACTGGGGTGAGTGATTCGTATCGTAGTATGGTCGTCAGCGAGTGACGGTGTGTTGGAGGTCGAGACGGCTGCTGGTGGCGCTGGGGCTGACAGCGCCGCCGCCTGCGACTGTCAGTAGTGTCAGTGGCGGTGCCCGGTGGCAGACATCCGTCTAACCTATGACAATAATCGTCATAATTAATCCTAACCTTCCAACCCATCGGACTACCTGACTTACAATTGACGCATTTTAGCACAAATCACGTAGCTTTGTAAATAAAAAAGTCAAATGTATATAAACACATAATATTTCAATAATTTGCATGCCTATTATTACGAGATTGTAGTATACCATAATGGCTTGCAATTGATCATTATTATAATAACATTATAAAAGGTCACAGTAAAATTACATTTGTGTAACCTCCATGCTTGAGTTAAGTTTGATAATAACACATGAATTTAATATTCAAATGTTATGGTTTACCATAAAATTCAATAAGTATATCAAAAGCATTTAGACGCCTTATACCATTGATATACAACAGAAGACTTAGAGCATTTGTTACTTGTGTTGGTAGAAATCTTAAAAATATGTCTGATTTTGTGAATCTTGAATAGACAGACACTAATGCTAGTTTTTCACTCCAGTATTTTGTAAACCCCGCCCAATCGTTTTAGTAACAATTATCAATAGTGCTTAGTGGGAGGTTTAGAAGGTCCCTTTATATTTGTGGTTTACGATGGTAAACTACATTTTCATTTTTGTTGCTTTTTGTTACTAAAAGTGTTGGATTACAGTGGGGTTCAATTATTGCACTTACTAATTCATTAATTAGAAAATGTAAACCTTGACTTCCACCTTATAAAATTGAATTTCTGTAAGTGCATATTGCAAATCAACCAGTGGTCTTTTTTAAACTCATGTTTTACACAGTTAACAAAGTAAGGAAAGTTACATAGATGTAATTGTTTATGCATAGTCAAAAAATTGAGTAAAGAATTTAAATTTGTGTATTTTATCAAAGCTCATAATATACAAGTGCTTTTATGGGTAATCTTCGATTGGTTGGCGACCCTTAAACTTTCTGCTAGGCAAAACTAAAAAACACAATAGGACCGATATAATACATCATTAAAATTACTCCTGCACATTAACAATGTAAAATAAAGGTCATTGAATGTTATGTAAATAAATGTAAGAAATTTCATTTATATCAAGCATTGTTTAAAAAAGTGCAAAAACAATAATCGCTATCAGTATTTGTCCATCTGTTTTTCTGAATCACATAAGTCATGTGGGTCACAGCTCTTCACCCTTATCGGCCGTGTTTACATAATCTGTTGCACCTACTATGTATGGAATGCATGTCGCAGTAGCATGAAAGATAAACATAGTTTGTGCTTAATAGTACTTTGTTAAATATAAAAGTTACAGATCACTAATTGGATAGAATACCAAAAATAAAATTATGCTAATGTTATAGGAGAACTGGGCTAAAATTAAACAATGCTGTTTGTTTTTATCCTTTGATAAATAAAGTTAAAATAAGAATAACAAATGAAAAGACTGTTAACACTAAGTTTTCAATTCTAGGCCTTTTTTGAACTGGGTTATTTATTTAAAACTGATGAATTTCACAATGAAATACACATTAGTGTTGAGTGTAGCAAGTTTTAGGTATTCTATAACTGATACAGTTCAGTATACTAAATTGTACTGATTATCAATAAATTTAGTGTATTATACATATTAACCTATCTTTGTATCTGAGTTATTATTGATAATTATGATAACAATATTTATTCGGGTAAATAATAACTACTTAATCAAAATGTTTGTCATTTCATAATATTAACTCATCTTAAATATGTAAATTCAATTTAAACACAAGTTTGTAGTATATAATAGTACAGTGGTTATATTGGATATATATTATTTTACTTTTACATGTAGCAGAGCAGGCACTGTGTCGTCTGACACACAGTGGGTTCCAGGTTCTGCCTCCTGCCAGACGTCGGAATGATGAATTCAGATTTCCATCCTGAGTGTAGGTGTTTCTGTGTGTGTTTCTGAGTCCTAACCACACACACGAAAAATCCTTGTTATGGGCTATAAGTTTATAAAGTTCTATTTAATACATAATATATCAAATAATAATAAGCTTAGTTGGCAGAAGTAAAAAACATGTTCTTTGCATGTTATAAAATTTGACCTATCTCCAATTCATTATAGTATTTCAACCATAGAATTAAAGGGATTTTAAAATATCTTGCTCTCAAGAAAACATATTCAAAAGAGACATTTTGCCTAGAATTACCTTTCAATCTTAAATAAAATGACTAAACTAACAAATAATTTACAGTAATTAGGAGAGTCAATGCAGTATTGGATACTTTCGCACTTTATAAAATGTTTTTGTTCATGAGTCACACTGATGATTTTTTGCACTTATGTCATAGTGATTCTAAAGGCAATATGTCTTATTTTTGTAACATTCATCCGCTTTTCAGAGAAATACAATCGCCAAAAGTTTATTGAAATGAAATGAAATGTCTTTATTTTGCATAGGCCTTCAGGGGCACTTACAAATTGTCAGTTACATTTATATATATATTTTTTTACACTACCACCGGATCGGAACACGACCTCAACTGAGAAGATCCGGCAAGAAACTCAGTGGGTTTATCTTTTTTTTATTTGCCATCTTGTTTTTACATGGGTAACAAAAGTTAGCTCCAGAGTCCTTATTGTTGAGTGCCATAAGTCAATAAGTCCCCTCTTATATGCATTTTGCTGAAAAGTGTGTTTAAAGAAAATGTGCACTAAATCTTTTCCACAAGTAAATCTCAGAGTAACATTTAAGCAAAAAATAATTGCAATAACAGTTCATGATGAAAGTGATATAAAATATGTACAAGTTTATCATCTTGACTAGAATCCACAGTGCTACTGACACACATTAAATATTCAATAGTTGACAAATCAGCTTGCAGCTGCTGTCTGTTTGGTTAATTTGTTCAATGGATTTTTTTCGATATTAAGTCAGTAAATATTACCTATGTTCAGCCATTGTATTAGTGAGTTTTATATATTTTCATAGGCATTCACCATCTTTTTTAGTTGCCCCAAAAAATCCTAGTTATACCAATTACTATGCTGTTGTAATTAACAAAGTGTTGCTAATGGGGGTTCCTTTAGAGGTTCAAATACATGATGTATATTGGGTTTCTACTGTTTGGCATTGCCCTCTTGCATATCAATATGTTTTTTTATTAAATACCTAGCCTGGCCAACTTTAATCCGGCTAAAAGTCAAAAATCTAAAATTATCAGTGTTCCTCCCCTATATTATGCATGTATTATACATAAAAAACTTCCTGTTGAATCACTCTATTAAAAAAACCCTATCAAAATCCTTAGCATAATTTTAAAGATCTAGGCATACATAGGGACAGACAGCGGGAAGCAACTGTTTTATACTATTAGGTGATATGTTAATGATGCAGAAGGTATTTACCTTCTTGAAGCTAAGGGATGTCCTTCACATTACAATGATCATTACCTACAGCTATGCACAAAACAAAGTACAAATCTAAAATTTTTAATTTAATTTTACTATACAGTAGATGATAAAAATCCGTGATTATTATTATTAGCTTATTTTTATCCCGAGGATATGTGAGCTGTGATCATATTATCTACAACATAATTCTTAACATTAGGGTGCCACATGAGTAGCTTTGATCTAATTGAATAGTAAAAGGAACCACTGACAGATATGAAATGAGACTGACCAATAATAAAACCTTTTTAACCGACTTCCCAAAGGAAAGAGGTTATCTATTCGTCACGTATATTTTTTTTTTTTTTTTTTTTTTTTATGTATGTTCGGGCGAAATGGCTAGAAATCGTCGACCTACCGACACGATTCATACGACATTGTATGCGACTAGTTTCACAGGCAGTCCCATATTGAGGAAAATGAAAACCTTCCAGCGGTTTTCCCGGAAAATTGGAAAATGTCGGTTTCTTAAAATCTTGAATAACTTGGGTGTTTATAAACCGATTTCCATTTTCTTTCTTTCATTTGATAGGAAATTTCGTCACGCAACTTTTTCTCTTGGACATGGGTATGCTGTGATGCTTAACTCTTTGAGTTATGGGGTGGAAACCACCACCACTCCTCAAGTTTTTTAGATAATTTGAGATAACTCGGCTTCTGCCGATTCGATTCTTATGAAACTTGGAATATGTATTATATATCTATGTTTATATAGGTTGACGAAAAATTTGACCTTTAACTCTTCGATCCTGATGATGCAGGATTACAGCTATCCTAAACTATAACATTAGCTATTTGGTGCTTACATATATGTAACAAGACTACTAAGCAGAGACATGTGATGAAAAATTTGACCTTCAACTCCTCAATCCTGATGATGCAGGGGTGCCTCAAGCCTAAACCATTGGGGTTGACCATTTGGTGCTTATGGGTATGTTATAACAATACTAAGCAAAGACATATGACAAAAAAATTGACCTTCAACTCCTCAACCCTGATGATGCAGGGTGCTGTAAGCCCAAGCCGTAGGTGATGGCCATTTAGTGCTTACGGATATATAATAAGATAGCAAGGCAAAGATGTACGATGACAAATTTGACCTTCAACTCCTCAACCCTGATGATGCAGGGGTACTGCAGGCTTAAACCATAAACGTTAGACATTTGTTGCTCACGGATTTGTAATAACATTGCTAAGCAAAGGTATACGACTAAAAATTGGACCTTCAACTCCTCAATCCTGATGATGCAGGGGTATTGAATGCCTAAGCCATAAAACTTAGCTATTTCAATCTTACGCATTCAAAATGATATTTAAAAAAATTTAAGGTAAAACATTAGAAAAATGGTTGTATACGGTGGAAAATTGGACCTTCAACTCCTCAATCCTGATGATGCTGGGGTGCTTCAAGCTTAAACTATAGGCGTTAGCTACATGATCGCTACGTATATCTGATAAGATTACTAGGCAAAGATATAGGATGAAAAATTTGACCTTCAACTCCTCAACTCTGATGATGCAGGGGTACTTCAGGCTTAAACTATAGGCGTTGGCCATTTGATGCTTATGGGTATGTAATATATTTACAAAGCGAAGACGTATGATAAAAAAGTTGACCTTCAACTCCTCAACCCTGATGATGCAGGGTACTGTAAGCCCAAGCCATAGAAGTTGGGTATCTGTTGCTTACGTGCATGCGATGAGATTACATAGAAAAGATATGACTTGATAATTTTGACCTTCAACTCTTCGGCCCTGATGATGCAGGGGTACTTCAGGCTTAAGCCATAGGCGTTGGCCATTTGATACTTATGGATATGTAATGTATTTACAAAGCAAAGACGTATGATAAGAAAATTGACCTTCAACTCCTCAACCCTGATGATGCAGGGTACTGCAAGTTTAAACCATTAGCATCGGCCATATGGTGCTTACGTATATGTAATGAGATTACTAAGCAAAGATATGACATGATAATTTTGACCTTCAACTCCTCAACCCTGATAATGCTGGGGTCCTTCAAGTTTAAACCGTAGGCATCGGCCATATTGTGCTTACGTATACATAATGTTGTTGTTCACAATACCAACAATGAGTTGCGGAGAGGATATAATTATGATCAAAAATTCCACTTTGAATACAATTACCTGAAAGATGCAAGAGTACCACCAACCTTTTTAAATTGGATGGGTTATTTTTATCAGTATCAGTTGAATTATACTCTTAGTTATAAGGTTTATATTACTTTTTCTACTTTAAATATTGATAATTATAGGTCTATTCTTTAAATAAATGTTTACTCAGAAAAAGTTGTTTTATTCGGTTAGGTTAGGTTCGAACAGATTTTTCCAATTCAGAATCTAAGGGAGGGGGCGCGGTAGCGCCCCCGACCGGTTGTGTCAAAGAAGTCTATTTTTATATGATGACGTCAGCACATAATTTTATTCATCCGAAAATCGGACGAATAATTAATTTTATTCATCCGGTTAGCGGACGACTAGCAACAGCCATAACTGATTTTATCGTAACTGAAAAGCGTGAAAAAAAAAATTTTAAACAAAAAATACAACCGACTTCCATGCCACATAAAAGTAAAAAATAATTTAAATACATGTTGGTTTAGAGCAAACACAGTCCCGAAGTCGGCGCTCACCATATTTTGCTAGATCATGACGAAACTACATGTATCTTATATGAGCGCCGACTTCGGGACTATGTACTAAGAACTGTGTTTGCTCTAAACCAACATGTATTTAAATTATTTTTTACTTTTATGTGGCATGGAAGTCGGTTGTATTTTTTGTTTAAAATTTTTTTTTGGCCTTTGTGTATGTTCCTTTTGAGTAATCCTTATTTTGCATGTTCCCCTGCCCTAAAATATTCAAGACATGCCGTTCTATGAAAGTTATGCAGCAAAGACATTCTTTGCAAATACTGAGTGTCTTTGTTTTTGAATAAATCCTATTGCAGTTTTTATTTAACTACTTTTTTGATTTTTTTTTAATTGTCATTTTGTCCAGAAGCAATCTTATCAGCGAATTCAATAAGAAGCGCATGGTCAATTATTGAAATATTGCATTATTATGCCACTTAAATGTCCCTCTAAATGCAATTTTACTCTAGGGAAATTAACGCTACAGCCTCCGTAGTCTCTTCGTCGAAGTTCCGAGGTTTGCGATCGCGTGTAAGTTCCGTTCTTAAACGCCAACAGGGAATTATATTCTTTAACAAACCCAACAACTACATTTTTCTGTGATAATAATGTGTACGCTTCATGCTTAGTTTTGCTTGGGTAATGGATTACTTGAGATTAACTTTAAATATTTGTATATGTATACCTATTTGAAATAAAAGTGCATACAGAAATCCATATCTCAAAGCATATGACTTTTGACTATTAATCGCAAGGACAATACGTGCATGTGATGACGTATGTTACGAAACTCATTACGAAAGGATCCAGAGGGAACCCCTTGAGGCCCGAAAATCGTTGCCCACAGTCTTAATGCAAAAGTACCCGTAGCCTACAGAGACTGTTTAGAACATTCCCCATCGTGTAGAAGAGGATTTTTTTATATTCTGAGGGGGTTAGGAGTTGATTAATACCAACCGTATTTCGTGTTGTCATCGCGTACGAATCGCAAACGCAAATCAATAAACAAAAACAAATGTAGTCAAAATTGTCGCTATATACTTTAAAAAGCCAAAAATAATTTGTTACATTACATTACATAAAGTATTAGATAAAATATGCGACCGCAGTCGTGCCGCTCTGATAACAATGATTCACGGGCGGGACGTGCACAGACAGACAGCTGATTGACTCCACACACACAATTCCCTACACGTGTACAATTTACAATATGTTTTTGTTTTTGTCGCCCTCAGCACATATCGCTCATCCTCTAAAAAACTGTCATAACACAAGAAATCATTGTTTTGAGTTAAAAATGCAGTTTGATTCCATTTTTTCTCTCCTATCGATCGATAAAACCGCCACAATTTTAGCGTGAGTAGTTCACAAAAGTTGGCGTAAATGTCTGTAAGTGAGCATTAGCGTTCATTGAGGAACAAAATAATAAAATCGCGATTATCTCAAAACTTGTTTTTTTTTTGTGTTAGGACAGTTTTTCAGAGGATGAGCGATATATGCAGTAATGAGGTCCTCGAAACAGTATAAAGTAGTCAAAGTTTTTAAATTTGCAATTGATCTAGTTGAGTATGCAATTGTAATGAATTATGCATAGAAAGGTATATATGTAACTATATAACAACTAACTAATATTGTATTAGAACTATACTTGACTACTTAGAATTTAAACGGCAGTGTTGCTATGTACTGGTTTATATTATGTGGAACGGTTACTAACTTGAAGCAGAACATAGAACGCAATTCGCCTGAAAGTAAGTAGTCTCTGCCACCCATAATTACCCGGTAAGCAATATACAGGAGTTCTGTATAAAAATGATCCGGCAACCACAGTGATAAATCGGAATTGGGCTTCTTGTTCTATTTGAGAAAAGAAGCATCGACTGCACTGACACGAATAAAGCGAAAATTTTAAATATTTGCTTATTTTTAAAGTTTTTGTGATTTATTTCTATACTAGCTGACCCGGCGAACTTCGTTAGCGCTTAAAAGCATAAATCTAAAATTATCAGTGTTCCTACACTATATTAAGCATGTATTATACATACAAGCCTTCCTCTTGAATCACTCTATTTAAACAAGCCGCATTTCAAGCGACTTTGTTAAAAACTATGTAGTGATTTTAATTTATGTTTTATAAAAAAATATTTTAATTCACTCATTTCTAGCATGGTATTAATGCCATTCGTTCTGGCTCATTAATTCAGATTTCTTTATTGAAAGACTCGCTGAATTATTGTCTACGTCACCTAATACATACCCAAGTTCTAGATATCTCGCACCCTTATCACGACCTAAATTAACTAGACCAAATTAAAACATAATCAGTTCGTTAACCTCCAGATATAAAAGAATCGTGACACACTAGCTTTTGCTCGCGGACGCGTTTGCTTGTAAATAAAGCTTATTTCTGGCGATAGAAAGCTCTTTTGAAAACAATAGTCGCGTCGAACCACGAATAGAATTGAAGTAGGTGTTGCTACGCCAGATGATGTGTTAAAATGTATTGTAACGTAAAGATATATTTACCGTTTATACAATGTTATTCGCAGTATATAGCATGTGGGGAGGTGGAATTTTATTGAGGTATTCCGAAAATTACACTTGACATGAATGTTTTACCTTTATGATGTTTTTGTGCATGAATTTAATACGTTTAACACGAAACTCATACACCTGTGTCCCTAGTGAAAACGAATATAAGTAAATTTTTTGCCAAATTGATATCTAATAATTTTGATGACTAATTTGGCAAAAATCACACATATACGCTTCCATTAGGAGGACAGATATTTGAGTTTCATGTTAAAAGCGTTAAAAAAGGCACAGTTAATAGTTATGTTTTTAATTCAATCAACGAGAAGTTTGGTAATGTAAACAGAACCAACCCAATTGCTATTTAAATTCAATTATTTTCAACTGTTAATCAATTAGTCAGTCAGTAACAGCCTGAACAAACACAAAGTGGTTTATATCTATATATAGGTGTATAATATGGCACAAGTTGAGAGTACCGTTGCAAAGTGGACGAAAGCTAGGCAACAAAGGTGTAGAAGTCTAGACTAGACAGCGGACGACCTCGATCCGAGAGCGGCCGTGCGCCGGCGCACGATACCTAATATTATTTTTACTTTTAGTGCAACTATCTATCCATATTGCTATAGTTATGTTGTGTGCAACTGTTGCTAACCGTTCAGAGTAAACAAGTTTCGTAATTGGGAACGTGCGATATTTTTTTAGTTAATGTGACTTTTACTACACCGTCAATAATTTGTTGCTATTTTGTAGTTTTGTCATAACATTCTTCGTAAATGTCTTTTGAAGGATGTACATTACTTTTTTATTTCAGTATTAAACATTAATCATTCCCGCAGCTTCCTTTCGGTCACTTCTACCACGGTAATGTTGCCATTTTATGTTGGCAAGGTGGTAGAATCAGCGTAGTTCGACCGGGGAAGTACCACCGACACACCTAGTTCTAGCGTGAAGCATTTCTTGCGTTTCGGTAGAAGGGTGTGGTTGCTGCCACACTTTCACATGAGGTGACCATCGTAGTCCTCGGGAGTGGCACGCATCTGTGATTTACTTCAGATGGAATTCATGTTCTGTATGTACTTAGTTGATTACAGATGTCCATGGGTGGCACTGACCACTTACCATCAGGTGGACTGCATGCTCGTTTGCTACTTCAGTCGTCATAATTCAGGGAATAACAAACTTAATTTCATCCTCCCATACTTTTGTATTTATAATATCAATTAGCTTATTCCCGCAGCTTCGCTCAATTCGCTGACGTCTACCACGTTGAGTATCCTATATGTTAATTTAGGTCATAAAACAATGTTTGGAGTGAAATCCCACCGGTAGTTATTGTGTAAAAGCATAATAAACAAACTTACATTACATTCACGTAATTATTGGTCATCACTTAATTCCTACATTACATTATTATATTAGTAGGTATTATGATATTAGGTAGTATTTTTTTGAGTGGACGTCCAATTTTTGTTAATATAACTTATGGCGTGTGAGGCCAAAGTGCAATACGTGGGTGCCGGCTCGACCGAAGAATACTCTCCAATAAAACCTCCAGTGCTCCTTTTCTTAGCTTCTTTTATTTGTTTCCTTGTCCGAAGTCGCATTCCGAATGAATGCTGGTCCTACATTTGGGTTCTATATATATGCCCCGAAATAGGTTAACAAATGTCAACTACTGTAACTAGTAAAATGGCCCTTTCGGCCAATAGCGTTTGATTTCTCTGCCATCCCGCTCTCGCAATTCGCTATCCTGCTCTCACAAATTCCTTACCTGTCGTGACAGGTTCGGACGTGTCCCGACCTATTTCGGGGCTCACAAATATTCCATACGTATAGCTACTATCTACTCATTACTTTTAATACTTACTAAAATAAAAAACAACCTAGCTAATACATTTTTATCCCTACTCTATGCTAATAATCATTTATTCAGTAATAAACTAAACTTACATACTACAAAACGCTTATTTTACAATACAATTGAATACTTATATGCTACGTGATACTGATATAACTCAAAAATGCTTATATACTACGCGGAAGACGTCGCTTACAATCTCCCCCCAGTGTCCGGCGGTCCGCACACTTCATCTTCGGGTTGCGGCGTCTTGTTCATCAGGATGAGGCGGGACACCGGTCGTCTCAGCACTCCTCCCTTGGTGCGTACGTTGACGATGCGGACTCTCCCATCAGGACCCGGAAACGTGCTCTCGATCTGTCCCCGCGGCCATGTGTTGCGCGGGAGCGTAGCGTCTGCGATGATAACCACGTCGCCCTCGCGGAAGTCTGTATTCTTTGATTTGTCGATCTTCCGCGGCATGAGGGTAGGAAGATATTCCCTCATCCACCTGGACCAGAAATGATTCGCCATCTGCTGTACTGTCTTCCAGTCCGCCTTCCCCACGAGGCAGGAGTCGTCAAACTCCCCGAGGACCGCGGCACCGCAGGATCTGCCCATTAAGAAGTGGTTCGGAGTCAGGCTTTCTTCATCTCGGGGATCGGCGCTCAGGTGTGTGAGAGGACGGGAATTGACCGTGTGTTCGACTTCGGTCAGCAGGGTGTAAAGGACCTCTTCAGGCGGACTCTTCTCTCCGAGGACGGCGATCAGTGCGGTTTTCACCGAGCGCACCATTCTCTCCCACGCTCCCCCCATGTGTGGAGCCCCTGGTGGGATGAATTTCCATGTTATACCTTCTCGTTCCGCGGACTCAACGAGGTCTTCGTTTTTTATTTTCTTAATTTCATTTTTCAGTTCGTTATTCGCTCCAACGAAGTTCGTGCCGTTGTCACTGAAGATGACGCGAGGGCTTCCCCGCCGAGCTGCCAACCGTCGTAGGGCCATAATCATAGAGCTTGTACTGAGAGACGAGGCTAATTCTAGGTGTATTGCTCTAGTAGTAAGGCACGTGAAGAGAGCACCCCAACGTTTCTCGCGTCGTCGACCAATTGTTACATGCATCGGTCCGAAGTAGTCCACGGCTGCGCAGGTGAAAGGAGGCTGGTGATGTGCTAGTCGCTCGTGTGGTAAGTCGCCCAGTGGTGGAATCTGCGGTTTCGTTCTTCGCATCTTGCACCATTGACACTCGAAGGCGATCTTCCTTACAGCCTCGCGTAGCGATACAATCCAGTACTTCTGCCGTAGCTCGTTAATGACCGTAGCGTGACTGCCATGAAACAAATGTCGGTGATAGTGTTCTACGATGAGTCGGGTCGTGCGTTCTCTTCCATCTAGGATCGGCAGTCCTTGTTTGCTGGCTTCGATCTTCGACGTCCGGCTTCGAAGTCGTAGAATCCCATCTTCACTAAGCGCGACGTCGATGTTTCTTAGGCGGCTTGAGCGTTCAATCGGTTTATTCTTCCGTACGCTATTTATTTCGCGCTCGAACGATTCCTCTTGACTGCTTCTTATCAGTGTAACTTCTGCCTTTTTCAAATACTTTCTGTCAATGGGCAGGCGGGCTTTATCATTCTTATTTTCGGAGCGTTCTTTGTCGACTTTACTTCGACACATATCTATGAACATGTGTACCCTCGCCATTGTTCTTAGCAGGCGCCACCAATTGCTGAACTTGCTGGAGTCTATCAACCTTTCTTTTTCTTTGACTACGGCGATGGTGCAGGCGTTCTTCTTTTTTATTTCTGAGTCGCCTTCTTGCCTGCGTATTTCCTTCACGGGCCAGTCAGACTTCGGGCCGTAAAGGAATGCAGGACCTCTGAACCATCTTGACTCTTTGTTAAAGTCTCGCGGGGCGTTCCTAGTCGCGTCGTCAGCTGGATTGTCCTTGGTTGGTACCCATCTCCACTCGTTCGGCTTGGAGAGCTCTTCTATGGCGGCGAGTCTGTGCGCGACGAACACCTTGAAGCGTCGCGGGTCTGCTTTCAGCCATTGTAGAACCGTCGTGGAGTCCGACCAGAACACTCTATTAGTAACCGTGAGGTCGGTTTCTTCGCACACGGACGCGGCCAATCTTGCGCCCAATAGCGCAGCTTGCAGTTCTAGGCGGGGAACCGATGTGGCTTTGACGGGTGCCACTCGCGCCTTCCCAGCCACCAGCCTGATGTTGACTTCTCCGTTGTCAACCGTAGATCTCCAATACACGGCGGCGGCGTATGCGGTTTCGCTGGCGTCGACGAAGGTATGTATTTCGCCCGATCTCGTAGTAAGCGCCAGACATCGCGGTATCTTGACATGATTTAGAGCTTCGATGCTTTCGGCGTATTCTTCCCAGGCGTGATGTTGTTCCTCGTTGACTTCTTCGTCCCACTGGACTCCGGATCTCCAGAGGTCTTGTATCATTTTCTTCCCCATTACCAGGACTGGGGCGGCGAGTCCCAGCGGGTCGAAGGTGGACATCACGGCGCTGGTGACTTCCCTCTTTGTTGGCTTCCTCTTGCCATTCTTGATTTCTATTGGTATGTTTCTAAGGCCGACGTTAAAAGATAATGCGTCTCCTTGCACGAGCCACCTCATACCCAATGTCTTCTCTTCTTGGCCAAGTCTTTTCTCTTCTATGTTTTCGCTCGCATCGATCTTGGCCAAGGCTTCCGCTTCGTTACTGGCCCATTGCTTCAAAATGAATCCAGCTCTTTTGTGCACTCGGTTTACTTCGTCAGCAACAGATGCCGCCTCCTCCGTGGTAGAAAAGCTCTGTAGGTAATCATCCATATAATGGTTACGGACGATAGCTCGGGCCGCTCTGGGATGTTCCCTTGCATGTCTCTCCGCGTTGGTGTTCTTTACGTATATGGCGGTTGCTGGAGAAGACGCTGCGCCGAAGATTACCGACTTCATTCTGTATTCTTTGGGCTTCGATTCTCGGTCCTCTCCTCGCCAGAGAAAGCGCAGGCTGTCGCGGTCTTCCTCTCTAATTTGGATTTGCAGGAACATTTCTTTAACATCGGCGACGACTGCTACGGGCCCCTCTCGGAATCGTATGAGTATCCCAAATAGAGACTGGAGCAGATCTGGGCCGGGGAGCAATGCGTCGTTTAGGCTCTTCCCTTCATGCTTGGCGGCAGCGTCAAATACTATGCGAATCTTCCCCTTCAATGGATGCGTCACGGCGAAATGTGGGAGATAGAATGTCCGACCTATTGTAATATTCTCAGGTGCTTCTTCGGCGTATCCACTTGACAACAGGTTGCTCAGTTGCTTGCTGTATTCTTCCTTAAGTGTAGCATCCCTATCCAGTTTCCTCTCAACGCCGAGTAGCCTGCTTCGAGCTTGAGTGTAGTTGTTTGGTAACGTCTCGCTCTCCGATTTCCATAGAAGTCCGGACTCGTATCTTCCATCTGGTAACTGCCTTGTAGATTCTTTTAGTATTGTCAGCGCTCGTTCATCCGCGTCGTTGCTAGGACGTCGTTCTTGTATTCCGATCGAGTCTAACGCGAAGTGCTTCTTAATTAATTCTTCAATAGTTTCTTCGTTGCTAGCAGCTCGACAGTGGTTTATGAAGTTGACTGAAGTTATCCCGGCGTGGCCCCCATGAAGTACCCAACCTAGGCTCGTGAGAGAAGCTACAGGTTCGCTTCGTTTTCCCTTCAAGATCTTCCTAGAGACTATGAGGTCCCAGTTGTCTTGACCGATGAGCAGTGCGGGCCTTTCCTTTTCGTAAACCAATTCGTTATTCAGACTTCTCAAATGGTTACATTCTGCAATTGACTTCTTGTCGACGTATTGGGGTGACAACTTCAGTTCTTCGACGGTGCGCACGCCTCTCAAAGCTCGCTTGTCCTTCCTGTGTATGCCTCTTATCTTCAGATCCATCTTCTGTGACCTCTCTTTGGTAATTATTTTCCCACCGACGGTTTCCAGTATGAGTTCCTTTTCTTCCCCGGTGGCCCCTATGCGTGAGGCGATGGAGGCGTCTACTAGTGAAACCGTTGAGCCCTCGTCCAGTAGTGCTAGCACGCGGGCTGATCCTTTGGGTCCATAGATCTCGACAGGCATCATTTTCAAATAGACTCTTGTTCCGTCCGCTGCGGCGTAGACGGGTCGAGCTTCTTCAATTTCTTTCGCTTGATTACACGGTGACGGCGTGAGCTGCTGTTGTTGCGTAGACGGTGCTATTGTGTGAGTAGGCTCCGAGTGCAACAACGTATGGTGCGGCTTCTTACATCTTCTACACGGTTGCGCTCTGCAATTCGTTCGTATGTGTCTCAATCGCAGACACTTAAAACATAAACGCTTCTGTTTTGCTATTTCCCATTTCTCATTGGTAGCAGCTTCTTTAAACTTCCTGCATTCGGTGAGCCAGTGGTCTCCATTGCAATGGAAGCAATTCTTCTTATACGTTTCCGATGACGTTGCTACCGTATGGGTCTCTTCTTCTTCTCGCGCCGCGTGAACGGGGAATCTTCTTTGCGCGAATCTTCTCTTATTGATTTCCGGCAGCGCGAACGATCCGCATAGGTCCGCTTCGGAGTTCAGAAACTTTTTGAGCTTCACTAGTTCCGGTTCGTCGTGGTCCACGCTGGCATTGAAGTCGAACCAGCGATACCGAAGTATGGGCGACAGCTTTTCAATGACGATTCTTGCGATTTCCGGCGAATACAAGTATTGGGCCTTCTTCAATGCTTCTATTGTTGTGACTGCGTTGCTGACTTGACTCGCGAATGCGCAGATGTCCCTCGGTGTATCGCCGATGCGCGATAATTCTTTCAGCTTTTCGACTTCGACGAGAACCAATTGCTCTGGTCTTCCGAAGCGGCGTTCTAAAGCGGCGAGGATCTCCTGAGGTTCCGACGACGCGAAGAGCAGGCTTCGTATTGCTTCTCTTGCGGTTCCTTTTATCGTTCTTCTTAAGCGAGCCATATTCTGTACGTCGTTGAACTGCTCCGCGCTGTCCATATATGACCTCTTGAAAGGCAGCCATTCTTCATTAGCGCCGTTGAAATCGGGTAGGTCCCATATCTTGTGCGGCGCGGATGTCGGTTGTACTGTCCGCGCGGCGGTGATGATCGCGTCGGCGAGGTCCTTGAGTTCGCTCTTGCTCGAAGGTACTTCTTTTTCTTCGGCGTGTTCAACATACGACGTCGTGTGTCGCACCCATTGTTCTACGTGCGATTGGTGTTCGACTTCATATTCGTTCCCCATTTCATCCTCGGAGTCGTACTGGGCGAGTTCCAGTTCGGTGCGTGCGAGTGCCGCGGCGGTCTCCGCGGCTACCAGTTGCTTCTTCTGAAGTTCCGCTTGCGCTTTGAGTTCTGCTTTCCTGGATCTGGAGGATCTGGTCGTCCGGGGAACCACGGTTTCTGAAGACGCGAACGGTGGGACATTAGGCCTTCCAATGTTCTTCAGGTGCGCGCGTGGTTCGGTGCTTGCAGGTGCGGGCATCATCGTTGCGGGCGTCGACGTAGTCGCAGTCGGTGCGGTGCGCGTAGTCCTACTCGATGTCGTAGTCGTGGTCGTCGTCGCGGTCGTCGTCGCTCTCGGTGCTTCGGTCGTCGTGGGTTCGACGGTGGCCGTGGTCGCGGCCGTCGCGGCGCGTGTTCTTCTTCCGCGGGTTAACGCGGGTGCGGCGGTCGAGGCGGTGGCGGATGTGGCAGTCGAGGCGGCGTTGGACGCGGCGGTCGAGGCGGTGGCGCTTGTGTGATGAGCGGTGCTTGCTTCCGTGGACGTTGATGCGGTTACTGTATCTGCAGGCGTATACATCGACCAGTCTGTTCTTGATTCTTCGGAGCTTCGTTCTTCTTGCTTGGAGCGTGACGGTGATCTTGAACGGATGGGCATCTTCGGTTTGCTTCTTTCTTCCTATCCGGCGCTCGAATGGACCAGCAATTATGGCGTGTGAGGCCAAAGTGCAATACGTGGGTGCCGGCTCGACCGAAGAATACTCTCCAATAAAACCTCCAGTGCTCCTTTTCTTAGCTTCTTTTATTTGTTTCCTTGTCCGAAGTCGCATTCCGAATGAATGCTGGTCCTACATTTGGGTTCTATATATATGCCCCGAAATAGGTTAACAAATGTCAACTACTGTAACTAGTAAAATGGCCCTTTCGGCCAATAGCGTTTGATTTCTCTGCCATCCCGCTCTCGCAATTCGCTATCCTGCTCTCACAAATTCCTTACCTGTCGTGACAGGTTCGGACGTGTCCCGACCTATTTCGGGGCTCACAAATATTCCATACGTATAGCTACTATCTACTCATTACTTTTAATACTTACTAAAATAAAAAACAACCTAGCTAATACATTTTTATCCCTACTCTATGCTAATAATCATTTATTCAGTAATAAACTAAACTTACATACTACAAAACGCTTATTTTACAATACAATTGAATACTTATATGCTACGTGATACTGATATAACTCAAAAATGCTTATATACTACGCGGAAGACGTCGCTTACATAACTAGAAGGAACAATCAGTAAGATAACTGTACCTAGAGCTTTCCCAATTGTACGAGGAATAAAGATCATTGCAAACAGTGGGTATGAATAAAACCTCAAGTTAAACGGTCGCGTGGTAGAATTATATGTCTGAAGAAATGTGTAGATGTAATTACATTTGCATTATTGATTCGATCTTAATTTATGATGTAATTATGATGCATTCATCGTCATTCGTGGCATATGTTACTCGGTGGTAGAATCAGTGTTGTTCGACCGGAGATGTACCGCCACACATATTTTCATCGTGAAGACGTTCTTGAGTTTTAGAGGGAAAGTTGCCGGCTGACTTTCATACGAAGCGACCATCGTCCTTAGAAGTAGTAACGCATGTGTAATTGATAGATAGAACTCTTATTTTCTGTGAAGTTGTTTACAATAATTTAATCATGATTATCAGCACTTAAATTAATTTTAAATCCTAAAACACTGAGCCTACACCTTCAAACGTGACCGCAACGTTTGTGACACACGTACGCTCACGCCCGAGGTGTACGAATGCCAGAGCAAGTGGAATTCCTCCAGTGGTCGGCCTCAGCACACAGACCTTTCACCCGGCGCGGAATTCGATTGAGATTAAATTGCCTCCGGTCACCACGTGTGCTCAATGGGTCAAAAATAAATGGGGCTCTCGTATCGTTAATTGATCCGCTGCGCTTGGTTCGGTTTCATTCAAGATTTATGTAAATGTTGTTGAATGTGGCTGAATTATTTGTGGTTCGATTCCGGGGGCGTCGCCGTCGTAACTATCCTAGTATAGATGCTTTACTTTTTTTATCCAACTGAAGTAGCAAACGAGCATGCAGTCCACCTGATGGTAAGTGGTCACTGCCGCCCATGGACGCCTGTAATCAACTTCATACAGAACATGGGCTCCATCTGAAGTCAATCACAGCGTTGCTACTCACGAGGACTATGATGGTCACCTCATGTGAGTGTGCCTTTAACCACACCCTTCCATCGAACGCAAGAAATGCTTCACGCTAGAAACAGGTGTGGCGGTGGTACCTCATGGTAATTTCTCGATTCGAGTACACTGATTCTAACATCTGGTAACATTATGTCATGAATGAGTATGAATGCAACGTAATTGCATCATGAATAACTTCCAAGCCTATAATGCAAATGTAATCAGACATCTACCTATGTATTTTTTATAACATATAATTCGACCGCGCGACTATTTAACTAAAGTTTAATTCATGCCCACTATTTCCTGTAGCTAAGTATTACAAATTATGTTCAAAGGTTCAAGCTGGGAAAACGTGTGGCGATGGTTCTTTGCCGGTCCAACCATACTTTTTTATGTGATTAAAGTAGCAAACGAGCATGCAGTCCACCTGACGGTAAGTGGTCACTGCCGCCCATGGACTATTGTAAGCAATTTCATATAGAACATGAAATTCTATCTAAAGTCAATCTCAGATGCGTTACTACTTCCAAGGACTGAGAGAGTCGCCTCATATAAAAGTGTGCCGGAAACCACACCCTTCTATCGAAACGCAATAAATGTTTCACGCTAGAAATATGTGTGGCGGTGGTACCTCCCCGGTCAAACTACACTGGCTCTACCACCTGGTACCACCACTTCGTAAATTTATTTTACTTTTGCTTCTGTTTTAAAAAATATTGATGGGATAGAGTTAGAACGGTGACAGTTGCATAGCGTGTCAGTGGGTGTCACGTCATTTCCACACATTTCTGTCAACATCGTGATAGAAACTTGTGTATTTTGGGAACCTATGATGTTCCAGATTCGTAAAACAGCTGAAATTCTTTAAACATTTCTAAACTTCTTAAAATAATGATGCACCAAATTCAGTTTTTATTCAATTTATTTGGGAATCTATTAGGATTATAAATATGTAGGTGCGCCTTAAGTAGGTTGGGTTAAATTTTTTAGGGATCATTGGCTATAAACTGACAAAATCATTGTGAAGTGAAGTATTCGTAAAATATATTAGTTACATGCAATTACAAGTTAATATGTAATTTTCTCCTTGTCTGTCAGTCTAGTGTGTATGTATGTGTTACATATTCATTAAATTTGAACACTAAGTGATTGAAAATATATGTCAAATCAAATTACATCTCAATATCAATATCTGTATAAAAATTAACAGTGAAAATTAATTATCATCGCCAAATACGTTACAGTTGAAGTTGGCCACTTTAGTCATGGTAGTCTAACTAAAGTGGCCAACTTTTCGTAACACGAGATCAACTGAGAAGCGCTCTTTCTTGCCACGAGCGTGCTAGGTATGGAATGAAGAAAGGTGCAATAGAGCTCTTCTTTAGATTCAGATGCATTGGTGACTCTGGTGTTACAAAGGTCCATAGGCGACGGTGACCTCTTCCCATCAGGAGGCCCGTGTACCTTATCGTTAGGTACAACAGCAAAAAACCCGACTGGAAACTCAGCAGGTTTGTCTTTTTTTAAGGTAGCTAAAATGTGCTAGTATATAAAGATAACAATGCATGTCGTAGCAGACAGACACCTCGCACCGTCGAGTACTCCACGCACCTATCAATATTCATGTCGAAAATTTGAATGAGCGTTGCATTTCCATTATGCAACATCTGGCGTCACGTCACGAGCAATGCACCCGCCGCGTGCGCCGTAGTAAACAAACGTTATCGCGATAGCATACCGTGTTTATCTGCTGTGATAATGAGGTCTTGCTGTTGCCATTTGGTGAACTATGCTTCATTTGTTTCCCTACGTAAGGTTTAATCTCGTTGAATCTTACGTAGGGGAAGGGGGTTTTGGTTAAGCCGGGACGTATCACCGTCTTTTGCTTTCTCTAAGAAACTGCATAAAATTACGAGAAAACTGGATTAAATGTGATTAGCAGTAAGGGGGTTTCAAACGAATGTCACTACATCTCACCAAGAGGGTTGTCTAAAATTTACCAAATAACATTACGAAATTAATAGACACCTTTACGCCTTACTGAGGAAGGTACCTAATTTTGATCGTCCCAGTAACGAATCTTTTTCTTTATGGTATTAGTGTGAATTTTGGATTGGAAAATTTGTAGTCTGAACTTGAAAATAACTGATTGCTGATGTATTTAAAATTACATGCATTATTCTGAGCATGCTGTGATTACCTTATATTCATAAGTACAGCAAAAAATGTTAAAGAGAAATATTACACGACATAACTTTGTTGCTGTTACTTGTGTTGGTGATCCAATAAAATAAATAAATATTTTTTTTTTATTCCGGATAATGCATGTACATTGCAAACTTTCTGATCCTTATTTTAAAGTAGATTTTCTTGAAGTTAATGGAAAGAGCACACTAAGCGAGTGTTGGTTGTCTCTCAAAAGCACTTAATATTTA
The DNA here is from genome assembly GCA_949699795.1 of Spicauda simplicius. NCBI lineage: Eukaryota > Metazoa > Arthropoda > Insecta > Lepidoptera > Hesperiidae > Spicauda > Spicauda simplicius. The sequence goes on from OX453080.1 coordinate 223,507, forward strand.
TTATACTTCGTTTAGTAAGTTAACATATATCTCTCTCACTTTGAGGAGATACCTGTGTCTAAAGAAAAATAATCACTAATAGGGTCGAAGTGACTAATCGTATATTTTCCTACATCACACTGACGTCATTACATTGATTATCAAATGAGTTGCGAATTACGTCAGTGTTTGACATGAAATCGATTCTTAGGTAAATATAGGAAACATATGTAATAACTACTCGCTTTGACAATAATCCCTTATTAATGACATTTACGAGGTAACTTAATTAGGTAATTAAAACGGACACATTGATGTTGGATAATTTTATAATTCAATGTAGACTTATTTTCGGTTTTGTGTCGTTTTTTTACAACTTGTGATGCCATTGTGTTTAATAAAAATATGTACCTACTTTATCATATGAGCAGTGTTGATTTAATTGTTTAAGTCATACTGTGACGCGCAATCTATCTTATCAATAGATTGGTTTATGGCAGTGCATCCGTTATGATCAATACTTATTTTGCATAGATACGCATTTCTAATTTAATTGCTCACTCGTCTCTTTAACTTGCGTTACCTGTGTTCCAAGACCCAAGGGTACATAAGTAAATTTCTATAATAAGAATGTAAATATTTGTCGTTAGTTAGTCTGAATGATGAATTTAGATTTATGTCCTGGGTCTAAATACCCAGACCTATGCAATGACGCATGACATACACCTCGACACAGGAGAAAATCTTAGTCTAGGGCTGTGAGTGTAGAAAGCAATGAAGCTATAGTAGTTGTGAACCACGGGGGATTCTGTGCTGAAATAACGCCATGTTTGAGATAATTGTAGAAATAGTTTTGAATAGAATTATATGAGCATGTGCCTTATGCAAAGGACGTTATGCAATGAAGCACATTGCACTTTAACTAACACCCGACTGATACGTGTTGTTGATGTGTATAAACAAGTAATATTGTAAATTTATGAAATGACGGGTAAAAAGCGGATACAATTTCTCCCTAATCGTTCTAAACTCTGAAATAGCATTAGATGGACTTTGGGTCGCATAACTTTATACAAAACGCTCTCGTACTTAATGTTTAAGTACTTGAGGCTAATTTTGAATTCTATCTTCTAATAATAATTGCATTTATCTTAGTATCTATCTTGGGAGACATTGAGAGCTTGCGGTTAGGATTTGATTTGCCTTTTAATCTTTGATTGGCACGTGTTTTTCTTTCAGAAAATCCTCTGATTTTCTAAAAGGAAAATATGTGAAAATCGAAGAGTTAGGAAGCTAAAGCCGATGTCTAGAAACAAAACTGTAATAGAACCTTATACCAGAAATAATTTCGATATCTAAAGTTCGGATCAACTTCGTTTATGGCTCCCGTGCCTGGCTTAGGAGACCTCGTAAAAGATACATTTAGTACCGGACTGTTGCTAAGGCCGGGTCAACGACTCGGCTTTAACCGGCCTATGTCTAGACATTACGTATTTTGTGCTGATATGAATCTGGAACTGTCTCCCTGGCTTCTGGATTGAGCTCACGATTTATAACAGTCCATAAACTGCTCAGAATCTGTTGTTTGTAGGATTGCTTCCAGATTTCTATCTGGTCTACGTCACTGAAGAACTTTTCACGACTGGTCGCTAATATAGTATTTTATCACGTAACAGATTTTTAACTAAATAGCTAGTTTTTAGAAACAATAAATTAAATAGTACTCTACGTTATTTGTGCTACGGAAACTCACGAACATAGAACAAGTATAAGTAAATTGACCATATGATTAATCTATGTGCCTATGTATGTACTTAATATTATAAAGGTGACAAGATTGTTTGAAAGCGCTAATCTCTAATTTGTATAAATATTATTGGATATTGTAGATCTTAATTTGATGGTGGGATTATACTATCTTGCATTATTAACCTTCAAGGCCTGATTAATCCTTAAGCTAAATTAGGTTGCAGCCTAGGGCGGGAAGATCGGGGTTGCGTTAGTAAACAAAGTCAAAACGAATCCAGGTAACACACCTTGTGAAGGCGCATCCTAATGAGTCGCTGTTAACCTTATACGTAGGTATAAATATCTGGGAATTGAAGTTAGGTCCTTACAGCAAACTAGTCAGATGACCACTGCAACGCCAATTCTCTTAACAGAATTGTTTCTATCGCAGGCTACACGAAGAGATCGAGCACTTCTACATTTACATGTCGCCGTCGGAGACCGAGCACCTGGTCCGCACGACCGTGGTGAACCGCATCCGCGGCGCCATCCTCGCGCTGTGGCCGCAGGCGCGCGTCGAGGTGTTCGGCTCCTTCCGCACCGGCCTCTACCTGCCCACCAGCGACATCGACCTCGTTGTTATCGGTAAGTACTGCATCATTTCTATTTGACTGTGAAGCTTTAGATGTAATTTTTGTTTACGGATTGACTTTCACCCCAAATTCAGTACACTTAGTACGAATTATTTCTTTTCCTCAAAACGATCGTTGTTTTTGTTTCGGTCATACATTTTGACCATGTTTTAGGCATAAACTCCAAACTACTAACTAACTCCATACCTACACTGGCCTCTTCCAAGGCATTGTGGTCTTTTGAAGATTTCACCCCAGTCAACAAAATATAAGATATATATTGCTAGGTAGGCACTAATCTCCTATAATGTCAGTCAGTGGTGTCAGATTTTTTGGTGTTAGACTACGAAAAATTACCTCGAATATGTCGCTTTTGTCATTGTTATCCCATCAATTATTTCAACTTATAGCTTTCCTTGACTCATATACTCGTGCCTACGTGTCATTAAACTTTCCCACTCAATAAGACAGCGGTACGAAACTCGCAAAACAATGAGTCTCATCTCAGCGCACGAGCCTCTCCGGGGCAGGCGCGATCGGATGCGGTGAAAGGAAGAGCGTTGTCCGTTCGAGCCGTCTGGTGAATATTAATTTCGCAACGTCACTGCAGATCCCATGCTGTATCATCTTTTATTATACAGTCCTACGTACGTATTTTGGCGACTGCGTCAGATGAAGGGTAATGTTTTTTCATCTCATGTCCATTTCATTGGAACTAAAGCCCAAACGGCTTGACGGATTGTGACGTATGATATATCATTAAAATCGTCTCAGTTTGCAGAGTTACATAGGCTATGCAATTTTAATGGTGTCTACGATCAGAGAAAAGCAGAAGAGTTTTTAGGTTCATAACAGTGTTTTGTTTGTAAATCTTTTGTTCTCTTGGTGGCTCTAAATATGTCACGTCATTTTAGAAGTGCGATTCTGTGACTTTAGATCAGTCGGACTTCAAATAAACTTCTTAAGTTGACAAAGAATTAAAAATTGAAAATTATTTATTTACTATTTGATAAAGATGTAATGTAAATGTAAGTCCTAATATTTTGCTTGGTTATGTTATATTCAAATATATACAGGAATATTCGAAAGCATTGGACGATAAGGATCCAAATTTTTTCGTCTCGGGAGGAATCACGGCAAAAAACATTACTCGCCATCTGAGCCAGTTGGAAAAAACAATGATTTGAGCTGCAGCTCAATTAAAACAAATCGGCTTACTTCATCAATATTAACCATAAAATTGTTAGGTATTAAAATTCATCAGACTGAGTTTTTGAAGTAAAAAATCTTGAAATTTAATTTAACATAAAAGATGCACTGGACTTTCAAGGCCTGATGGATGGATGGATGGATTTTTAATGTAGAAGGGTAGGTCCGTTTCCATTGCTGGGTCTTGAAATGTATGTATAATTAGAAAACAGTTATTTAGTCGTCGATTAGATGTATAGATAAGTTCACGTAACGAGATTTGCTATTAGAGAAGACCTGACGAATGGCTTGAAATATGAAATAATGTTAACGATAACATTCCTAATAGGCTATTTGACAATGCGAAAAATTAGGTGTCAATTAATGTTATCAGTATATATATTATGAGTTTAAGAATGGTTATTTATTAAAAGTTGAAAATAATAATTAAATTTATTTAAAAATCCTTAAATAAAAATGCATTTTTTAAACGTTTGTCACGTGACACAAAATGCTCCTGATTGGGCGGGTTTATGATGACGTCACTTGCTTGTAAACTTTCGTTTTTTGTTTACAACAAATGTATGTGGATGATATGAGCCACAGGTGACAATACAGGCAAGTGACGTCACCAACCCGCCATAATGTCAAAGTAGCGTTTTTGCGCGCTATTTAAATATATAATTTTTAATTCGATAATTTTCAGCAAATATGTACAAAAATTAAAAAAAAACAACTTTTACTGGGTTCCTTAACCTCTGCTAGATAATATAAAATGGATTTTAAAAACCTGTCAAATAGCCTATTATCTAGTTCCTTAACTTTGTAATCTGCCAAGTGCTACCACTTCTAATCTTATCAGCTACTGGTCTGGTCCAGAATCATGCTGATAAATTAAATAATTACATATGTGCTCTTCTTTAATCAAATGCACTATTTTGAAGTTATCAAAGTTCCGATCGATATGCTGTGAGTATCATAAATTGGATAAACTGATTTTTTAGGTACTTCCGTAAAGGGAACAAGTAAATGAGTATGAATTCCACTGAAATGAAATGAAATGTCTTTATTTTGCATAGGCCTTCGGGGGCGCTTACAAATTGTCAGTTATATTTATATATATATATTTTTTTTTACACTACCACCGGATCGGAACACGACCTCAACTGAGAAGATCCGGCAAGAAACTCATTGGTTTTGTCTTTTTTCTTTGTATAACTTTTTTTATTTTTTTTTATTTGCCATCCTACATGCCATCATACATGGGTAACAAAAGTTAGCTCCAGTATCCTGCCCTACATTTGGCCTAACAAGGAGCACGTTTGGCAGGATACGCTACACTTTGACATTTTATTAATTACGTATTGTTCAGTCCACTAGGTAAGAAAGAGTCACTGCCGTCATAGACAACTGTGATCATCCTCCGATGAGACCTGAGTCTTACCTAAGGTTTGCGACAGTTTCGTTTCTACTCCTGAGGATTAAGTTGTAAATCCTTCATATCAGAACTCGCTACGGCTGCTGATATTAGGAAGAAATAAGTGTGTCGGTGCTCTCGGAGTCGAACCACAAATATTCTACCACTCGCAGCTTAATACAATAAATTACTATGAACTATTTATTTATTTTCGCTTTAAATGTTAAAACAGTTTTTTCGATATTTATAAAACGGGTAATGGAAAATAACGTGTACGCAAAAATACTGCGAATAATTTGGCAATGCGATTGTCTGTTCCAGACGATTTAGAGATCAGGAGCATGTTTCCGCGTTACTCTGCATGTAATGATGTTGTTTCTTTAATATATATTTTTTTATTTTCTTCTAATTTTCCCTTGATATGTTATAATCATCTCCAGTTTGGCTCGCTGGACCTTCCCGGCTTCCTTTATCGTGTTCTATTTTCTTCATTTAGTTCATTAGACTTGGTGACTTTTGAGATCGATAAATTTGTTTCAGAAATTGTTTGGGAAATTACAGTCAAATTGAGATGACTCACAATGAGAATCCTTCCAAAAAGGAGGGATTCTCATTTGACACAAAATGAGAATCCCTCCTTTTTGGAAGTTAGCTAAAAACAGATTTATCGAAAAATCTCTGTTTTATAACAATTTTGGCATAGAACGTCACATATATGGAGCATTATGGGCACATATATGGCGTGCGAATTGCAACTGGACTCCAACCTATTAATTTCTCTGGAGCGCTGTTCCGGCGCCTTATGCTCTAACAAAACAATCAGAGATATCTAAAAAGCTAGTGATCCGGCGCGAGCGCGATTACGGCACAACCGAAATATAGATACAGATAAGGCGCCACTGTGGCAACAGCCACTCGACCTTGGGACCTACGTATGAGCATACGTGTTTTCTGTGTTGCCATTAGCGCCGATTTATACAAATATCGGGTGTGTACGAAAGAAAATGTTTACACTCGAGACATACGCGTACTGTGCTTTGGACAAGTTTGATGGAAGAACCTTAGCGACTTAGATTATTTTTGGACAAACTAATGGTTTCAGAGAACCTGTTTATTGGTATTATCTAAGTATCAAACAGGTTTCACGATCGGCGCTCTCTAGCCAATATTGATACTTAAAATTTAAAAAATAAATCACTATAGTAGGCTCGCCTGAAATGTTATATATTGTCTATTAACATGATCGCACCTGACATTATCACCTCATCCTTACAAATTCAGAGTCATATTTTTCAATTTGCGCCAAATCGTGTCACGTTCTTCCAAAATCTAAGGTTCTAAAGGTCGAATTGAGGTCGCAATGTCACAACCGTTACGGTATAGGAAAAAAATTGAACCTACCAAACATTGTAAAAATATGTTTCCATATTTTTGTATTGAGACGACGTGAACTTTCATAAAAACGTCAAAGCAGGCTATATCTGAGAGATTTATGTCGAAATTCAGACAGTGTGGACGACCTTGGTGCCCTACAAGAAGTTAGGGTTGCCGCATACAGCTTTGCGTATATTTAAAGGGGTGTCGATGACTTATTGCTTAATTTGAACAAAAAAGTAGAAAGTGGAATCGGTGTTCTAGGCTAGAAAACCAGCAGGGTTACAGGGGTTATAGCATTGTAACCATGATTTTGTCTCCGCGGATTTCGTTGGTACGAATAATAAGATTTATCGGCCTCTGTGTGTGCGTCAGCTTTCTTGGAGTACCTATTGCTGGTCATTCACGATTGCTGTATTCGCGCTACATGAGCAAAATATAACCTCCGCGAATGAAGAGCTTTTGCCGTACATCAACGCTCTTTTTTACGTTGTAGGCAATTCAAATAACAGAAGATTAATAGAATCACAGCAGATTATAACCTACGATATTACATAATGTATTGTAGAGTATTTTTATTCGAGTTATCATTACATCATTCAGATAAAGCCCACGTCGAGAATACATCAGCGCGTGTATGTGTAGGTGTAGGTACATTCGACGGAACATTTACAACTATTTGATTGAATGAAATGCTTCCTTCACGACACAATAGTATTGTGCAGTCGTACGAAATCTGAGGGGTCGAAGAACTTGCGCTGTACTGGATAAAGGTGTAAGGTTGGCTCGTTCTTTCCTGGATAAAATAGGGTTTGACCAAATTCTTTTGAAAAGAAGGGGTTAAAAGTAGTAGTTCCATTCTGTTGTCGTTGTGAAAAAATTGACAGGGGCAGTAATAGAGAAATAAAATGGAGAAAGACTACCTCTAAGTTTTATTTAATGTATAATACTATGGAACTGTACTATGGAGTGGCGGTCCTCCACAGTTCGGTTTGCACGGTCTTTCCTGTCACGAACGTGCAAGATGTGGAATGAGCTTCCTCCTGAGGTATTCCTGGTGCGCTATGACATGCTCTTCAAAGCCGGCAATGCATTAGCGACTCTTCTGGTGTTGTAAATGTCCATAGGCGACAGTAACTACTTTCCATCAGGTAGCTCGTCTACCTTATCGTTAAGTACAAATATAAAAAAGGCAGCGGGAAGCGACTGTGTTTGATACTATATAGTGATTACCAATCGATTACTATTTATAAATAAAAAAAGGGTGACAATCATCGATTCTATACACTTAACGTGGTATTATATCAGTGAGCGACCTAGTTGTGATTTTATAATTATCCATGAATAAAATGTATGCGATAAACTTGGAACTATTTCTGGCGCTGACTCATTTATAGTTCAGGTCATGCGTTAAAACCGTCATCTATTTGGCTATTTGTTTGTGACCGAATTAATGTCCTGCTACTTTTGTAGAAAGTGTTTTTGTGTGATGTTCTTAATTTTAGAGCTTAATCACTACATAGTATAAAAGTCGCTTCAGGCTGTCTGTCTCTATGTTGCTTAATTCTTTAAAACTAAGTTACGGATTTTACGTGTTTGTGATAAAACTAGATTAATAGCTTGGCAGCAAACACGTTTCTGCCCAACTTCTGAATTAAACTCTTGAGTCTCTTCCTAAGACGTTTACCCTAAGAATAGTAATGCTATTCTCTGTTATCATACTTGTGATTGACAATTAGGGTTGCCACCCGTGAAACCTGAGGTTCCGGGACCTGAATAGGGCTGCCAGGTGCAAGGACAAACGCAATGATTCGACCGTGGAGGTACCGCTGCCACATCTATTTCTAATTTGAAGCAGCTCTTGCGTTGTGTTAGCAGGGCGTTGTTGCCAGTTATATAAAGTTGCTTACAGACGTAACCACTTACTATCAAGTGGACTGCATTCTTTTGCTACTTTAATCGGATAATTAAAGACGCCGAGACAAGTGAAACGAAGAACAACTTGATTTGTGTGTACTTTTTTTTGTAAAATCATTAATCTTTTACTCTATTTGCTGAAAAAGAAGGTGGCAACCATATCGACACCGCTCATGTGTTTCAAAATATGTTAAAGCCATGTCCGTTGTATCAGATTGTAATCAAATCGAACCCATAATGTGCGTCAATGATAACGTGCGTAATATCGGAATGTGTATCTTATCTCATTATTTTATTATTTAATATTATAAATGAAACTTTGTGAGGATGTATGTGTGTTTGTTCGCCTTTAACGCAACAGCTACCTGTCGTATTTCGCTGAAATTTATCATGGAGATAGTATATGACTTTTTTGTGATCGAGGGGGAAACCTTTAAAACGTAGCCGACGCGGGAGCGACGCCCGGTTATGTGGGATTTTTACCGTACTAAAACCCCCTCGGTGGTCGTCCTCGGCGCTACAAAGAGCACTCCGGGATCTCCTTTGAACGCGTTGCCCCACCGGGCTCCACCCAGGTGGGTTGGGCCCACCGCATCGTCTGGGCTTTTACGACGATATGCGACCACACATACCGCGGCCCTTCTCGGGGTCGCCAGGCTAGAGTGTGAACTCTGCGGGCGGCAAGAGTGTGAACTCTTGCCGCCCGCAACCCCGGAAGCCCCCTTTTAGTCGCCTCTTAAGACAGACAGGGGATATCGTAGCCATATTCTGATCCTAGAACTACAGGGACGAGATAGTATATAACCTGAATTAACATATGGATTACTCATTACTCTGTTAAGATGATCAAAAGGGGCGGAGTTGCGGGATTAACCTATATATCGGTATGTAATGATTGTCATAGAGTTGCGTGGCGCGTGGCTCGCAGGTGCCGTCCTCTGGTGTCGTTAATAACGTATCGAGTGGCCCAATGCGAGCGTTGTTTATTTCTCAGCCGCGATCTATTTATACCGTTCGCCTGACAGACGAGTCGCACGGTTAAACGGCCTCGCCGGACCTGTAATAGCTAATACACCTATGTACGTGTACACTTAATACGTCATAGTAATTAGGTGAGGGATGATATTCTAAATGAATTGAAATGAACTTTGTTTTGTATAGGCTTTTACTTTTGTCGTTTTCGTCCCGAGAGGGAGACCTTCAATACAGGAAGCCTTGGGAGTGACGCTGGGATTTTTACCACATTAAAAGGTTGCCATCTTCGCCGCTACGAAAAGGACATTGAATCTTAGACGGAACGCAACAGGAGTCCTCTTAACGCCTACGCCCCGTCAAGTTCCACCCAGGTGAGCGGTTAGGCACACCGCACTGTTTGGTTTGTACTTATGACGGTATGCGACAGCACCTGCCACTGTTGTTCCTGGGCTCGCATGACTGGACGGTTCGAGTAGTAAGTGTAGAAGACAGATACGACTCGCAACCGCGAAATCCCGCTTTTTACGCCTCTGACTGGCTGGGGATACCGTAGCCGTATTATGTCCCGGTACTATATGGCCATGTAGGGATCTACCTGCGAACTGAGTGGGTTCCAATGATTTGTCATATGTTACAATCCTTAAAGGCTGTTGGGCTACAAACATACAGAATTTGAAGGTGGTAGAACCAGTGTAGTTCGACCGGGGAAGTACCACCGCCACACCTATTTCTAGCGTGAAGCATCTCTTGCGTTTCGATGGAAGGGTGTGGTTGCCGATACACTTTCACATGAGGCGGGCATCATAGTCCTCGGGAGTAGCAACGCATCTGTGATTGACTTCAGATGGAACCCATGTTCTGTATGAAGGTGATTAAAAACGTCCATGGGCGACCGTGACTACTTATCGTCAGGTGGACTGCATGCTCGTTTGCTACTTCAGTTAGATGACAAAAAGACATGATGATAAAAAGACGCGGGAAAAACATTACTCTCCGTCTGACGCAGTAAAAATATTTGTCATTTCTTGAGTATTCTAGCGATAAACGCCTGTGTTCATAGTACTTCATAGCCTTGACAAGGTCGCCTTTAGCACAACGAACAAACAAAGCATAACATTACACCGTAGAGCCCAAACAATCGCAAGAGTGAATGAAATAATTGTGGTGACCGAGGCAACGACAACGATCATTAGTGTATGACGTAACCAATAACTTTTTGGACTTCAACGAGGACATTGGTTTATGTCAGTAATGTAGCGTGACTTCGTGCCGCCCAGGGTCGAAGTGGCCGTCCATCCAGTTAGAATATTTAAGTCGGCGTAAACAAAAATGAACTAAAAAAAATGGGACCCCATCACACACACTACCTTTCAAATGAAAAAAAAAAAACATCTGAATCGGTTCACCCAGTCCGGAGAAATCAAGTAACAAATATAAAAAAAAAATACAGATGAATTGATAACCGCCTCATTTTTGTTTCACACCGCATGTAGAAACAAAAGTACATATTAATCAAATGTTCTCCATTCTCCCGTATTATTCTTACCGTGGTCTGAGAATCAGGATAAATTTTGCGACAACGGGTCAATTTCGGTCTTCCATACATTTTTGTCGAGAAAGAAAATCGAAAAACGGGACAGTCCCGTTCAAAACGTGACGTATGATCACGTTATGTATGACTCATTCTGTATGATCGGAATTGTTGAATTGCTAAAATTTATTTTATCCTTGACTAAGGAATTTACATTCACATTTTTATGGTTATGTAACAGAATACTTAATGTTAACTAACATTGCGTAATTGTTTATTAATTTCCAACTCTTTGGAAATCATTTGTTTTCCATGGGTCCACATTAAAATGTAAGTTCCTAACAACTTTCCTTATTTAAAGATTAAAAATGTAAATTCTTAAGAACTTACATTTTAATGTGGACCCATTCATTTCACCTGCATTTATAGAAATGCGGGTGAAATGCGAATTAAAATGTTTACTCGAGTAGATGTTTACTCGATAGATAGATGCCCAAAGTAATTTTGTTATACAGCACAGCGTTGCCCGATTTTTTATCAAGTCGGGATTTAGAATGTTTTTGAGTGGAAAAAGCGGGATTTCAAATAAATTTTTATGTTAAAATGTGTTTGGACCAGAATTTCTACCAAGAAGCTGTTGCTTTCAGTGGAAGGGTATGGTTGCCGGCTCATTTTTATTTGAGGCGACCTTTTTAGATCTCAGGAGTAGCAACACGACTGTTATCAGATCAATATCCATGTTCTGTTCTGAATAAAATTGTTTGCAGATGCCCACGGGCGCCCACTTACCGTCAGATGGCTTCCATGTTCGTTTGCTATTTTAATTTTGTATATGTCGGAGGAACGGATGAATACAACTTAGAAGTTACTGAAGATGGCTTACATTAACATTCATAGTTTACAGAATAATTTAATTATTGATTATAGATTAGACTAAGTAACTATTGTCTTATATTGTGTTTGAGTTATATTGTCATGGTGTATGATTTACAATCAGAGCAGAGACTTTTAAGAAGTCTCTATTGGAGTCGAGGTATGTGGCCGCACGGTGGGGAAACATTGATAAATACTGATGTGAGCGATCGAGGAAGATCATAATTTCGTTGTGTGTGGAAGTGTGCGGTCACTGCCTTGAACCCGCTGCTCAAATAGCTTAATTGGATTAGATTATAACTTAGGAGTATTTCAAATCATTATTTTGTGGAACTACGAATATAAAGTGTTAAGAACAATTAATGCTGTATTTGTGCCCGCATTTACCCTTAAATGACGCTCACAAAACCCACTGATTGCTAATGATGTTGATGAGAACTGAATAATCTCCGACATATATATTAAAAAAACTACATATTTGATACCTAATTCTATACGAATTTTTCTTTGAATAAAAATACAGATTCGGTTCTGATTTTAGTAAACCGTAAGCCCTTTCGATTGCAAATAAGCTGAAGTTCAACGACTCTCGTTTAAGTGATCTAAATATTTGATTTGGCTCAGAGCTCAGTTGTACACGTATATATTCAATTATATTCTTAGACTTACCTTATTTAAAGATAACACTGTAAAATTGTCCGTGTTAAGTATTCGTCTAAATATTCCGAAACATCGATCATGATAAAGGGAAATCATGATAAGAATTTTATTATATAAATGCAGAATGACCGAATGAAATGAGTCAGACGAATGAGGAAACTCTCATTAACATATCACTGACTCATTCGTTTGAATGGATCTGTTTAAATTGCTAAACAATGGCATCACTAAAAAATAAGCTGGAGCTCCCTACTAGCGATAAAATCGGAGACAGGAAGTTCTTCTATTAATAGCTTATTTTCACTTTCCTTTTTTTTTTATAAAAAATAGCATGTTTCCATTTCTCGGTTCGCTTTAATAATAAATAACATTATTACTACCCCTTATTTTTCTTTTTTATGTTTAACCAGTCGTTTTTATAAAACTTTTATGTTATCTCTTTTAAGACTCATAATCCGGAAAATCGTTAATTTAAATAAATAAATTATAAAAATAAACGACAGGCAATCAATCCTTTTGATGCAGTCGTTTTATGTTTTGGTTTATAATTAAACACTGTTACTTGTTGTTTTGTATTGTTACGTCAATGTTATCCATCCCTTCACTCCATAACAGTGCAACGGACACCAAATATTTGCTAAACAATCTTCGACCTTGCCTAGGCCGTTCGCACACTAGCTCAGCGCAGACCTAATTCTGTCACGAATATATTTGAATGAAATGGCCGAGGTATGAGGAAGTTGTCATTAGTGTGACTCACTGGCGAATGGCAACAATTTGACGCTAATTTGCGTGGAGACCGTGCACCTGGGGTAATTGTTACAAATGCCCGTGAAAGCCTACAAATTGTTCTTATATTTTGCAACGGTAACATATTCATGGTAAATTATTTATTTCCTACGGCGCCACAACCCTTTGTGGGCTTTAGCCTTCTCAACAATCTTCCTCCACTTTGCACTATTCATTGCTACTCTCCTCCAAGCTGTTTTTTCTTCCCATTGTCTTAGAGTCTTCCTACACAGTCCTTCCAGTCTTTGCTGGGTCTTCCTTTTGGTATTCATTCCTTGCAGCATTTTCTGCGCATTCCAGGTTCCAATTCGCGTAAGTCGTTTGTCATTTAATCCTTGCCGAGGTCATCGTGAATAAAGCAATCCGGTTTCCTTCGTTGTGGACTTCTCGATCATCTGGGTTTTGTACCATGACGGGTGATTAGTCCATCGATGGACCCTCGTCATTGTTTCCGGGCTTGGGACCGTCAGCGCTGTCGTAACGAATGCTGGATGAGTTAAAATTTTGGCCTTAATCGGGGAGTGTAAGGTACAAATCCCTAACTCCTCTGATTTTTAGATGTCAGGTGTACTTAAACTCAATTTAAATTCAGCTGTTTCTACACATTTACTAAGTGAAATACTTTAATTGTAACCGTGCCAATTTGTAACTTATCTGATGTTTAAAGTCATTGTCACTAAATTATCCTAAAAAAAGTAAAGCGTAATTACCGCGTTGAAAGCTCAAAAGGAAGTGAAATCCTCAAAGAACCAGTTCAGCTGATTGTTTTTAGTATTCAAAAACTGTTTCCGGAACTCAAGCATCTTTTGGTGTTCTTTCATCTTTCTTCAGCTTCATCAGAAATACATCATCCGTGAAAATTTCAACTGTCTGGCTACCGCAGTTTATGTGATACAGCCTGGTGCGAGACAGACGGAATCGGTACCCTTTGATTATGGAATCCTAGAAAATAACCGCGCAATTCTCTTGAATACTCAAAGGTCTAGGATAAACGTTTATTCTCTGTTGCCTCAGGTCAATGGGAGAAGCTGCCGCTGTGGACGCTGGAGCGGGAGCTGGTGGTCCAGGACATCGCGGAGAAGGAGAGCATCAAGGTGCTGGAGAAGGCCACCGTGCCCATCGTCAAGATGACCGACAAGTACTCTGATGTTAAGGTGAGATTCCGATATATGTTCATAACTTTGCATTTAACTGGTACTTACGAGAGGTTATTGAATTACATTTTCCTTTTTTTCGACTTTTACACATACTTTCAAGGCGGTAGAACCAGTGTAGTTCGCCCGGGGAAGTACCACCGTCACACCTATTTCCACCGTGAAGCATTTGTTGCGTTTCGATAGAAGGGTATGGTTGCCGGCACACTTTCACATGAGGCGACCATCCTAGTCCTCGGAAGTAGCGACACATCTGTGATTGATTTCAGGTAGAACCCCATGTTCTGTATGAAGTCAGATGTATGTAGATTTAGGCGAACTTTTTTTTGGTCGACAATCCGCAGTTCGAATTTAATTTGGATAGGTTTGGCGACATTGTTTTGCAAAGCACTGCAATTCAATATTCGCACAGTTCTTGCGGATGCGAATGCGAGAGTTCGTTACATCAGTAACACATACATACATACAAACAAACAATTATATTATTAAAAAGATAATTGTTAAGATATAAAATATACAGTTTTTACATAGAGTAATACCAAGATGTTTTGTTCGTCAGGTGGACATCTCGTTCAACATGAGCAGCGGGGTGAAGAGCGCGGAGCTCATCAAGCATTTTAAGGTCAGTGGACGGCTTTACTGCCAATTATTGTTCGTCGTAGTATGACTTGTGTCTACGACGTGTGTCATGTGAAAAAAATGTCTTGGAGTATGATAATAAGATGTTTGGTACTGATTTTTTTGTAAGGTATTTTGTACCTTTTGGATTCTACCTTAGAAATTAAAACTACTGAAGAAAAAACTTACACCTGAAGTTCTCTAAAAAGTTCTCAAAGGTGTGTGTAGTGTATTAATTTGTATTTGTCCGGCAGTTAAATAGTAATAAGTCGAATTTTGATGAAAGGTGATAAGTAGAACGGGTATGGTCTTAGAGGGGAGGTACAACCTCTACTCCTATTTCTGGTGTGAAGCAGTTCATGCGCTTCGCTGGAAGGGTGTGGTTGCCGGCACGCTTTCGTGACCTACAAGGTGACTGTCTTAGTTTTCGGGAGTAGCAAACTGTGGTTGACTGTAGATAGAATCCTTGTTCTATATAAAGTTGATTACAGATGTCCACGTGCTTCAGTGATTACTTATCATCAGGTGGATTGTATGCTCGTTTGCTAATTCAATCTTCAAAAATCTAAGCTCTTCAAAAAAGGTGTCAAAAGAGCTCTCCTTCAAAGCCGGCGATGCATTGGTGACTCCTCTGGTGTTGCAAATGTCCATAGGCGACGGTGACTGCTTTCCATCAGGTAGCCCGTCTGCCTTATCGTTAGGTTTAAGTGTAAATAAAAATCTAACTTAGGGCATCAATGATAACATGTTTTTACCTGTGGGGGTACCATACGCACCCGTCATGGGGCCTTGGCGAGCCATCGTGCACCTGTATAAATAACGCGTTACATCATTTTTGTGTTCAACGTTTGTGTTATACACGTAATACATAATATCTAATTTGATGCGATATTTAGGTGTGACGCGGGATTGCGATTTGTGTGAATGTGCTAATTTCATATGACGCGCTGTTACCACCTCGCACCAACATCGCCACGCCTATCTTCGCCATATAAGAGCAGTGTAAACCGTGTAGACCGTGTTCTGGTCTGAAGGCATACTTACAGCAGTCGTTTCAACAGGCTAAGTTAGAACGCCTGGACTAAAGTCCTGCGGTTTTTTAAACTTTGTGCCAAAACGAGATCAATCGTTAGGTTTCCGTGTAAATAAAACGAAGATATAACGAAAAATCAAAATATCAAATCAACAATCAGAATATTCTTTATTGACTAAATAGATTTAAACTACAGGTGAAGCACACCCCTGTTAAGTTCGCAGAACTTGTGTTCGGGGTGAACGCTCTTTCCTGATTGCATAGAACCAGTATTGTTAACAATATAATAAAGAAATACAATTTTAAAATGCAAGGGTAAACACAAAATTTACTTATAAAGAAAAATAATCGCCACATGATCCGATGGTCAACAACACATAATTAAGCAAGCAACTTTGTTTAAAAAAACCAAAAATCTCAACTTTCCTAACAATTGTTAAATGAAGTCAATGTGCCCAAATCAGACTTATACCCGGTTTTATCAGGAGCATTGGTTTAGGTACGCGTGGACGACAATAACCAATATAATCATAGATGAATTAGGTTGTATCTGATTTGTCGATTTAATGACGCACAGAAAACTCCAGCCTAACCTACTCTAACCTAACCGTCAATCCCACTCAATACCTTCTGTTCAAATTACAATTTTATAAACACGAACGTATCTTCAAATAATTGCTTAATTTCCAGGAGAAGTACCCAGTCCTCTCGCGTCTCGTGATGGTCCTCAAGCAGTTCCTGCTGCAGCGCGACCTGAACGAGGTGTTCACGGGCGGCATCTCCTCGTACTCCCTCATCCTGATGTGCATCAGCTTCCTCCAGCTGCACCCGCGGCCGGAGCGGCTCCGGCAGCCGCACAACCTGGGCGTGCTGCTCATCGAGTTCTTCGAGCTGTACGGCAGGAAGTTCAACTACGTGAAGACCGCGATACGCGTCAAGAACGGCGGATCGTATGTCTCGAAAGATGATATACAGAAGGTGCGCTTAGAGGAATGTCTAGAGGGTTGCTGTTTGTAGTTTTTTAAGCTGTTGCATAGCTTTTATCGCGGGATTTAAGCGCGGCGACCGATTCAAGAAAATTCGTAACGAAAAAACCTAACACCCCCCACTCCGCCTACCATGTAGCGCGGCCGAGCGTTCGCTTAACGTGTATGTATGTGGTACGACAGTACGATTAATCAACATATTATAATATATACGGGTTATACTTATACATACAATATATCTATCAGTACAAAGTAATTACATATTAGCATTATGTAATTATGTCTTATGTATCTGTGTTAAATATAATAATATTATCGCAGGAGATGAACGACGGTCACCGACCGTCGCTGCTGTGCATAGAGGACCCGCTGACCGCCGGCAACGACATCGGCCGCTCCAGCTACGGCGCGCTGCAAGTTAAACAGGTGACCATTCTTTACTGCTTACCATCGGTCTAAATGTATTTTTATTTATCATTATTAGACGTCGTCATTATATGCATTTACATATTTGCATATGTAAATGTATATAATGACAGTTTTATAGCGTACTTTTTAATTAGTTTTGGTCAAAATAGTTCGAACTTCGTTGTTTTATTTCAAACTTGACGACCAAAAAAAGGTCATCAAATGTCTACTGAATTGTTTTGGTTTGCGTATATTTCACCATTTTGGTGCATATTTCACTTTTTTTAGTGCGTATTTTGGCATTTTGATAGTGCATATATCCGGTGATGACAGTTAAGGGGTGGCGGACTAGCGAAGCAACGTAACAATACACAATATCGAAATAAACAATAGAAAACCGTATACCGTAACTATCCGTTCCATGTTCAAATGTATCAGTTGCATGATAGTATCACTCATGCAATTTTACTTACTTTGTTATCTGACTGAAGTAGCATGCAGACCATCTGATAGTAAGTGGTCACTGGCGCTCATGGACATCTGTAATCAACTTCATACAGAACATGGGTTCCATCTGAAGTCAATCACAGATGCGTCGCTACTTCCGAGGACTATGATGATTGCCTCATATAAAAATGTGCCGGCAACCACACCCTTCTATCGAAACGCATGAAATGCTTTACGCTAGAAATAGGTGTGGTGGTGGTACTTCCCCGGTCCAACCACACGGGTTCTAGGACCTTAAATTTAATTTATATTTACTTTATTTTTATTCGGTGTTAAGGTTTACTACAATCAAAGTAATACATATAAAGTTGAATCGTGTGTCATACCGCAGGCGTTCGACTACGGCTACATAATCCTGCAGCAGGCGGTGGGCCCGCAGAGCGCGGCGTGCGCGCTGGCGGCGCGGCACAGCGCGCTCGGGCGCGTGGTGCGCGTCACCGACCACGTGCTGCAGTACCGCCGCTGGGTGCGCGACACCTTCCAGCCGTACTTCTTCCCGCTGCGCCGCGCCAGCCCCGAGCCCAGCCCGGACCCCTCCGACAGCGAACCGGTAAATAAATAAACAAACACAAAACATTTATTTTTGTCGTACAGTGGCTGACAAGAAAAACATATACGGTTATATACGTAGAGAAGGAGTGCGGAATGTTAATATATATCATATATTAAGTCAACTAAAAACACATTACACACACTACCGTGCATTTGTCACAAACTTATAAATAACTAGCTGTCCTGACCAAGGCTCGGAAACCGGTTCTATTTCTAAACCGGTTTCGGTCATTGACCCCAAACCTAAATGAATATCGGTTAAAGGTTGTACCTAACCGGTTATTACCGGTTTATGCGAAGTACCGGTTTTTCACGAAATTAGGTTTTGGTTGCCATAATTAACCGGTTAAAACCAAGTTTATTAATATTCTACCGCGTTTTAGACATGCTCTGGACGCTGCGCTCACTATCACAAAGTATACGCAATATATCAAAAAGCAGGTTTCTCAATTCGGCCGTATATATATATATATATATATATTTATGTTTGTTCGCGGATAACTTCATCGTTTATGAACCGATTTTCAAGATTCTTTTTTTTGTTGGAAAGGATAAATTCCAGGAATGGTACCATGATAAGGAAACCAGGATCTGATGATGTCATTCTAGGGAAATCGAGGGGATATTTCAAAAATCGTAGGGGTGACTAGTGCGTTTGTTATTTTTTCTATTAAACAATTCAAAGTACTATAATATAATGAAGGTCTGGAGTCGATCTGATGATGGACCCGAAAGATAGTCGAGGGAACTCCTCAACGATTTACAGCAATTACCTTGTGTTTGAGCTTGTTTAATTTGTATTGATGGAAACGTTACACCTGTCTGGTCTGATGATGAAGACGAAAGGCAGTTAAGGAACTCTTCAACGGTTTACAGTAGCTACCTGGTGTTTGGGCTGAATTCATTTATATTGATGAGAACTTTGCACCCATATGGGTTTTAAATGTCATTATTTAAATACAAATATCACTATATAGTCACTAAAAAGCGTGAAATAAAAACTTTTTAACAAAAAATATCTACTTCAATGTCACTAAAAGTCTAAAATAATTTCTATTAATTTTGGTTTAGAACACAATTAGTACTTAGTACATAGTCCCGAAGTCGGCGCTCATATAGGACATAGTGCCGTCCAGCGATATTTGTTTAGCGGAGCCCTGAGCCTCTGAATGAGGCCTATAGTGAAGGACAACGTTTTAGCGCTGTAGGCCATCACTGGCAACACATATTGCTCGTATAACTTAACTATTGACAAATTGAATTGTGGACGAGAACATACTACGTAATTTCCCGAACGCAGCCCAGCCGAGTTGAATTCTTCGAGTGACCTCCCTCTCAAAGTTGGACTTACCCATCCATTTGTCCCAGACAAATATACTGGTCAACAACTTGGAGATTAGTGCCGTCAACAACTACCAGTACGGGTGTGACATGGACATTAGACATGATTTTTGTCTTGTCCATGTTCATCTTAAGACCCACCCGTTGTGAGGCAATATCAAGGTCGCCTAGCATAGTGCTGAGGGCCGTCAGCGAATCTGCCGAGATAACTATATTATCGGCAAATCGTAGGTGTGTGACGTGTTTGCCATTGATGTTAATGCCAAGACCTTTCCACTCCATCAGCTTGAACAAATCTTCCAAAGCAGCGGTGAACAGCTTCGGTGATATGACATCGCCTTGCCTGAATCCCCACTTAGCTCAGAAGCGCAATGGGCCTGTAGTTCTTCAAAAGGGTTTCATCGCCTGTTTTGAAGAATAGCACCACTACGCCTTAGCCTTCTCTTGCGGGGAGATCCCGCTATTGATGACAGAATCAAACAACTTTTGGAGCGCCACTAGTACCGGTTTACCACGAGCATTTATCAGCTCTGTTGTGATTCCGTCATCTCCCGGTGCCTTGTTGTTTTTCAGCTGTTTGAGAGCCTCTCTTATCTTGTACAGGCTGACGTCCGGGAGGTCCTCAGTATTGTTTCGGGTCAATTTGGCACGTTTGTCGACCGACATATTTCTACAACTGTCCGTAGTGTTTTTTAATTTCTCCCAGAACATCGGGTTTAGACGAAACTATGGTGTTCGAGTCTGTCTTCAACCTCGTCAGCAGGCTCTGCCCAACGCACAGGTCCCTGGCGAACACTCTTGAGCCTGGGTTTTCGCTCAATAGCGTCTTTTATGCGATGGGTGTATGAGCACGCCAATCGCGTCGCCTACTCTGAGAGATCTGATTATTGAGCAGTCTGTATTTCGACAGTGAGGTTGGAGACTGCACACATAGTTCTCGCCCCTCACTCATAAGACCGAGAGTATGTTCTGAGAGAACCCGAGACCTAGAGACACTACATAGACATCATTAAATATGTGCCGTTTGTCTGTCTTATCCAAGTCCACTTTCGCCTTCTTCTTGAAGAAAGAGTTCATCATAAAAAAGTCTTCCCTTTCCAAGAAGTTGGCAAGCAAGTGGCCTCGGTGGTTCCGTTGTCCAATTCCAAAGTGTCCTACCTTCCGCTCGCCATCATTCCGTGTGCCTAATCTGGCGTTAAAATCCCCCCATAACAACGGTTAAGTGCGTCTTTGAGGTATGTATGGCTCTACTTACATCCTCATACATTATCTCGACCTCATAGTCTGGGTGTATCGAAGTCGGCGCATATATGTATGTACCTGTATGACCTTCAGCGAATACCGTTTAGATATTCTGAGTATAAGATACGCTACCCTTGGCGACACACTGTTGACTGTTACCACGTTGTTGACGAGGGATTTGTGGACGAGGAACGCGTCACCACCCTGGGACAGATGTTCGCCCTCCCGGTGATAGAACAAGTTGCCTGATTTTAGGATTATCGTGTCCTCTCCCTGTCTTCGGACTTCAGACAATCCCAAAACACTCCAGTTTAACTTGTGCATATCGTCGTCCAGCTCCTGTATCTTCTCGTCGGTACTCAGTGTCCTGGTGTTGTATGTTGCCAGGTGCAGAAGTCATCGATTGCGGTAGACGGATCTCTGCCGGAGATTCTTAGCACCCCCTCCCCGCCGTTACCTTGGCCGCTACCGTAGCCCGGAATAGCGGGGCTGCTAGGGACTGGGGGCCTGTTTCTCTGCACCTATCATTTTGGGGATTTTGCCGATAGTCACCGCGCCTGGCAAGCGAGTTGGTGACCGCAGTAGGTGTAAGAATTACGAAAGGAGATGTTGCTGCCCATCTCACGGATTTTTGTTACTTATTCATTCCTCCTCTCCTTACCACCTTTGAGTTAGAGTCTGAAAAAACGCGCCTACAGAGTTATACGAATTTAACAAAAATTTTTTAAGAATATATTTACAATAAAAAAAATCATGAGAATCCGGTCGAAGCGAAATGTTTAACTTATTGTTAAACATTTCGTTCTCATGAGCATTGACGAATCCGGTTAACTTTGGAGCGCTGTAGCAGCGTTTTAGATGTATAAAATAAAAAAAAAATATAGTGAATAATTTTCCTCAAAAGATCATCTACAAGATGGGTCTGAAGTATTTCTTTTTTTTTTGTAAAACATATAAAAGTTGTAGAAAAATAAAGAAGAAAATATAAAAAAAAATCTTACTTATAACTTCTTTAATTTTTAAATTAGGGCAAAAAGTTATATAAAAATATCTGTAGGCGAAACAATTTGCTACAAATTATGACGTATCTGAATCCAACTAACAACAATGGATGATATTAGAATGCGCCCGATGCGATGCTTCGGCGTAAACATTTCAAAACATGAATCTATCCGATTCACTCCAGTTTATTAAAATAGGAATTATGGAATTAACCGGTTAATTTGGGTGACCAAACCGATCGTACAAAAGTAACCGGTAACCTTTATTATTTGGGTTAATTATAAACCGTTCACCTGTTTAACCGGTAAATGAAAGAACGATTATATTTACCGGTATTTAATCGAAATTAACCGGTATTTTTAAACCGGTTCCGAGCCTTGGTCCTGACAAACGTTGTTTTGCCATATAAAAAATAAAAAATGTGTGCGTGTACTAGCGTACACTCGTAAGAAGTGAAACTTTTTTATGACGTTATTTTTCAAAAAATAATTTACTATATGCAACTTTACAGAAATTGGTTAAATAAAGTTAAATTAGATAAAGTTTAATAAAAGGCTTTTATTAAACTTTATCTAATAATCTAATCTATAATAATCTATCTAATATCACGCGTGGTAGGGATAAAGTAACGTAACGTAACGTAACGGATAATGGCGCGTAACAGAAAAAGATGGCGCGTAACGAAAAAATGTTGCACTAAATTTTTTTTCCAACCCCGATAAAGAAGTTTCACTTCAAAAAGAAAAACTATTGTGACAAAAGGCACGGACGATCGGTCAGTGGAGTTCTTGTGTTATAATAGAAAAAAAGCATCTGATTACTGGTGTGTTCCCCCCAGGAGTGGTCGGACAGCGGGTCGGGCGCGGGCGGCGGCGGTGGCGGGGCGGCGGGCGGGGCGGGCGCGCGGCCGACGTCGCCGCCGCCGCTGTCGGCGCTGCAGTGCTCGTCGCCGACGCCGCGCCGCGTCTCCGCGCACCAGTCGCTCATCATACACCACATCACCAGCAACTCCGACTTCAACAACATACCCTCGGGTGAGTGATGACTGTAGGGTAGGCGGACTACCTGATGGTAATTAAGCAGGCTCGTCGCTTATACGCATTTGCATAAGATACATATTTTTTTAATTTTTTCGGCAAACTTTCACATGAGACGACCATCATAATCCTCGGGAGTAGCAACGCATCTTTGTTTGACTTCAGATGGAACCCATATTCTGTATGTAGTTTATTACAGATGTCCGTGGTCGACAGTAACAACTTACCATCAGGTGGACTGCATGCTCGTTTGCTTCAGTCAGATAAAAAAAAAAGCCGCCAATGTGTCCTTGATTTGGAAAGTGACCTCTCTTTGCACTCTTTTGGTGCCGTGTATATCTGTTTTTTGTCACCATTGAAAAAGTAATGATTTATTTTAAAGCTGTCTAAAGGACTATTCTATTAGAATATAGACGATTTATGATAATAATCCACTGACCAGACTTGAACTTGTCGAACTAATTCGTAAAACGAATACTTTGTATCATTGCTACTAAAATATCAATGTCAAGTTAATGAAATAGCGTTGACTGTAGGTTGTTTATCGGTATTCTTCATAAAATAACGTCATTCTCTGACTGGACTTTAAAAAGTTTTTTCCCCGCCTAAAGCAAGTCTCAGTTTTGCAAGCTACCTATATGTTAAAAAGGATATTTTTTTATAACAGGGATTTTTTAATAACATATTTTTTAATGACATATTATAAGGCAAATTTATATTTGTTGTAGGCGTGATGCAGCAGCGGTACGGCGGCCCGCCGAGCGCGGCGACCAACAACAACAACAACAACAACACCACCACCACCAGCGTGGGCGGCGGCGACGGCAAGAACCGCGCGCGCTCGTTCAGCTCGAAGCAGCGGCGGTACAACGGGTCGCCGCCGGCGCGCGCCTACCGCGGCGGCGGCGGCGAGCGCCACAAGAAGCGCCGCCAGTTCGCGCAGCCGCCGCAGCGATGATACAGAGCGCCGGCGCCGAGGCGCAGGACCGACCTCTAGGGGACGGGCCTAAGGACCACGGACCAAAGGACCGCGGATCTGAGGATCACGGAGTTAAGGACCACGGACTTAAGGACCGCGGACCTAAGGACCACGGAGACCTTTAGTGACCGGACCTCTAGTGGCGGGATCTTTGGGCCACCGACCTCTAGATCCGCAGTCCTCTAGGAGCGGGACCTAAGGACCACGGACCTTTAGTGACCGGACCTCTAGGGGCGGGACTTTTGGATCAAGGACCTCTAGATCCCCGGACCTCTACGGGCCGGAACTAGAGACTACGGACCTTTGGACCACGGACCTTAAGTGACCGGTCCTCTAGGGGCGGGACCTTTGAACCACGGATCTCTAGACCCCCAGACCTCTAGGGGCCGGACCTATGGAACTCGGACCTTTAGTGACCGGACATCTAGTGTAATGTGCAGTGATCAGTGTTGTATGCTCTGAAGAATATGTACGTTGAGTGTGATGTGCGAGATGAGACTCGTGTTACAGTTGAATTTATTAGACTGGTGTCAGGATTAAGTATAGTACAACTCGATATTGTTCGCTAGATATAAGTTAACTCGCGAGTCTTACAGAGCACATGAAAATAGATGCTATATAAGACTCGCGATTGGAAGTACTCTAAAACTACTGATGACTTAACGGACTTAACGGTGTGTATATTATTTAATATCAGTAACATATTTTCAATAATCGGTTAAGATACATTATGGCGTGTAAGAGAATGGAGGTGTATAAAATGTTAAGCATGGAGCTGTAAATGCTTTGGCGAGTTGCTACTATATCGTATGTTAAGTTATGAAGAGAGTGTTTAACTGTGTTGGGTATGTATGACAAGTGTTATGTATATAAACCAGAGTAACATAGCATAGTTTTAGAGCTACATATAAAACCAAAAATAGAAAACTCGAGTAAACTAAAAATACAAGAAATATGATAGAACCATCCATGTATTATGGTGTTGCGACCAGGTAGGTATATATTTACAGTAAAAGCTCCTTATTCGCGGAAGTAAAGTACTAAGTAAATATACCGGGTTTAAGGAAACCGTGAATCAAAAGCAGTAATCATAGAAAAGTGACATGCAAAAAAGGCGCCGAAACTTTTTACTAGTACCTATAAGTGAATAAGGAGCTTTGACTGTCCAGTTTTGGCTAGTTTGACCCCATCTTGAATGTAACCATTTTAAGCACCACACAAGCGTGATGTGACAAACAAACGTGTGTGTACTTATGTATATAGTTATACTTCGTTGGCAGAAATAATAAAGTATTTTTATGCATTCAAACACATTTTGACTGAGCAAATGTCCAATAGACGAAAGTAAATGCGACAAATAAATTGTGTTACATCGGCGCGTTACTACGTTCCACTTAAAATATACTGTATGATTTTTATAATGCGAGGACAGAAGTGTAACTTCCGAAATTGTGATCATTACAACCGGTGGTCCGCGAACCACTGATGGTCCATGGAAGCAGCCGAAGTGGTCCGATAAGCCATCCAAAATATTGTAATATAGCACAATGACAGTCAGTCGTGACTGCACAAAGGATCAGGAATTAGTAAAGAGTAGGTATACAGAAAGCGCATTAAATATTGTTTGCTTTGAACAATAATGTACGCGTGATTTATTAAAAAAATAATAACCCCATATTTTCACATTTCTTTTTATCTTAAATTACACCCTCATACTGGTCCATGTGTCGACAGATATTTTGTCAAATGGCCCTTCATCACCAAAAGGTTAGGAACCACTGGTTTAAATCGTCACTTAAACGGGTCTTTGTAGGCAATGGGCCATAGCTACTAAATGCTAATAATAACTATAAATATTAACAAAGACATTGATATAAAAAAAATCTGGCTACAAAAGTGCATAAACTGTTAATGGACCATTGCAAATCAATTATCAAACATGTTACTTGTGTAGAGTAAGACATTTTTATAAAGATATGTTGCCAACCACAAATGATCAGCAATAAAAATAGACTGATAGTGACTTTCTTGATACAAACAGATGCAATATGTGATTTATGAGTAGTTGTAGCTAGTTGGATGGGGGTTTGAGACTTTGGTGAGTAAATATTGACGCTTTCCACTTTGTATTCGAACTGTCTCTCTAGAATCGCAATAGGTGACTTGTGGATTATGGAAGCTGTTTTTGAGACTTCTGATTATTACATACCTCTCATTACGGTGTTTTAGTGAACTAGACATCTTTAGTGCGTTCCGTTAGACGTTCACAAAGTCCATAGAAGCTCGCGACCGCATTTTTCCCGTTCCACTAGCTTGTGAGCTTTACTGGAACGATCACTTCGACCCAGCTTGTTAGATGGATCGTCGTGAGCGTCGCGTGGGTGTAAGTCATGACGTCATCAGTGATGTATTCGCCGCGACCACAACGACCGCTGTCGTCTTGTGGAACGTTTTGGACGTTTACGGCGTTGTGAGCTCCATCCGGAACGCACCCTAAATGCACAGCAACTAATCGCTCGGCCACAGCGATTTATTACGGGCTGAAAACGTCAGCTTTGCGGGAATCTAATTTTACAATTTGCAGCACTATTTCGTGTTTTTATAAGATCTGACATACATTCTCTCTGTTTTCTTGTAAATTCTATCGCGCTGCCAGCAACATTAAAGGCGTGCTCAACATACCTAGTATACATTACATCAGCATTGGAGAAGCATTCGTGAAAAACATAGGAGCAACAATGTTAAGATAATGTTTCGTGCCTCTTATCCCAGTTACAATAAGACAGTTGTTATTCACCGAAGTCTCAAAACCTTTAGATATATTATCACTAAATGACAGCGCTTCATTGCCTTACTATGAATCTTAATATACTGTAACTGGAAATTTAAAAATAAGGTTGTGTTATTGCATAGTCTAGGTACCGACGGCTGGGTTGAATTGGCAATAGGGAGGACGATTTTATAGCAATTTTCTATAAGTAAATGAGTATAACAGTAGCTCCTTAATTGGTTTGCTTTATATAAAAGGTATGAAATATTTGTATAAACAAAACATGTAAAAAGTTGTCTACATTTCAGAAGTAAATTAAATGGTGCGTTCAGAACGGTTTCATAAACGATGATTGTAGCGAATGGAGCAGTATTCAGTGTATTGATATACAGCTTATGATAAACAAAGACACGTCGATAATGTTTTAATAATAGGGTTAGCTTGCATCTTATCTATATATTAATACGTGAAGCGACTACTTGGGTTCCGTTTTTAAGATACTGACGGACAGAGGAGTATGAATTTTTTCGCGGTTGTAGTTTATGAACAGAAGGCTCGCAATGCTTATATTTTTTTCAAATAATGCCTACAACACACATAAAATCAACTAAAAACGCATTACACACATTACCGTGCATTTGACACAAACGCATATATAATAAACGAAATAAATTAATGTTTATTTCATTTTCTATGACACAAAAACATTCGTTTCGTTTTCAATGAATAAATGTAACGTAAAAATGTCAGACGACTTTGTCAAAATACCCGCTATTGCTTTTAAATGCAACTTAGCTAATTAAACCTCTTCTTACCTTTAACAGGTGCGTTCAAAATAATTTGAAAATTATAACAATTTCTTTGAATTTGAGAAATTAATCGTGCTACTTTGGACAATATGAAGTTTAGTTTGTGTTGTTGAAAGATATTTTCGCGGTAAAATATATCATACTCTTCCCAATTTTTTTTAATTTACACATTACTCGTGATGATGATAATCTACGCATAGAAGTCAAAATAGATTCAGACACTTGGAAGATTAGCAATTTATGGATAGACACTGATTTTAAAAATAGGATTACTCATATATTGCACATGTGTAAAATGTTCATATGGTTAGCAAACCGCACAGACAGGTAAATCTTATTTATTTGTGCAAATTGTATTTTATATAAACTCTTAACGAGGAGCAATAATGAATCCGTCCAGCGCGCGTGGAGTAACGACAAGCATGCTAATTAAATGGTGTAGAAATATAATATAAATCTTAGATTGCCTAGGTTTGTAGTATATTGTAAAACGTAATTTAACTCATGCATTCGTGATTTATAAGGTTCTTCTAATTGTTCGAATTTTGCTCTTCATTGTGTGCTTGGTGCCATCGCATTATTGTCCAATTGCTGGGCACGGGTCTTCTCTCAGAATGAGAGTTTTAGGCCATAGTCCATCACGCTGGCCAAGTGCGAATTGGTGAACTTCACACACCTCTGAGAACATTTTTTTTTAAAAAGAACTCTGATGTGCAGGTTTTTTCCTTCATCGAAAATCAGTGATAATTAATTTCTAATACGCACATAATTAAGAAAAATCTGTAAGTGCCTGGAAATGAACCTCGGACCTCCCGATCGAAAAGGCAAGTTTCAACCATTAGGTTATCACTGCTCTATTTCTGCTTCATTGTGTGCAATTTTACAATTTTACGTAATCAAATGTCTTTATCTTTTTCGTATAGGCCTATAGATTTACTCACAAATTCACCGTGCATATTTATTTGATGATGGTATGGATTAAATGCCTTATCATATTATCTTATCTGATTATATCATAGTCATAATTCTTGCATTGAGATGGTAGGAATTTTGGGTCATGTTGCTGTGGTAGTGGTAACACCTTAAATCTTGATACACAGCTTCCAACTGAGATAGATTGTTAGTATGTCTGTCTTAAACTGTTGAACCTGTATGTAATTAGATCTGCTGTTGTTTTAATATTTCGATATTGGTAATTCTGTCTCGTTATAATGTACTTTGACTTCAGTGTAAGTTCTTGGACAAAAACTGAAATCTGTATAAAAATGCATTAAACATAAAATATTTTTAGCGTAAATTGTGTAGATTCGTGTTATAAGCAATACTTAATTATGGCGTACGTATTGATTTCTGTAAATGTTAGCTTTGTATTTCATACCAGTAATTGTAAACCTAATACAATTTTGTAGATAGATAAAAAATCGTATAGGAAGCTTATAAAGGTAAAATTAGCGTGTTAAAACTAATTAGCTTCGTATCAGACTACTGGACAGATTTGAATGCGCATTTTATGAAATCACACATTTTTTTCAAAATGTTGTTTTTAAGATAAAAAATACAATAAACTTATTTTAAAAAGTCATGGTTTTAACGCAAGGGAAATAATAACTTAAATGTAACATTATTTGTTAATCAATTGAAATGTCAGGTTATTTACTCATAATTTATAAGCATCCATAATTTGTAGTTTAGTACAGTCAGCGTCAAAAAGTTAGGGACACTCAGGGTATTCAAATAAATAGATGCAACCAAAAAGTCAATAATATCGGAACAGACCAAGTTCCTTATTGTTGTCAACAATATATGACATTTTAAACGCCTTGGCCTTTTGAGCAACTATATTGTTGACAACAATAAGAAAACTTTGTTTGTACCGATATTATTGACTTTTTGGTTGCGTCTATTTATTTGAATACCCTGAGTCTCCCTAACTATTTGACGCTGAATGTACCATAGTTTTCGTAGTACCTGTTTGTCTGCGTCAAGCCTTTTCAAGTCGCTACATCATGTAGTGTCATAACGTGAATGTTCTTTTTATTTTTAGACTTTTATTTTTAGAATCAAGTGACGGCGTAAAAGTTATGATTATATTATGCGATGCTTTATATGTTGTACTCAACGTTCCTCTCAACGTGTCTAAACTGTCTCCCTCGTAATTAGGTTTTTGGATGTCCTGAGTTTCATATATGACATCTTAGTCCCCAGGGATGATAACAGTTATTGAAATGAAATGTCTTTATTTTGCACAGGCCTACGGAGGCACTTACAAATTGTCAGTTACATATATTTTTTTACACTACCACCGGATCGGAACACGACTTCAACTGAGAAGATCCGGCAAGAAACTCAGTTGTATATGAAGTTGTTATCACTCGCCATCAAACACTCTGTTTGTTTTGTTTCTGTCTAGAATTATCTGGCGTAACCAGCATTGCCAGTTTTATTTTTACTAAGTCGGGATTTGAGGACTTTTTGGGTGAAAAAAGCGGGACTTCATAGTCAAAAGCGGGACAGCACTCCTTCGCAGAACGCACATCAACTTAGAAAAATTGATCGTGCCTCGGATTCGAACTCCCAATTGAGAGGCTGGGTTTCAATGATTAATCAATCAGTGCCTATAGGCTATCATGTGTTCGTTTGCTACATCAAAATTAAACACCCTTTTATATCCCACTATGGGGCGTGGGTCTCTCCACACTTTCATTCTTAAAAACTGCTCCATTGTGGATTTAGGTGAAATCGTAATCCTAGATAGCTTCTAATAATTTATTATCACAATAAATCGTAGTTTTGCTAGATCTTTAGTTAAGTTAAAAATAAGTATGATATTTAAAGAAAAAAAAATGATAACATAATTGATTTTTAAAAAATAATTTAAATTTGAATGTAACTGCAATACTGCTGCGTTCGCTATATATCAATATAATTACCTAGTACTTAACTACTGTATGTACTCGCACTAATTCATAACACACTTTGTTCTTTACTAATTTAAGGTTATGATATCAATGAATTAAACATAATATGTGGTACAGGTCTGTGTTAAGGTATGATTTCGATGTTAGCGACTGCGACGGACGACTGCGATTGCGGTCGCATGTCGTGGTCGCCTACGTCGGAATAGTACCTTAATTATGAATGGTTCGCATTACTTCAGTTGCTGGGATGTTCATGTCCATGATTTGTGCTGCCTTGCCTGTTATAATATAGTATATTTCTGTAGCAGACTGTACATTTGTTGTATGTTCTGTAATAATAAAAAATGGATTGTCTTTGAATGTAATGTAAGCCGCCTAACATTTATAGTACGATACCAAAAAATAGTGAAAATTCTGTTGGAAATGTCTGGAATACTAGATCAGAAGAACTAGAACTATAAAGCTTGGCAAAGCAATTAATTCTGTGTAACTTAATGAAATATCATTTGGTTTATTTCTGGCGATTTACATACATTACAAGCAATATACAACATAGTGTAATAAAATATTGCAAAAAATAATAAGGCGCTAAATAATAGACATTGCGAAGTGTTTATTTTAATATTTTCTTATTTTTTATGTATATAAGGATATATTAATATATTGCAATTCAGTGGCAGGACTTATATAATAGAGGGCCTTATTCAATTTAAACACATGTTTTTCCTACGGATAAAGTACTAGCTGACGATAATGTAATTTTAGAAAGAAAATTGTTTTTTATTTCCTTTCTTCATCAGTGATAATGGCAGTCGGCATGTGTCTTAGACCCTATGACAAGGCGTTAACATTAAGCAAGCGCAGGGCTGCCAAGCTATTAAAAAAAAAAACACGTGAAAAAATAACCGCTTCAAAATGTGTATTTTTTTTATTCCTTCCAAGTCGAACATTTATTTTTTTATATTATTATCACGTGATTTTTTTAATTGCTTGGCGGACCGCACAGATGTTTCCAGGACCTAATATCAGTCGTGTTTTGGACAGCCCTAGAGTCATATAGTTTTAATGGCGATGGAACGCTGCATGTCCCATGTCCAATTACTTAGAGGTGTATGTGGGTTGATTAATCGATTGTAATGAACTTTAAACCGTTTGATCACCACGCCATAAACTAAACCAACATGAACTTTGATATAACACAGCAATCAGCGTTAAATATAGTAGATCGATCTATGAAATATGAAAATTACAGCATACTTAATCGAGCTCCGTGCCGTTGGTTTTTTGAAGTAATTTCAATTGTGTATTTAAAATGTTCAAGATATGTTCTATGGGAGGATTTTTAATTAGAGCATGGTTTTCTTGTAAATTTATGTGGTATAATTATATAGATAATAATGTAAAATTGGATAACATCTACGTGGAGTTTGTAATGCGCCTGTTCAATTTATCTACCGGATTTGAAACTTAGTTTTAAGAAATTTTTGTAACACTTGACGAATTAGCATTTAAACTGATTGGCTCAGTTGTAGACGTAATTATATTTTGAAAATGTGAGGGCAGGTACAGACGTGGCGGTTTCGAAGTTGTTGCGCAGGAAATAGTCTATTTTTATAATATAGAAGTAGCGAACGAATAAGCAGTCTGCCGATTTTGAGTGGCCACTGCCGTGGATATCTGTAATCGACATCCAAAGTAGGTTTAGAACTGAGTTTGACTACAAATCAGGTAGTTTTATGTTTTCTGCTTCCTCAGGAAAATAAGTTAAAACTCAGATAAGTAAATCCTTTACCACATCTTTCAAATCAAAACACAGCAGTAGAATCTGAGGTTATAAGTAACAGTAACCACCAATACCTTGACGCTGTCTGTACCTGCTCTAATCAGTCTGCAACAACTCACTGGGTGGTATTGAAAAATAAATTCGCTCGTCATTTCGATCCGCTCAGTCGGTTGTCGCATGCCTTTATCAAACGACTCGATAATTATGTAGGAACTTTTAGTGCACTGCCATTTGTATTTTAAGGGTGGCTCAAAATTGTATTCAAATTTTAAAAAAAAGGACAAGATTCCTACATTTTACTACATAAGTATGTAATTGTATTGCGTTTCAAATTTTTTGGATTTTTTTCAAATCGATTGAAGGGAACTTCTCACATTACATAACAGTTCAAGATAGTAAACTATGACATCTTCAAAGCATACCTTGCCAAGTAGAGGAGTAGTAATTGAGCAGTAAGTGGCTAAGGATTTCCACGCAACGTGACTTTTCGAGACAAATAACCTGTTTGAAGACGTCAGAAGCATAATTCTAGTCATTATCAGGCGTTGGCGATGTCGATTACTTACGATGTCACAAGAAAAACGTGTCGACGTTGCAGTACTTAAACCAATTATAAATATTATAATTTCGCTATTGAAATAGTGAGGAATGCAACTGCAAGTTGATCACAAGTAATTTATTGATCACGGTCATAAAATTTATAACAGTCAAACAAAATGAAATATAAGAGCATCTTAGTCTGATCATATTCATTCAAACAAACAACGAATGTTCAATTTGGTTTTGTCAAGGGACTAGAGAAATCTATTACTGTTTTTGCATAGCTTTGGTCTGATCTTGCTCGTAACAATGTAAATTATTATAATCTACCACTTATTTGCCTTAGGGCAATACCTATAAAAATGTCTTGAGGAAGATAGATACCAAAATTAATCAAAATAAAAACTTACCTGGTCGTCAGCAAAAACATGCCTCTATGAATAAAATATTCAAAGTAAAAAAACAATACATTTTTGAGTCACGCTGTGTTTAGGAGAAACTAAGAATCATCTAGGGATTATGCTTAGTAATTATATCCCTAACGTTTCTATATATTACGCCCGTTATGATACAATATGACCTACGATAAGACTGTTTTGTTTAGACAAATGTACCACTAGTGTTTCGCCCGCGTGTTGCCTTCAAACATCACTGGCAGCAACACAGTGCTGTTGTTCGCTAAATACATAAAAATATATAAAAATGCTATAAATTTATATATAATAACGAGTGCAACTAAAGTTACTGTACGAATATAGTTTTAAGTTGGTTCATTTGGTGGCAGTGAAATTTTTAACGGTTTTTCGAACTACCTGCAATTTAAAATTTTATCTCATTGTGTTTGTGGGTAGACTGAATATTTCTACTACTCTTAAATTAAATGTTAAAGATCTTTATTCTGTACAACGTGTGTCAGGAATTATTTAATTAAATTTAAGATATTAGGTATAATGTTTGCAATGAACACCAATCATTAGCTGTATTGTAAAAGTGATTGAATTTTGCTCATCATTTCGCGACGCACCATTTTGCCTTGGCCCGTGGCCTTCACTTGAAATACCTACCTCATTTTTAGATTGTAACCTCAGACCAAAAAAGAAAGGCTTTTTCACCTCCAGTAAAATATTGAAGCATATATTAAATTTATTCAATATGCGCATTAATAAATTGCACACGTACGATGCAATTGTCTCGAGGAAGAACTTTCACTACCAAGAAGTATTTATTTCCCTCGAGTCCATATATTTTTGGGTGATAAAAAATTCATGAATAAAGAAATAATTACAATTTACAAATTACAAAGATCATTTTATAATCATAATTAAAAAATATACAAAGCCTATGAGTCCCTAACAACAGAGACTAATTTAACGACACCTTATATTTTAAAATTCATCAAGCCTTTTACGCTTTAGAGCGAATCAAAGAAATTGACATTTGTACGCTTGAAGCACTTACGCAGCCGGGTATAAGTACCAACGTGTATTGTGAAGTAGGCAAATATAATTTGATATAACCCAAAAGATCAGCATAATCTACCATGATGAAACATATAACTACCCACATAACAGTTTAATGCTGTTCAAAACGAATCAAAGTTTTAAATTGTGCCCCAATGTTCCGCAGTCTTCTTTTTTGGTCAGAGAGTGTAGCTAAGTGTATAAATTGAGCAATAAATATGCATATCTGAAATATATTTTAAGGATCGTTCAGTGAAAATTAAACCCAATTATCCAGGTCTATTGGCCCGTCATTAATGAACTATTGATTAGATGTAGTCTATTATGAACTGGAAATTAATCGCTCCAATGATCAAAGCGTTAAGCCGTTGCATTTACAGAAATTTAATTAAAATGATTTAATTGGATCAAAGATTCGGTGCCACCGAGTGTGACTTTTGTATATGTGTATCGGTTCGTTTGGCTAGCTTAGTGCGTTGTTAGATGTATACCTAACCGTTGTTGTAAATACATATACAGTACGTGTACATACGAGGCCTGTACATACCGTGTAAATACATCCGAGATATTATATATTTAATATTAATATAAAGTTTGATTTAAAGAGAAGTTTTAAAATAAAATAAATTTATAAAAAAATACAAAAAAATATAATAAATAAAGACATACAGTGAGTATGAAGTGGAAAAGCATTTTTGACTTTTATTTCATCGTCCTATGTCTACCCTTTAAAGTTAACAACTTTGCAAAAAGAGCAACATCTTTTACATGTGTCCTGTTGTATAGATTTTAAATAAACCCTATACTATTAAGGATATCTCGAGAGGCGACAAAGGTACAAAATCAAGGAGATGGGCAACTGTGTCTTGCTGTGTATCATCTACAGTATCTACACCTACTCCGGTCACCAAAGTTATGCGGTGATTTAGCCAAAGCCCCTTTAAGGAAGTTTATGCCCAAAAGTGGAACGCAAAGGGTTGATGGATGGGTATATTACTAGTTATAGGTCGCGTCATGTAAAAAGAACGCTGGATGAAAGTGGAGGGAGTGTGTTTGCGCATCGGTACACTCGCGCTCGACACTACTATATGTTTTATTTGCCTATAGCTCATGGTTTCGTATTTAATTCATATTTAATTCATTATTGGTACATTTAAAACAAACTACATAGAATATAATTAAACATAATTAAAAACATGTTAGGATTCAATATAGTATAATGTTTAATCTAATTACAAAAATTAAGATAATTTTGAAACTCCTCCAAATTATCAACTTTATTATTATCAGCCTCTCTCTTCATAAAACAATATACAGTCAATTTGGGTAACATTGAACTGCGGTGTAACTTTGAACAAAGTTGTGAAAAAAATATATTAATTTATTACATGGAAACTTCTTGTTATTTCCATATCGTACCTGCGTAAAATGGATTGCCAAAATGTTGTAATAGCAATGAAAGTAAAAAAAAGGTACCTGTCAATATAATAATTTTAAAAAATACCGCCTTTTCCGTAGTGAAGTTGTTGCAAGTGTTTGATGCTCCGTTTTGAAATAGCAATTATAATATAAAACTTACCGTTAACAGGTATGTTTTGGTGTTTATCTTTAAAATGTATATTGTATATTATTATTTTGAAACTGTACTATCCGTATCCCATGTTGAATATTGCGTAAAACTGTTAAACTTTTGACGACGTCGAAATTGGATGTTATATGGGTAACTTTGAACGGTTCAAAGTTACCTGCATCATAAAAAAATATTTTTTTTGGAGGCTCAGGGTCGCTCAGCGTGCTATGGAGAGGGTTATGCTCGGAATTTCGCTACGAGACATGATTCGCAACGATGAAATCCGTAGACGAACGAAGCTTACCGACATAGCTCTCAAAATTAGCAGGCTGAAGTAGCAATGGGCCGCCACATCGCTCGTAGGACCGATAACCGATGGGGTAGAAAGGTCCTCGAGTGGCGACCATGTTTAGGCAAAAGGAGTACCGGTCGCCCCCCTACCAGATGGACCGGTGACCTGAAGAAGACAGCGGGAAACCGTTGGATTCAGAGGACACAGGACCGGTTGGAGTGGCGCCATTTAGGGGAGGCCTATGTTATGTCCATGTTCCGTCCATCCTTTTTTTTTTTTGTTTTCGAGGGGGAAACCTTCCAAAGGTACCCGATGTTCCGTCCATCCTATGGATGGATGGAATAAATAATCAAAAAAAAACTAGTATCTTATTTTACCACCAAATTGATCGACCTTGATTCATATGGCAAGACCAAGTTGTCTATTGTATTTATATATCAAAATAAATGCATTTTTTATAGATTTGGTTTTAATTAACAAAAATATGTTAATTAATTTTACCCAGACCTTAAAATATTCGATTAATGACGGATTTTATATCCTCAAAAAATTATATTCAAAGTTACCCAAAACTAAGGATAACTTTGAATTTGAGTTTTAGGGGTAATTGTGGATAGTTTAATTGTTTTCTCCGTAAATTTATTATGTTAGATTAATAAACCAGCTAAAAAGGACACTATTCATTTAATAAAAACAAGGTGCAATAAATATAAAACAGATTATAATATCACAAATATTGTAAAAAATGTTCAAAGTTACCCAAATCGAGTTTACGTCATTTATTATTTTTGTCACTTCTCTGTGTAAAAAACATATTTTCGTAACTAAAAACTTTTGTGCCCCATTGTATTTTATGAATGAACGTAACGTAGTCACAACGCGGGAAGCAAAGTTTGACTGACTAACCAATGGCGCACGGGCATGCAAGCGGTGGGTAACCTCCTCGCCCCGCGCCTCACTTCATACCACCAAAGAGACCCATAAATCGCCTAATGCGCAGCTTGCTCGCTAGCGTTCTTTTTACGTGACGCGACCTATACTTATTTCAATGGGTACATATTACAGGTACAGATAATCAAGACAGATACTAGAAAAGTCAATAATAACTTTACAGGACTTGTATATTCTAGAAAACTAGGCTTTGAGCGAGGCGAATCAAAAAATTCCGTAACGAAAAAAACTGACACCCTCCACTCCGCCTACTATGTAGCGGCCGAGCGTTAGCTTAACGTGTAGGTATATGGTACGACATTACGAAGCTCGCATGGATGGAGACGAGCTGCTCGGAAATTGGACAAATATATAAGTATCTGTTTGCGAGAAAGTGTATAGTATCATTGAAAAAAAAAACATGAATTAATATCAAAGTAAAAAATGCTGCACAAATAAATATAATTGCATAAGTTGACAAAAAATGCTATGCAATAGCTTTACAGCGGCAGTCCCCGAGTGTCTCACGTTTTTTTTCTTATAGTTTTACTGTATGTTAAATCACGATAATAATTCCATGTGGTCAGGAAATGTTTATAAGGTACACAGCTCGTAGTCTGGAAATCCAGTAAAATTCAGTATAGTGTGCTAATTTAGCAAATAAATATCGACGCGGGAAAACACCAACTTGTGTCTCGAAAAGTACGAAATCACTTGTCATAAAATCAATTACACTAATACATATTGGAATGGTTTAGTATATTAAATATAGTTTTTAATTTATAAAACTGGATTTGCAAAATCAGATACCAGTACGTAGGTACATCATTTTCTTTAAAAGTTATGTTTTTTTAAATTATACTTTTTTGTTTAGTTGTATTATTCGAGATACAACAAATTTGTTTTTAGAAAATAATTAATATGAGGTTTTTAAATATGTGACTGAACCACCAATTCGCACTTGGCCAGCGTGGTGGACTACGGCCTAAAACTCTCATTCCGAGAGAAGACCCGCGCGTAGCAGTCGGACAATAATGGGTTGACGATATATGTATGTAGCGCATTTATTTTCTCGAAGTATTATCGTGCATACGTTCACAGGTATGAAAAGTTATATAACGTTACATTATTTGAATTGCGTGTACAACTTTTATTCATGGAATTATACTGAGAGAAGTGACAATGAAATATGATAGGAGACATATAGTACATAAAGTAGGTTAGTAAAATAATGGACATTTTGTGGGAAACCCTACTTCGTAACTCTGTAGGGACTGTATGGTATCTAAGTGTCATGTCTACCTACAGTAGGTACTCGGAGTCTCCAAAGATTGTCTCAAGATGTCTTCGAATATTTTTGAATTAAGTATTATTTTTTCCATAAAACCTCTGTATATTATAACCTCTGTATATATATCTGTATATATATTTCTATCGTTCATCTGTTTTTGTGACATAAAATCTACTACATTGTTGTTTAGGTGCAGACGAGTGTAATTGAGAGAGTAGACGATTTATAAAGCAGTTTATTGGACAATGTGTATAATTAATTCTGAAGTAAAATCTAGTCTATAATTATAAACTATAAATATAAGGCGAGACTCAAGAATAGAGTCACTTACAAGAATGGAGTTTATTAATTATGTATCATAAAATATTTGAGATATTTCATTTCAAGTAGAGTAA
Source organism: Spicauda simplicius (assembly GCA_949699795.1). Classification (NCBI taxonomy): domain Eukaryota; kingdom Metazoa; phylum Arthropoda; class Insecta; order Lepidoptera; family Hesperiidae; genus Spicauda; species Spicauda simplicius. The sequence goes on from OX453080.1 coordinate 262,187, forward strand.
AAGAATATTTTAAAAATATTAAGTGCTTTTCGAAATTTCTCGACTACCTATAATCGAAATTGAAGATCTGCGTTTCCAAGCTTTGAATATAATTATAATGAGTTTCGTTAAAGTGAGCGTTTCGTAAGTGGTCTTGGGGTTCTGATGAGTATTCTTAATGAGAAAATTTCTGAGGCCTTCCATTGCGTCCGCCCTCCAATCCACTTCACACGGCTACTCGCTCATGTTTAAGGGTATTTCGCATTCATTATTTAATTTAGTTACCCCTTAGCAAAGCCACCCTTATGACCCGCTACTAGAGCGTAATTTCCCGTGCAAGTTTTGAGTAATTAAATGAATTGTAGGCTGTATTAAGGCGGTCATAGGACTAATTTCTAATAGGAGTTTTATTGTTTCTTAACGCCCGCGGTGCCGGAAGTCTCTGAATGGCGAAAGTTTAATCATAATTCTTCAGTCCTAAATTCGTTGAAATGCTAAATTGGTTCATTACTTTCATGTAAAAAAATATTTATCTTTTACTATTTATACTTATAACCGAGGACGCTGCTTCAGCTTATCATCCTTTTTCTGGGAATTTAGGCTTTTTGACATCAAAGCTTTAATAAAAAGGGCTCAATTGCCATTGCCCTCTTGTTGGCTTAGAATTCTATATACAATTCGTTTCACTCCCTAAATCCTAGGTAATGTTCATTTTAGTAAGCAGCTGTTTTCTGGAACCTTAGGAAACCTCTAACCAACTGCTCAACTTTTTTAAACCGATCTGGTGATCCAGTTAATACGTTTATTCTACCTACTTCAGTTCTACACTACTCTTCTGGCAAGCCTCGCCCAATCTCAATTGGCTTCCAAGTTTACACCAAGTTTAAAGGCGGTAGAAGTCAGTGTGGCTCGTTTCCGGAAGCACCACCGTCAAACCTTTTTCATCCTTATAACACTAGTGTTATGCGCTACTGTGCTCTGAGACAAACCAAGCCGAGGCTAATCTCAGGTTAGACTGATGGCATTTGCGTCAGTGACCATTTCACACAAATAGAACTGCACGCTCGTTTGCTTCCATACCTATTTAAAATACCCTATTATATGTAGAAGGCGTAGTTATAAATAAGATATTTTTTTTCGCTGAATAACAATTTCGATTCCACACATCTTGATCATACCAGATACGCTATAACATTAAAAACACATTACGAATTTATAAAACATAGCAAGCCATTTAAGCATTTTATTTTAAGTAAAAATTTAAATTAGGTATCCATATACACTTCTCAACAATTTTATTGATTAATATTTTTTCTATGATATTTTTTTTCTACCTAGGTACCGTACAATCAACTGTTATGGTTACTAGTTGCTGCCGCCCATGGAAAGTAAGCATCGAATATAACAAAGTTTCTATTAGGTATAAATCAATCACAGATGTGTTGTTATTCTCGAGGACTAATATGACCTCATATGAAAATGAGCATTGGCCGGCTCATTACACACTCAAACACAGGAACGGCTTAACGCTAGAAATAGGTGTGGCGATGGTTGGTACTATACTGGTTCTACTAGTATATATGTTCATAAATGAAGGTTATTATGTGATATATTACCTTGCGTAACATGTTATATAATACATGAATAACATTAACTACAGTTTAATAATATAATGTAAATGGCGTCCGGTCAGGTCACGACTTTACCACTTAGAACCGTATACCTAATGCAGTAGTTTTAACACCGCATGGGAACTAGTTTTTTTTATACTTAAACCTGACGATAGGCAGACGGGCTACCTGATGGAAAGTAGTCACCGTCGCCTATGGACATTCGCAACACCAGAGGAGTCGCCAATGCATCACCGGCTTTGAAGGCGAGATTTTTTTCACCTTTTTACCTGGGACGCAGACAGCACGAGAATTTGATGTACCTATGTTTAAAAATATTAATAAATTCAGTAAAAGCTGTGACACGCATGATATAAATACAAGGAAGAAAACAAACTGCACATGTTACTCGTTTTCACATAATTAATAATTCTTTACAGATGTGAATGTTTACAACTTTATAAAAACGTCCTATGGCAATCAGAAATTCGTCAATTACAGAGAAGATAAAACAGCTTGGGACTGAGCTAAAATATATTTACATAGTTAATTATCGCATTGTAGCGTATCTCGCCAATCAAGCCTCATGTTTAGTTAAATACGAGTAAAAGGCAAAATACTGGGGCTAACATTTTTGCTCCAGGTCCAAAACAAGATGTTATGAAATAAAAAATAGAAGCACAGAATTCTTATCACTTTGTGCCTCCCTAATCTTTATTTACTTGAGTGTTGCCAACACTAGGTACACCTCGTTTCTAAAATTGATTAGGTAACATATCTATATACATAAAAGCGAAAGGTCACTCACTCATCACGAAATCTCAGAAACTACGAGTGCTAGGAGTTTCAAATTTTGTCCCTGTAGTTCCGGGACCAGAATAGGACTACGGTACCCTCTGCCTGTCGTAAGAGGCGACTAAAAGAGGCTTCCGGGGTTGCGGGCGGGAAGAGTGGGAGCTCGACCCGTCCGGCCAAGCGACCCCGGGAAGGACGGTGGCATGTGTGGTTGCATGCTGCCGTAAAAACCAGTAGGTGCGGTGAGCAGTTCACGCCCACCAGGGAAGAGCCCGAAGGGGCACACGCTGAGGACACCGGCGGCAGTCAATCGGAGTTCCCGGAGTCCTCTTCGCAGCGTCGAGGTCGGCAACCGGGGGGGTTTTAGTGCGGTAAGAATCCCACATAACCCGCGTCGCTCCCACGACGTCGGGTACTTTTTGAAAGTTTCCCCCTCGAAAACAAAAAAGAAAAAAGAAGGAGTTTCAAATTTTGCATGCGGGTACTTTTAAGGACGTAAGTGCTCACTAAGAAAGGATTTTATGAAATTCAACCCCTAAGGGGGTGAAATGGAACAAACTATGTGATACTTTGATTTGAACGCGGGCGGAGCCGCGGGTACAGCTAGTTTGTTATAAAGATCAAATTCTGTGACAGATGTCTCGTACTGCAGTGCAACAACCTGTCGTACGATCATTTCTACTCATAAAAAAAGTAATAAATTCTGTTCCGTCTGACTGAGACTTTGAATTCTTTGATAAATCAGCACTATTTATTGAAGAATTCTTTCCGTTAAACCTCCAGACTTTAAGCTAAGGAACCTAATATAGGACACAAAATGTAACACGTTACTCAGTGAAACGGGTGACAAAGACCAAACACGTTGTTTGCCAAAAATCAGTTGCCTTTTGACCTTTTCCGAATTTGTGGATGTTTCATATATCACGTTACAAAAGGTCAGTTAAATTTGCTTTGTACACAGTGGCTAGAGCCCAAACAAACGGGTACGTCATTATTAACGTTTAACTTTTAAATAATATCCGGACTGAGGTCGGGCGTGGACCGCGGGCCGATAATTATTACACGCGCTGGTAGGGACCCGGCCCGGGGCACGTGTCAGGGGATAATACATCTTATTAATGTGAGTCCACAATCCTGTAAACCTTAAATTATTTAATAAGTTCATCCGTGACGGCAAAGTTTCAAATAACAAAAGACAATACTTAAAATGATGACTGACTTTCACCAACTTTCAACTTATCTTTTAGCATATTTTATTTCATCTTATAGAGATTTTATGTTTCTAAAAACTGGTCAAGAATACGAAAATCGTAAATGTAAAAGTTTAGACAAATTCGGGCTGAGGTTAGATAAAGAGTATTTCTTGTTTGTTAAACTATGCTTTTTTATTAAATAGAAATCACAAACAAGACACAGCGCAGACTGACAGTGGTTACTGGTGCTCAAGGATATCTTTGCAAATTTTATATAAAACCTCTGTTCTATTTAACGTCAATGACAGCGATACCTTTTCCGAAATTTTGAATGTTCATCCCATATGAAGCAACCACACCCTTCCACCGAAACACAATTACTTCTTAATCCTAGAAATAAGTATGGTGATGGTACCTTTTCTACCTTGTAAATACCTTACAACGGTGCCTTGGACAAAACAAACAAAATACTTTCCATTGTGCGGAAGGATGTTCTTTTCCGTTCTTAGTCATACCGTAGCATATAATTTGTCATATGTTAAGGGATGACTAACCTCCATGCGAGGGTGAATTGGCTTTTTCTAGGCAAGCGTACCTATTTTAAGATTAAGACATCACTATTTAGCAGAAATCCAGTCAAATGAAAAATTGTTGCTAAACGGTTGATTAAATGACTGAAGACTGAACGTGTTATCCACGTTATGGTATTTACTTATGATGCTATGCCACTGGCTGCAGCTTGTTTTGGTTCCCGGCTCACTTTTACAGAAAGCGACCATTTTAGTTCTCAGAAGTAGCAACGCGTATGTGTATGACTTCAGACAGTACCCGGACGGCAGTGACCACTTACTATCAGGTGCGTGATCGTTTGCAACTTCAATATTATAAAATAAGTGCGTCCGAACTATGTCGGTCTTTTTCAAAACCTTGGGATCTCACTTCCCAGGAGTCCTTAGGAATCATTTACTGTCAAGGTTTATTTAACTGACTGAAGTAGTAAACGATCATGCAGTCCACCTGATGGTAAGTGATCACTGCCGCTCATGGACATCTGTAATCAACCTCATACAGAACATGGGTTCCATCTGAAGTCAATCACAGATGCGTTGCTACTCCCGAGGACTATGATGGTCGCCTCATGTGTAAGTGTGCCGGCAACTACACCCTTCTTTCGAAACGCAAGAAATGCTTCACGCGAGAAATAGGTGTAGTAGTAGGTAAGGTTACTACATAAACGTATTTTGTGTATGAATTTCTTTGATAAAAGAAAAAATAAACATTTTCTAAGCAATATGTTATAAAGTTATGAGGATACTGTGCTGTTTGAACGGCTTTGAATCAGCGGAGTCGTTACTCGCACGTGGCGCGGACAAAAGATCTGCCGAAGTGTTTAGTTCACTCTTTTTCACTTCGAAACTTCTTTTATGAAGAGTATTCTCCATTAAAAACATTTTTAGCCTTTGCACATGGCGATTAATTAAATCTAAGTAAACAGTATGAATAAAGAACGCGTGAAGCGTACAAATAGTCCTAGTAATTAGTTGATTTTTGTCATCTCAGGTAGAATAATATTGCCTTTACAAAACATCATATTATGTTTCGGTGATCTCTGAACAAACAAGTGCTCAAAATGAGTCATGATCTCCAATATACACCTTTCTCATAACACGAGTATAATATTAATTCGATGATGAACATCACCTAACATCATCGCTAACCTCATTGCAATTTAACCATAATGACAGACTCGATAAATCAATTCGTTGCGCCGCCCACAAAACACTCCAATTAATTTCAAATTGATGTAGAAATAACAATAACAGCTTTGTACTATACACATAACGTGTCTCAGACAATGTACTTTTGCTTAAACACATTCTTTGTCCCTATTACAGTGAAAATAAAGTAGAAATTTCAGTAACACAGGAGGTATGATAACATTGCATGAAACGCACTGTAAAACGAGGGTAGGTGTACGCATGCGCGCGTGGTGTAAACACGCCGTCCGTGTCAGTCGTACGCCGCTCGTCGTGCGCGATAGACGTGTAGTTCGGTCTTTGCGATTGTCTTACAAAAATCGCAACCACGCGTGTGCTATGTAACGTCTTTGTTTTATTACCTTTGTAAAGAAAGCCGCCAGATTTTTGGATTGTTTTTAACGGTAAGTTGACACAGTTATTTTCTCGATTCATTTTTTGTTATAAATAAATGTTTTCGGGTAATGTCTGTTGTGTTGGCATTTTTTGTGTGAACATGTGATTTGGATCGAGCCTCGTATTTCCATATTCATGGTGCTCTGAGGCGAACGATCGCGCGTCGTCGCACAGAATATATAAAATTATCCAGCTCTTTATTCAGCGTGACTTGAAACCAACCCCTTCTGAAGCCCTCGTGGCCAGAAATATCGCTTATAACCTACTACACATTATAATTATTATGTATTTTACTTCATACTTCACCTAGGGGAGTTTTTTTTGCAAAACTTCTAACACTGAGCTGTTATTAATATTCATAGAAAATTAACACATTAATGCCGTGTTAAAATATAACGAATATATGGAAATATGTTGAAATAAAACAAGTACCAGTACACGTATAGAAAGAACCGGTTAAGGATGTATCGAAACACTCACGGGTTCCGTAGTCTAATGTGATATGTATTAATATTAACGAAAAGAAAAATACGTAAGTATGTATCTCATAGCAGGTGCTTTTCAAAGTTAATATAAAAAGGAGTCTTGTTCTGAAAATACTTTGAGATCCTAACAATATCGGGTATAGCGAAAAGAAAACAAAGCAAACTCGTAAACTCGGTTTAAAAATACATGTTTAAACGTTCGTATGGACTAGCCAAAATAATAAAATGAACAATCCGACAAATTAAAATCTAAATCTATTACGGAATATTATATATTTAGTGGATCATTGGACGTTTTAAAAATATTGATGAAATGACAAGAGTGCATCAGACTAACCGGTCCCCAAGATTGCAATAAAGTCAGAGGTATTTATGTATTGTTTCATCTGTGTCTATTAAAAGAATGTAGCGGCAGTGCAAGTACCGCACAATATTTATATTTTTACTACCCCCGGCTATGGTAACAATGACTTAGCATCAAGTACCAACATAACATTTATTATGCAACTACCCCCGGCTATGGTTACAATGATATTTTGATTTTCTTCTTTGATTGTATCTATTATTTACATTTTTATTTAATCATTGATGTATTGATTTTGTATCAGTGTACAAAAACCTATAAAATAAATAAACATAAAATCGCACACGTATACCTGAATACGTTATTACGACCAATTTTATTTTGATATTGAAATTATGCTGCCAATTTCTTTTCAAAATGTCATACCACTTTGTTAAGAATTGTAAGAGGGAAATGCTGTAGGAGCTTCCAACCTCTTGACAAATACTTACGTATTCTTGGCTCCCCAACATTGACAGAAAAATCAAAATCATTTGAACGGCTTCATTTTTGAGGACCTACTCAAAGGAACCCTTTTAAGGATTCGATTTTTTATCCCTCTGTTACATTTATAAAGTACTCCTTTTGTTTTTTTCTGAAATTATAAAGTTTTCTTTTGTCATTTGCTTACATTCCATTCACTAAGCCTTCCGTTGTACATTATCAACTCCGTCGTATAATAAAGGGTAGGTACTCTCATATTTTGCTGATATTCTAAATATGAAATAGGTAATATCATTATTATTACATAGTATAAAACAAAGTCGCTTCTCGCTGTCTGTCCCTATGTATGCGTAGATCTTTAAAACTACGTTACGATTTAATGCAGTACCTATCTTTTAATAGATAGAATGATTCAAGAGGAAGGTTTTTATTTAAAATACATGTGTAATATAGTGGAGAAACACATAATTTTAGTTTGTTGACTATTAGGCGGAAGTTTATGAGAATGTATGTATATTTTTTATTCTTTTATACAAAAACTATTGGTTGGGCATCGCTGAAATTTAACAGACATTTAATGACTTAGAAATTAGAATACCTAGATCAACACTTACGATTCTTATTAGTGTGGTAAGCGTAACAGAAGTGAGCAGGACTACACAAATATACTAATCGGTTATAAATAATATAATAAATAACCTTAAAATACGTCGAACTGGACATACTCAAGCAACAGCATCTTAGAAGTTCTTGATTTGCGACCTTAAACGGTGGTGGAACCAGTGTTATTCGAGTGGTGTTCGTAGATGCCACCGCCACACTTATTTATAGCGTAAAACAGTGGAAGGGTCTGGTTTCCTGTCTCACCATACCTACGTACATGTTTCACCATACGAGGCGACCATTTGAGTCCTCAGGAGTAGCAAGGCACCTTTATTTGACTTCAGATAAACCACTTTTATGGACAGTGATCACGGTTGCTATGCTCGTTCGTTACTTAAATCTGATTACGAAATTGTTTCAAGACATTTATTGATATTTCCTTCCAAGTATTTCAAGAGATTGAAAAGTATGAAATCCGAGTAATATTCCAATATTTCGCGAATTGATTTACCCGAGCGCACGGCAGATTGTGCCAAAACCGTAGAATAAGTAGGGCGCATCTGTCCCGGTTTGCAGATACCTTCGGGCTCACGCCGTGAACACGTGGCACTTTAATTATTTTGATGAGGGACCTCAATTTTTAATTAAAAAACCAAATTCCCGGAATTCAGGATGAAATGATCGACTGACATTTTCCAATGAATCTTATCTTAATACTATTATGAATGTAAAAGTCTGTGCTGATATATGGTGTTTGTTTCTTTGTCAAGCAGATTACAGATCGTTTTCGCTGAAATTTGGTATACATGTATGTACCAAATTTCATTTAAACTATGTAGTTTATAACCTACATTTTCACAGGTATCGTCAACCCATTATTGTCCCACTGCTGGGCACGGGTCTTCTCTCGGAAAGAGAGAGTTTTAGGACACAGTCCACTGCGCTGGCCAAGTACGAATTGGTGGACTTCACACACCTCCGAGAACTTTTTTTTTTCAAAGAACTCTCGGATGTGTAGGTTTCCTCACGATGTTTTCCTTCACCGAAAAGCAGTGATAATTAATTTGTAATACGCACATAAATCAGTGGTGCGTGCCTGGGTTTGAACCTCGGACTTCCCGTTTGGTAGGGAAAGTTTCATTAAGCTATCACTGCTCTATTATCTAGGATTATTACAGGGTAGGTACTTACTGAAATGGTAAACGTGTACAAGGCGCACGAAGCCGTGGAAATAAACTAGTCATTCGATGAAGGATCCTTAATAAAAATGAAATTAATATATCTACTTAGTTAAATTAACATCTGTTTGTAGTCTACGCATCTTGCACGAGTTCGAAGCCGTTGGGATTAAGACTCGCATTAGATATAATGCGAGTCTTAATCCCAACGTGAACAACGATTAGTGAAAAGTTTATAGGAAAATCATTTCTATCTCAGCCGCTAAATGATTCGTTGATGGTGCTTCAAAGTTCAATTTTTATGAAAAATTTAAGTAATGTGTATACATTATGTTTTATAATAGTGATAGCCTAATGGTTGAAACTTGCCCTCTCGATCGGGAGGTCCGAGGTTCAAACCCAGGCACGCACCACTGATTTATGTGCGTATTAGAAATTAATTATCACTGCTTTTCGGTGAAGGAAAACATCGTGAGGAAACCTACACACCCGAGAGTTCTTTAAAAAAAAAAGTTCTCGGAGGTGTGTGAAGTCCACCAATCCGCACTTGGCCAGCGCGGTGGACTATGGCCTAAAAACTCTCTCATTCAGAGAGAAGACCCGTGCCCAGCAGTGGGACAGTAATGGGTTGTACATACAAATAAAAAAATGCAACCTTCTTCTTTAAGCCTAGGACCCGGTTCAATTTTTATCATTTATTATCATCAAGACAATTTTCCATGAGAAATTTTAACTTGATGAGACGCTAAACTTTTTCCCTAATAAAAAAATCTCGATAATGGTACTATCATTACCATTATTTAACAAGCAGCAGTGTTAAAATATGATGATTTGACGATTTTCAAAAAAAAATATTGGTTTTACTTGTTATTAAACCTCAAGATAATTATGGAAGTTGTTTGAAAAAATATTTGTCCTACAAAGTGTATTGTTTTATCAAAGGGGACTCTGTGATAAAGAAGTACATTTTCCTTTTAACATGTATCGATAAAGAGGTCATGAAAAATGATTACGTTCTGTTGTTACCAGCAGATATTTTTTCTGTCGGTTAAGATAAATTTATTACCTTTTAACATCCACATTATCCCACAAATTGCGTGGTACTTTATCTCGGTATTTTTTTTCTTACGATATAATGGATTCGTCTAGGTCATGAAAATATAAATATAGATCCAGCTCGAAGTACCATAATGTACAGTCCGAAAACAGTACAAATAAAAAATGCTTAAATTTTGCTAGTTAAATATATTTTTGGAATATATTTTTAATTTTGGGAGTGTGTACGCTACGAGTCGTCTATGCGAACTGCTCGGGCAGTGCGCTCGCCAGAGGACCGTGCTTGTGCTGACGCAGCACTGCCCATTGTACGTCTTGTGCACTGTACAATTTGTTTTAAAACTAATATTATTGCGGATTTGATAAATTTCAATGTGTAACGGGTACTTAAAATTCGAAAGCATTCGCAAGACCGTAAAAGTAAAAATACATTTCTAGGAGCCTATCAATTTTTTTTTTTTAAATATATGTGACGACAAAGCTTAAAAAGCGTTTGTATATACATTTCTACTACTTTATTGTGACGTATTATGGTGTTAATACAATGTTCATTTAATACTATCACTTACCCTATACTTACCTCTTATCAGTTTGAGTTGTAGAGCTGTTGACTATGAAATACTCTGAATGTTCTTCGGTAAATACATCAATTTCTCTGATATACATGCAAATAGGCGGTAATCATACTATCCTACTAATATTATAAAGGCGAAAGTTTGTGAGTGTCCATGTTTGTTACTTCTTAACGTTTAAACGGCTGGAGCTGGCAACCACACGCATCCACTGACACTCAAGACAGTATGTAACTACCGTGAAGTATCACGATAGTTATATACGTATGCTGGCACATCCTTTGTCTATACACGTTCTACCGCCTTGTTAACGTGGTGGACGACTTTGTTTCGATTTACTTGTTTTTCGCAGTCGCTTTAAAATTAACTCCCTACTACTATCCAAAAAATGATCCGCCGGGGCAATTACGGAGTTCTACGTTTCATACTTCACATTAGGTCTATATGAATACGCCCAACAAATCGTTCACAAAAAGGATTTGGCCCGTTACAAAAGCTTGAGCCCTTTAGCCGTTTATTGCAGACATTGAGATATTGTGAAGAGCTCGTCATTCCCCGTTTCAGCCATTTTATTGCCAGCTTTTGGCGTCTCAAAGCGAATGCATCGTTGAATAATATGTACATTTGCCTCGAATGCGCTTGTATGCTCTCTGAATGCTCTCTTGCATTTACAAGAGATTTGGAGAGCTATTGTATTCGAGCTTGCAATAAATAATATACGCACACTACTCAAGTTTATTGTGGCAAAGGAGACATACTGAACCGAGTCGTTCCAACTAAGTTCTAAAGAATAGCAACTCATCTGTGTACAAGCTTAGATAGGACTGATCGTGTCTTGGGTTGATAACAGATGTCCGTGGACAGCCGTGGTCACTTACCATCAGGTAGACTGCATGCTCGTTTGCTACTTCCATCTTATAAATAAATATTAAGCAATGTTTATACTCATCTCATCAACCCAATATTGGCCCACGGCTGGGCACGGGTCTCCTCTCAGTATGAGAGTGGTTAGGCCATAGTCCACCGCGCTGACCAAGTGCGGATTGGTGGACTTCACACACCTCCGAGAATTTTTTTTTTAAGAACTCTCGGGTGTGTAGTTTTCCTCACGATGTTTTCCTTCACCGAAAAGCAGTGATAATTAATTTCTAATACGCATATAAATCAGTGGTGCGTGCCTGGGTTTGAACCTCGGACCTCCCGATCGAGTTTACTATATAAGTTATTTCTTTGTTTGAATTGCTCATTGATGGAAGTAAGCATCAGTCAGATATGAACAAATATTTTTAAATTATGTAAACCACTTGCTAATACTATGCTTTATTTGTCCATTCTGTTAACTTTAAACTTAGGTACATATGAAATAATGGTGTATTCCACTTTGATCACCCAGGTGATATCACCTAGGTGATCAAAGGCGACTCATTGGTGTCCTTTGATCACCTGAGACATAATCACCTGGGTGATCATAGGCGACTTCAAGAAAATATATTATTTCAGTATCCTTTGATCACCTGTATAAAAACCTACCAAAAATGGGCAGCTAAAATGTTGCTTACCTGTGTCTTACTAATATTAAAACGGCAAGAGTTTGTGACACGGATGCATGGATAGATGTTTTTTACTCAATCATACCAAAAAGATAGTAGTAGTGGTGGGGTGGAGATCATGATGGTAGAGGTGGTAGCGGTGATGTTGTTAGTGGTATTCCGGTAGGGGTGGAGCCGGTAGTACTGGGATCATTATGTATGGTGAAATGGTAGAGTGGGTGGATGATTGTGGTGCGATATATATGGTAAGATGTTGGTGGTTGTAGAGGTAGAGGTGGTGGTTTTGTTGTTGGTGGTTGTTGTCGAAGTGAAGGAGCTAGGTTCGGTGAGATTGATGTTGATGCTAAGTAGTGGTTAGAAAATGACAGTATAAGTTGGATAATTCAAATACTTATATTTAAATTTAAAATTTACGTGTCAAAATTTGTGTTCCCGTGCTCCTCCGAAACGGCTTGACCGGTTCTCATGAAATTTTGTGAGCATGCATATTGAGTAGGTCAGAGAATCGGCCAACATCTATTTTTCATATCCCTTAGTAATAGTCCACCCTTAACATTTTTTTAAATTTTTATATGGCAAAACAATGTTTGCCGTATCAGCTAGTATAACTATTATTATTACCCAAACTTTTATGAGTTAGGGTAAGTAACGTTAATAAAATTTGTGCAAAATAACTATGGACGCAAACACCATTTTGAATACGAAAATCGAAGAAAAATCTCAACTCTCTCTCTCTCTCAACATTCCATCATCAAACTATTCCTATGTCAATAAACGTGGATACCGTAATAAATACCCTTAGAAATCAAAAATAAACGATACTGATGTCTAATATGAATACATATGAATAACGACATTTTAGGCACCCACATCAGATTTTTTATACAGGTGATTAAAGGATACTGAAATAATATATTTTCTTGAAGTCGCCTATGATCACCCAGGTGATTATGACTCAGGTGATCAAAGGACACCAATCAGTCGCCTTTGATCACCTAGGTGATATCACCTGGGTGATCAAAGTGGAATACACCGAAATAATTACCTATAACCGTCGCACGTCTGTTTATTTATCTATGTAACTGATACCTACTTTAGGCATATACTTTAATGTTTAATTAATGACGTCATATATATATATACTCGTACCTAATACACATCTATCTTTAACTAGTCACTTGTCGCAGCGGTCGAAATTAGACACATACGAGTAGACTTCATATTGTCCAAAGTAGCACGAATATTTCTTTAATTCAAATAAATTGTAATAATTTTCAAGTTATTTTGAACGCATCCGTTAAATTTAAAAAGAGGTTTAATTATTTGGGTTGCATTTAACGTATATATAACGTAATATATTGACGTTATGTGTTTTATAGTAAGACATTGAATGTTCTATTTCGTTTATTATTTATGTGTTTGTAAGAAATGCACGGTAGTGTGTGTATTGTGTTTTTAGTTGATTTTATGTATGTTATATGCATTATTTAAAAAAAAATTTAACATTCTGCACTCCTTCTCTACGTCAACTATAACCGTGCAAATTTTCATACTCCTCCGTCCGCGGCAAGTTACTTAAAAATGTACTCCAAGTTTTTGCTTTAGGTATTAATATATAGAAAGATACAATTCACAAATCGCCTCAGAATGTGTTTCAAATAAATACACCGAACAATTTCCAGACAACCATTATTCCGTTTCTAAAACAATGTAACAGGCAGTCGACTGGACAAAGTTATAAGCCTCTTATCGTTTAGGGATTAATGAAACGGCTACCAATAACAAAAATATATGATTTATTGCAACATTCATAATCCGTGTGGCCGAGCACTGCCTCGTTTCCTGTCAAAATGTCTGAGTATTGTCACTGAAATACTCGTAATACCGCAGCCAATTTCCGGTAGATTGCATTTTACATAAGGATCATGTAAAATTGACATTATTTGCACATTCACAAATGCGAATGCCCGTCATTGGGGGTACAACCCATTATTGTCCCACTGCTGGGCACGGGTCTTCTCTCAGAATGAAAGAGTTATAGGCCATAGCCCACCGCGCTGGCCAAGTGCGAATTGGTGGACTTCACACACCTCTGAGAACTTTTTTTTTTTAAAGAACTCTCGGGTGTGTAGGTTTCCTCACGATGTTTTCCGTCACCGAAAAGCAGTGCAATTTAATAATACGCACATAATTTCAGAAAGATCAGTGGTGTGCGCCTGGGTTTGAACCTCGGACTTTCCCGATTGAGGCTATCACTGCTCTATCCGTCACCGACATCCACGATTGCGAATGTTGATTTTTGAGATCCTTCTGCCCAAATCTATCTAGATTTGACGACCTTTTTTGTTTTAGGTCATCAAACTGCATTACGATCTCAAGTTGGATAGATTTGGCGACCTTTTTGGCGAAGCATTGCAATTCAATGTTCGCAAAAAAGCACCAATTCCTGCGAATGCGAATGCGAATATCTAATAAAATAATATAAAAAAATATTTTTTTAAACAAGCTATTATTTCAATGAAGTGAAAATAAAATAATAAATATTGTAGTAATCAACCCATCATTTCGTTGCATGGTATAATTTTCTATCATATAAAAGCTTGTCGCGGGATTATCGACATTAGATTTACTCAAACCTAGGTCTGTGGCTTCCTGAAATATTCTCGCGACAAGCTTCACAGTATAAAATAAAGTCGCTTCGCGCTGTCTGTCCCTGTGTATGCTTATATCTTTAAAACTAAGCTACGGATTTCAATAGAGATTTATAAATAGATAAAGTGATTCAAGAGGAAGGATTTTCTCTATAATACGTGCACAATATAGTGGAGTAACACTGTCAATTTTAGGTTTTTGACTTTTAGGCGTAACGGAGTTCGCCGGGTCAACTAGTAGCATACAGGATATATACTATATATATATATATATATATATATACTATACAGGATTTTCAGCTTCAGACAAGACTTATATTGTTCGTTCTATACTCCTCCATGATTTACATAAAGGATCCTTGTATCGTTGAAAATATTTCAGTAAAGTTCAAATTCATAAAGCGCAAAGCTTCACAAGAGCTTCGCAATATTGTTGTCAGAGGCAGACGCGTCACACGCGTGGAGTTACAATACCTCCACGCTGGAACCGGATATTCTCTAAGCTTTTAGTTAAAAGTAATAAATTTTAAAATATGCATACATTTTTTATCTGATTGAAGTAGCATACATGCAGTCAACCTGATGGTAACTTGTCACTGCTACCCATTGAGATCTGTTAGCAACTTCATATAGAATATAGGTTCTATCTGAAGTCAATCACAGATGCGTTGCTGCTTCCGAGGACTATGATGTTCGCCTCATATAAAAGTGTGTGCAACCACACTCTTCCATTGAAACGCAAGAAATGCTTCAATCTGGAAGTGAGTGTGACGGCGGTACCGGTCGAACTACACTGGTTCTACCACGTATTGAGCGAGTAGTTGAGCTGAAGGTAGGTAAGCATTAGTGCTTTTGAATAATTGTTAGTACCGCCAAATAAGATTTAAGCCCGCACAGAAGTAGGTTACGTTGCACACCTGAGTAGGTTATATTTGTATTGCCTGGATCGTATCTGGTTTATCTAACAATTTAAACTAGAACACAGTACTGTTTAGTACTGTTTAGTACTGTGTTAGTAGCACTTCATGTCATACGAATTCGCACTTGGCCAGCGCGGTGGACTATGGCCTAAAACTCATTTTGAGAGGAGACCCGTGTCCTGCAGTGGGACAAAAATGGATTGTACCCCATGTCACACCACCATATCTGTATAGCGATAAATTTTATCACGTTTGAAATGTATCAAATATATTTTTGTGGTTCTACTCCGATGACACCGCGAATCCTATTTCTGCTTAATAACAGCTTGATAATATTTTTTTTTTTTTTATAATTTTACCTAACGATAAGGCAGACGGGCTACCTGATGGAAAGTAGTCACCGTCGCCTATGGACATTTGCAACACCAGAGGAGTCGCCAATGCATCGCCGGCTGAGTTGTTAATTAAGACATAGTTATTTATGACGTTCCAACATAATCGTCGGGAGTAGCAACGGACATGTATCATATATCCAAAAAAACATATTTTGTAGTTTATTTCATAGGATCGTAACACACTGCCACACCTATTTCTACCGTGAAGCATTTCTTGCGTTTCGATGGAAGGGTGTGGCTGCCGGAACTCTTTAATATGAGGCGACCATCATAGTCCTCAGGAGTAGCGACGCATCTGTGATTGACTTCAGATGGAACCCATGTTCTATGTATATGAAGTTGATAACAGATGTCCATGGGCGGCAGTGACCACTTATCCACCATCAGGTGGATTGCATGCTCATTTGCTATATTAATCACATATATAAAAAAAACAAAAAACTGCAACTATGTAGTTCTACAATCAGTTTCATTAGACGGCCTATAATATGACTATTGTCCTATTATATTGTTGTTGTTGAATTTTGATCGTGAATCTCCCACAGCAAATTTCAACTTCGATAAATTTTGCTAGTTATTATTCAAACTTGTTATGTTGTTGACCACTCGTATGTGAATGCACCCACGTTATAACGCACAAAATCCAGTTTTTAATTAAATCAATGAGGAATTAATTCGTTGACTATCGATTATTACTAGTCACCCGACACATCGGTCCATATTCGACCGTAATTTAAATTAAAAAACTAAACTTCATATTGTCCAAAGAAGTACGAATATTTCTCAAATTCAAATAAAATGTAATAATTTTGGAGTAATTTTGAACGCATCCGTTAAATATAAAAAGAGGTTTAATTAGCTAAACCGCATTTAAAAACAATAGCGGGTATTGACAAAGACATCTGACATTTCTGCCGTTGTGTTTTCATAGTACATTGAATGTTCTATTTCGTTTATTAATTATGAGTTTGTGACAAATGCACGGTAGCGTGTGTAATGTGTTTTCAGTTGGTTTTATGTATGTTTTAAGCATTATTTGAAAAAAATATTAACATGCTGCACTCCTTCTCTACGTCAACTATAACCGTGCAAAATATCATACTAATCCGCCCGCGGCATATTACTTAAAAATGCTTCACGAGTTTTTGCTTCACATATTGATATATAGATTTATAACTTATAATTTCTCATATAATGATTTTGTATAAACTTTTAGACTAACTAGTCACCCGGTTCGCAACGGTCGAAATTCGACCGTAATTCAACTCAAAACTAAAAATTCAATTAAATTGTATTAATTTTCAAGGTAAATACACCCGTTTAAGGTAGAAAATAGGTTTAATTAACTAAGCTGCATGTCCACTCCTTATTCGCATAATATAAGTAAGCGAATCAAATTTATAAAGTTAGTGCAAAATAAACAATCAGAGAGTGCACACGTTTCTTTTTACTCCAAACCGTCCATAGTTCCTTACAACCTAATATCAACTTAAAAGCAATAAACATATGGCCTATAACGAGCCGGATCGAATCGACGGACACATCTGTTACTCGAGATCGCGAAGACAATAGGAAGCCGCATTCCTTAGATAAGCCGGGAGTTGTTTACTTCAATATTCATTATTAAGGACAGTTTTTGCGGTTATTATTGAACGCCATTTTTATAACTGGACTTTGTTTCTGTTTGAGCACGTGCTGCGTTTGTTAAGAGTACCTCAAAAGAAGAATAGTATCTAAGCATGGCTCAGGCCGCTCAAGAGAGTATTCCAACTACAGCGTAACAAGAAAGACATTTATCTACATTGAGTGACATGGCGAATATTATACAGAGAACGCAGATTAATTTGAAGAAATGTCCGAAACAAAGACTAACAAAAGGTTATGTACAAGCAAGATTGAAAAGTTTAGAGGATTATTGGAGTACATTTAAGCAAACACACAGCAATCTTACGGCATGCACGCCGCGGGAACAAAGGGGTATGCTGCCTTATTTTTTGAACGAAGATTTTTATCAAGTGGAAGATTTGTACCTGGTGTTACAGGCAGATTTAATTGATCATTTGTTAAAGTTGGATACGCCGAATGCCAATATGTCAACAGTAAGTAATGATACTCAGCCATCAACTGTACCATCATTAGCCACTTTACCACGCATACAATTACCTACGTTCTCGGGGAAATATGAGGATTGGCCTACCTATCAGGATTTGTTTACAGCTCTTGTCCACAATACAAGTCTTAGTAATGTTCAAAAGTTACATTATTTAAAAACAAGTGTGTCTGGGGAGGCAGAAATTTTATTAAGGCATATACAAACTTTGGAGGATAATTATGTACAAGCTTGGGAGTTACTTAAGGGGCGTTTTGGTAATAAAAAAATGATCTTAAATTCTATTTTAAAAAGGTTGTTTAGTCAAAAAAGGGTTAGTAATCAGACATCTAGTCAAATTAAAAATCTTTTAGATACAACGGCGGAATGTATTAGTAATTTAAATAATTTGTCAATTAAAACCGACTCTTGGGATCCTATATTAATATTTCTAGTTGGTCAGAAATTGGACCCGGAGTCATTAAAAGACTGGGAGGAGTTTACGTACAAAAATCAATCCAATGAGCTACCTACCTGGGATATGTTGAAGGGGTTTCTCGAAGCTAAGTTCCGTACACTTGAATTAGTCACGCCGATGTCGGTAAACTCGAGAGACAAAATACTAACGCAAAAATTATTTCATACTATTACTACTACTGAGACTACAAAAAATCCCGCCAATGTAACAACACAACATAAGTGCACTTATTGCCAAAACAATCATTACATATTCCAATGCAAAGATTTTTCGAAATTACCTGTGGAGAAGAGACAAGATTTTGTTAAAATTAATAAATTATGCTTCAACTGCCTCGTACCTAATCACAACGCATTCAAGTGTAAACAAACAACGTCCTGCAGAATTTGTAAAAGGAAACATCACTCTCTGTTACATCACTCCAACGACGCAAAGGAGACTTCACAAGGCGCTGTATCAATGGAGCCATGTATCACAACGGCACATCTTTCTCACAATCCTGGACATGAAGTGTTACTAGCCACGGCAAAAGTAGAGGTTACTTCAAGGAATGGACACAAACACCTACTTCGTGCATTGATTGACCAGGGGTCCGAAGCATCTTTCGTTTCGGCTAGGGTTGTCGACCTTTTAGGTTTATACAAAAATAATATTGATGGTGCTGTTTCTGGAGTTGGAGGAGGAAGTCGAATATCAATTAAACATTGTGTTGATCTAACAATTACGTCGCGATTTAATGTAAACGATGTTATACAAGTTAAAGCTTATGTGCTGAAAACTATATGTAGTAGGCTCCCATCGAAACACATCACGACGAATTCACAGCTTCAAACTTTATCATTGGCTGACCCTACATACAATATACCGGGCAAGATAGATATGTTACTCGGGACTGACGTCTTTTGTAAAATTATAGAAGATGGTTTACTTAAGATGAGTGAAGGATTAGTGGCTCAGAAAACAAGTTTGGGGTGGATACTATCGGGAAAAAGGGAAGACAAAATAGGAACAAACAATGAACACAATTTAACTACACTACATATTACAAGAATGGTTGAAGAAGACAATAATATGTTGCGTAAGTTTTGGGAAATAGAAACAGACTTATATAACAAGAAGAAAATAATTACAAAGGAAGAAGAAAGGTGTGAAGAATTATATAAAAATACAACTAAAAGAGAAGCTAATGGAAGATATATAGTTCACCTACCGCTAAAATACAGTATAGAGGAGACAGTCAACTTATGTAAAGATACAAAGGAACAAGCAATACGAAGATTTCAATGTTTAGAAAGAAAATTTGCAAAATCTGAAATATTGAAAAACGAGTACACGAAGGTTATAAATGAATACAAGGAGATGGGTCACATGAGAAAATCTGAAACAACAGACGACAAAAACGTTATTTACTTACCACATCACGCAGTTATTCGTGAGGACAAGGAGACTAGTAAATTGCGAGTAGTTTATGACGCGTCTGCGAAGGGATCCAACGGCTACTCTCTTAATGACTGCATGATGGTTGGACCTGTTTTACAACTTGATCTCCGAAGTTTGATTATATCGTGGCGAACTCATAAAATATGCGTAGTAGGAGATATTATAAAAATGTATCGAATGATAAACATGACCGATGAACATACAAATCTTCAACGTATTGTCTGGCGAGATAGCCCTGATAAGGAACTTGAAAGCTACAACTTGACTACTGTAACATTCGGTACGGCCGCCGCTCCATATCTTGCAGTCCGTACGTTGCAGCAGTTAGCTGATGATGAAGCTCAAGATTTTCCGGATACTGCTCCTATAATTAAAAATGGTTTCTATATGGATGATTTGATGGTAGGACATGAAAATGTTAAGGATGCAAAAAGGATGTGTAATGAAATTAAAATGATATTAGAAAGGGGAGGATTTAAAATGCAAAAATGGTCAAGTAATTCTGAAGAAGTTTTAGTATATTTACAAGAAGAGAAAACAAATAATACAATAGAAATTAAACTAGATAAAATCATTAAAATACTAGGTTTAACATGGGATAGAAAAGATGATGAATTTAAAATTACAGTTAACTTACCAGAATTGAGATATCCTATAACGAAGAGATCCATTTTATCTGATGTTGCTCGCTTATTTGACCCCTTTGGATGGTTAGCACCAGTTGTTATAAGTGCGAAGATTTTAATTCAAAAGTTATGGCTTTGCAGTCTAGGTTGGGATGACGAATTACCAACTAATTTGAAAGAAGAATGGAAAAGCTACAGAGAAGACTTAATACATTAAAAAAACATTAAAGTACCTAGATGGCTTAAAACAACATCTGAAAACTATAAGAACGTAACACTACATGGTTTTGCAGATGCTTCTACTCAAGCATATGCAGCTGTGACCTACTTACGAATAGCAGAAGAAAATGAAGTACATGTAATTATAATTGCATCGCGAACCAAGGTTGCACCATTGAAACAGTTATCAGTACCTAAGTTGGAGCTATGTGCTGCCGTACTTCTTGTCGAACTTATAAATGATGTAGTGAATATTTTAAAGATAACAAACGATAAAATTTTCGCTTGGACGGATTCTATGGTAGTGTTATCTTGGCTACAATCACAACCTAATCGTTGGCGCACATTTGTTGCTAATAGAGTAGCAGAAATCACTAGAATACTAAGCAACGATAGGTGGAGGCATGTACGATCCGCTGACAATCCAGCTGATATCGCAACAAGGTGTATAAAATCATGCGAATTAGTCAATCATAAAACTTGGTGGACTGGACCGACATGGCTCAAGGAGGAAATTGCTGTCTTTAATAGAGCTAACTTAGATATACCACAAACACAATTAGAATCAAAGGTTACATGCAATTTAGTTGTAGAAGAACAGCCAATTTGGGAAAGATTTTCAACATTATCTAGGATGACACGGGTATTAGCATATTGTAAAAGAATTTTGAAGGTGGATAAATTAGAATCTAGACCAAAATATTTGCAACCAAAGGAATTGGATAGTATATTAAACGAATGCATTAAATATTACCAAAATCTCGTATATGAAAAGGAAATTGAAGAAATTAAGAAGAAAGGAAACGTTAAGAGTAGAAGTTCCCTAATCAGCCTTTCCCCATTTTTAGATCGCGAAGGGATCCTTAGAGTAGGTGGTAGACTTCAGAATTCGTCACTTTCCGAATTAACTAAACACCCAATTATCATTCCTGCCAACCAGCATATTACTAAACTACTAATTAATGAAGCTCACATAAGAACGCTTCATGGAGGTATTCAGTTAATGATGTCTTATTTAAGATCAGGTTATTGGATAGTGGGGTTAAAATCTAGTGTCAAAAAATGCGTGCGTAATTGCAAAATTTGTATTGTGGATAGGGCAAAAACAAAATATCAACTGATGGGTCAGCTGCCTGCAGAAAGAGTGAATCAACATCGAGCGTTTTTGAACAGTGGAGTTGACTACGCCGGGCCTGTGTGGATAAGATCTTCCAAAGGTCGTGGACATCATGCTTCTAAGGGCTACATTTGTTTATTTGTATGCATGGCAACTCGCGCAATACACCTTGAGGCGGTTACAGATCTCACGTCACAAGCATTTATTGCTGCATTCCGAAGATTTGTCGCTCGCAGAGGATACTGCCAACACGTGTGGAGTGACAATGGGACAAATTTTGTGGGCGCTGCAAAAGAGTTAAAGGATTTGTTTCGAGCTGGCAAAGACAACATGGCAAAGGATGTGGCTGAAATTCTGGCAAATGATGGAACAACTTGGCACTTTATACCTGCACGAATGCCGACTTGTGGTGGTTTATGGGAAGCTGGTGTGCAATCAGCCAAGAGACACCTGACGAGAGTAAATAAAGACACCAAATTGACATATGAGGAAATGGCCACGCTTCTGGCACAGATTGAGGCTTGCTTGAATTCACGCCCCCTCTGTCAAATAGACAACTCAACCGAAGACATTCTCACACCTGGTCACTTTCTCGTCGGCGAGCCCTTAGTTAACGTTCCAGATGTGAATTATGAGAGCAAAAATATAAATTTGTTAACCAGGTGGCAGTTGATTCAAAAATTAACTCAACATTTTTGGAAAAAATGGCAGGCCGAGTATCTCAACACACTACAACAAAGACACAAGTGGCAAAAGACATTCTCATCACCCGCAGTTGGAGATGTTGTCATCGTGAAGGATGAAGCTGCGCCCCCTACAAAATGGTTACATGGAAGAATAAAACAACTACACCCTGGAAAGGATAATTTGGTCAGAGTTGTAACCATACAATGCAAGGGCGATCACGAGTTAAAGAGACCATTGTATAAAGTGATACCGCTTCCAAAAGATTTTGAGTAGATATTTCATGGTGGGCGGTAACAGTGATTGTGCATGTAATAGAATGTACTTATATTGTAAAAAGAAAATGACAAAAAATGTAAATGTGTATAAGATCAAAGCATGTAATATAATAACAAAATTGTGTTGCAGAAAGACAGCTCATGTAAAATTTGTCAATTGTTAAAATCATAATGTTGGAGAAATTGTTAGTTAAAAATACGGTTTCGAATCAAAAAAATAGATACAGTCCGCTTAAATAATATGAACATAACATTTTAACTGTTTGGCAAGTAATTGTAGTAATTATCAAATTTTGTTTTCTACACTATGTTTAAAAACTGTAGTTTTTGGTGGGCGGTATGTCCACTCCTTATTCGCATAATATAAGTAAGCGAATCAAATTTATAAAGTTAGTGCAAAATAAACAATCAGAGAGTGCACACGTTTCTTTTTACTCCAAACCGTCCATAGTTCCTTACAACCTAATATCAACTTAAAAGCAATAAACACTGCATTTAAAAGCAATAGCGGGTATTGACAAAGACATCTGACATTTGTGACGTTGTTTACATAGTAAGAGGTAGAATGTTTTATTTCGTTTATTTTCTATGTGTTTGTATCAAATGCACGGTAGTGTGTGAAATATGTTGGAGTTGATTTTATGTATATTTCATGCATTATTTAAAAAAATATTCGCATTTGGTACTCCTCTACCTCAACTATAACCGTGCGTAATTTCATACTCCTCCGTTCGCGGCAAGTATCTTACAACGGTTCACAAGTTTTTGCTTCACGTTTTAATATATAGATACTTGTATTATCGCGAAATTAATGTTAATATGTAACGAGTATTTATGATATTTCTCTTCTCGATATTTCAATTCATTAAAATGGATCGTGTTTACGGCAAATCTGCAATTACTCTTTGATCGGTATTTTGTTTCGAGATTCAAAATCCGCATATCGTTAGTGCTCTTTGCATATTAAAATACATTTTTTGTTTATCGCAATTAATGAATAATTGCTTGAATATGTATTGTTTCATCCATCATCATCCATCAGCCTATTGATGTCCACTGCTGAACTGACCTTCCCTAAATGACGCCACTCCAACCGGTCCTGTGCCCTTTGAATCCAATCGTTTCCCGCTGTCTTCTTCAGGTCATCATTGAAAATGTTTAAATAATAATAATTATCGCATACATTTTATTGTCCCTTTTGTGAGCAGGGGTATTCTTACAGAATGCGAAGAGTTTAGACCTTAAGTCAACTTGGGAAAATACGGACTATTTAGAAGACTGAAGAAACAAATTAGACTGTAATTCGTCTGATAGTATGTTGTCATTGTCATTGTCATCTCTTAAAGAACTGAGATTCTGTGACGTTGATCACAAATGCGTTGCGTTCAAAATTTTTGTTAAGGACTAAGTTAGTTTAAGGTGGTAAAATCAGTGTAGTTCGCCCGGGGAACTACTACAGCCGCACCTATTTCTATCGTGAAGCAGTTCTTGCGTTTCGATGGAATGGTGTGGTTGCCGGCACACTTTTATATGAGCCGACAATCTTAATCCTCGGAAGTAGTGACGCATCTGTTATTGACTTAAGATAGAAACCCATGTTCTATATGAAGTTGCTTACAAATGCCCATGGCATCAGTGATCACTTAACATCAGGTGGACTGCATGCTTATTTGCTACTTCAATCGTATAAAAAAAAATGGTCTCAAAATTGAGGTCACCATCAAAACACCGACAGGTCAATATTACTGTTAGATAAACACCACAGCTTCGGAGAATTTGGAGTCATTCGATTCATCTTTACGATATATTTGTCACCAGCATTTATTTTTCCGATATTCTTCGTCACCGTTCAAATTACCTAGTGATAATCCAACCGTTGATTAACATTATTGCTATGACGCTCTAGGCCTACGGCAATCGATTTGAATGTAAATATCCTATAAACTGTCGCTTGAGCTCACTTCCTTATTGCTTACGTCCCAATACGTAATATTTATGTATTGGTTACTTATTTCGAAATAACTGTCATATCTGTCGTAATTTTTTTTCCGTTTAGCGCCATTCGCCACAGTTTCAAGGTAAGACTATATCTATATATTATTACGTGAAGCAAAAACTTGTGATTCGTTTTTAAGATACTTGCCGCAGGCGGAGAAGTATGAAATTACGCACGGTTATAGTTGATGTAGAGAAGGATTACCGAATGCTAATATTTTTTTCAAATAATTCATTAAAGATACCTAAAATCAACTAAAAACGCATTACACACTACCTTGCATTTGACATAAACACATACATAATAAACGAAATAGAACATTCAATGTGTTACTATGAAAACACATAACGTCAGAAATGTCAGTGTCTTTGTCAAAATACCCGCTATTGCTCAGATCGCCCGTAACTTTTTTTTTTAAGTTTTGTCACATTCTGTACCTTTTCCAATGGGTTTCATCCTACTATAATTTTCTTCAACTTTTTAATATTTAAAATTATCGGCACTGGTCTATTACTTCTACAATAATAAAACTAGGTACACTCGAATTTCGAGTGATGCAGTCAGATACTGCGTCACGAGAGTATAGTTTTTTGAGTGTATTTATGTAGTATTTCCATTTATTTGGCATGCATTTCGTATGTATTGATTGATGGCGACATTTTAGTACAACGTAATCAATTACAATCAATCACTCTTTTCAGTTTAAGCGGGTTTCTCTTATTTGTATTTTTTTTTATTTGCGATTATTTTATTATAACTCTCTAGGTGGTAGAACCAGTGTAGTTCGACCGGGGAAGTACCACCGCCACGTTTCGATAGAAGGGTGTGGTTGCCGGCACATGAGGCGACCATCATAGTTCTCAGGAGTAGCAACGCATCTGTGATTGAATTCAGATGGAACCCATGTTCTGTTTGAAGTTGATTACAGATGTCCATAGGCGGCAGTGACCATGTACCATCAGGTGGGCCGAATGCTCGTTTGCTGCTTCAGTCAAAAAAAAAAACTATTAGGTCTATAAACTGCAAGCTGAATTCCACCTTATGTTAAATGGTCACGGCCGCTGATCGATATAATAATATGTAAAACTTTATACAGAACAAGAATTCTATCTCAAGTTTATCACACACTGGCAGTAGGTTTCACCCTCGTTAAACGACGACGACGACCCGCGTGGCGCAACGGTTACCATACCGGTCTGACGCGCAATGGGTCCCGGGTTCACAGGTATCTGAATAATGAGTTTAGATTCCTGTTCTGGGTCTGGGTTTTTGTGTATTCGTCTTGTGTGTGGCCATGGTACCCACGATACAGGAGAAAATACATCTCTGCCTGCGGCAAGTATGTTAAAAACGAATCACAAGTTTTTGCTTCACGTTTAAATATATAGATATTTGTATGTTGCGCGTATGTATGTTTAAATGTATGTATAGTACGCTTATAGTCTTTGGCATATACCTACACGATGAATAATATTTGAAAAGCAAGATACCCAACTGCAAATATTAGTTTTAGCAATCAGGTTTATATTTTCACTAGCTCTTACCCGCGGTTTCGCTTGCACGGTCAAAGGGAATTAACATTAACATTTTATAGCGTGATTCAGAACTTGCAAATAAATTTTACTAACGCCATCTATTAACAACGTCTGAACTACTAAATATGTATCAACTAACAAAACATCGATATTCATAAGGGAATGAGAGAGCGCGGTAAAAAGTAGCTTACGTCACTCTCTGACTATCTCCCAACATATAAACCATACCATACCATAGCTATGTGGCGACGTGAAAAAGGAACAAACAAACACACTTTCACATTTATAATATTAGTATAGAAGTACGGATAGTATGGATATTAAGTTCTTGTTTGTTTTACCTTAGCCCTCAATGCTTGATTAAACGATCAAATACAAACCGCCGGAATCCATTCGTCAAGCAAAGGCGTGGCACGTGCCCGAGGACCGTGATTACTCGCCACTCTATACTGTAATTATGCACTAATTGATAGTGGCACGCCATGTACGGCGACATATAAAGGACGTGTCACAGTGGTGTCGAGATGGTACATGTTCAGGACTTTGATTTTAATCGACTTAAAGAGGTTCTTTATTCGTGTTTTTATGTTTGTTATATATGTTGATGTTTTATTTAATATTCGAAAGCTGGTAGTTGTCAAAACAAGTCAAGTCTTCAGAACAAGTACTATGTACTATGCTAAGATTTATTTTAATTATTTTTTAGTTTTATTTGTTGCACAGAAGTCGGTTGTATTTTGCGTTTTTTGTTAATTAAATTGTGTTATTTTTCTCATAAACGTAGTTAAAGCGTACAGCCTCTTTCTCTCTCTCTCGTCAACCCATTACTGTCCCACTGCTGGGCACTGGTCTTCTCTCAGAATGAGAGAGTTTAGGCCATAGTCCACCGCGTTGGCCAAGTGCGAATTATGGCATATAGTCTACTTGTTGCTAAATTTAGATCGGTGAATTTATAAAAAAAAATAGATTTTTTTTATATGATTAAAGTGGCAAAGAAGCCTGCATTTCACCTGATGCTAAGTGATTATAATCCTTGCATACTATCGGTTACCGATGTGTCTCTATTCTTGAGGAATCATATTTATTTAAGAGGTTCCCTTACAAGTAAATTAACTGGCATCCATACCCTTCCATCGAAATGCAATAACTGCTTCACGTAAGGAATAGATGCGGCGTTGGCACATTTATTATATAATTAAATACATGATGAATGAATATAGTATAATCTACTTATACCTTAAATAATAACGACAGTTTTTCATTTATTTACATCGCATATTTTCTAAAAAATCTGGCGACAAAGAATAAGTAATTTAGGTAATTGAATTACGAAGTTATATTCAATCTTTATATCGTTAAAATTCATCTATGCTATATAAATATATTACAATTTTAATCGTGTAGTTTTGTGATAACATTTAAAGATTGTCGAAGGTTAACATGTCCGTTTATTTATCTATTTTTATTTTATTTGAATTTAACGATAAGACAAACGGGCTACCTATGGAAAGTAGTTACCGTCGCCTAAGGATATTTGCAACACCAGAGGAATCCACATTGCATCACCGGAAAAATGTATGTACCTATGTCTAATGTATGTTTAATGTTTGTATGTAACTTATTTATGAGGCCACTATCTTAGTCCTCGGACGTAGCAAAGCATCTGTGATTGATTTCTGATTCAAGTTGCTTACAGATGTCCGTGGGCAGCAGTGACCACTTACAGACAGACTGCATGCTTGTTTGCTACTGCAATATTACTAAAAATCATTATTTAAAGGCGAGAGAGACAGCGTGACTAGGTTAGTACAATATACAATTAAGTAATATCCATGATATAACCAAACAACGATTTTTTCGAAAGTCAATTTATTTCTATCATTTTTTTATATTGACGTATGTTTATTTAAGTGTTCCGGAAGTACATTATATTAATGAATGCTTATGCATATAAAAGTGGACTGTTATTTGTGGAAGTCGTTCACATCAAGCGATTTAATACAATATTCAACAAAAACATTTTGAGGCATTCGAATACCATTAAAATCGTACACCTACACAATAGGGTTGCCACCTTTTTTTTAAACCATTAAAGTACATTGGCTACAAAGGTATAAAGAAAAAATTACGTAGCTTCAAAATAAAGTATATTATTACTTAATTTTTGGCTCTAGGATACTTTTAGAACTGTGCGTGGTGATGGTGAGCAAAAAAATGTATGTAGATAATAATTTGACGCCCATATTTCTTAACAAAAGGTCACCAAATGTAAATGTTCTACTACTTTCTAAATAAGGTAGCTATGGAAACCTTGTGATTAAAGGAATTTTAGTTTTATACAAAACTGATTATAATCAAACTTTTAGGTCCCAGATATACAAAATAAAGTATTTTCGCGTACTTTATTTTCTTCATAAAGTATAAAGTACAATTGCTCCGAATAAAGTACAATACTTTATAATAAAGTACGGGTGGCAACCCTACTACACACCCATACTTAACACACACATGCACTCGTGGACTCCTAGTGGACTCGGGCAGAACTCCTACTATTCTTTCTACATTCATAAAGCCACAAATTATGTTTTTTCTAGCGTTCTGCTACAAAGTGCTACAAAGAAGAATATACAAAAACCCCCAGAAGAGAAAATTTAATTTATTATTAAAATATTTTTCTGGCTGGGGTTTGAACCCGCAACCACGCCATATTTTCTTTCATAATGCACGACGCCATGTACATGTTCATAGTACACATCTTGTTTGCGTTTCATCATGATCTACGCCATGCTTCCTTTTCATAATGCACTACGCCATGCTTCCTTTTCATAACGCACTACGCCATGTTTATGTTTCATAGTGCACTACGCCATGCTTCCTTTACATGATGTACTACGCCATAGTGCACTACGCCGTGTTAACGTTTCGTAGTGCACTACGCCATGTTTGCGCCCAATAGTACACCTCGACGTGTTTAATATTTTGTTGTGTATGTGTGCGTGTATGCGGCGGGCTGTGTCCCGTACTTAGTTTTATTAAAGCAGTGTGCATCTTACGCTTGCGTTTTAATGACGTGCTTCCCTCCTATTGCGATAACAATACACGACACGTGGCGACGATCGGACTCACATATTTTTTCGTTTGCTCGTGTATCATGGCTGCAGGGTCCACTTATGGCGTTCTATGTACCTTCGATCATCAAGCACAAGAATGGAATACATTCAAGACCCGATTAAATCAGTGGTTCATCGCCAACGACATAACACCAAATACGGACAAAGCGGCAGTTAAACGGAGGGCAATCTTATTAACGTCTTTAAGTGAATCAACTTTCAAGCTCGTAAGTGACCTGGCGTTACCCGACAAGGTGGTAGAATTGGAATACGAGGCCATATTGAAACTCTTCGACGACCACTTTACACCAAAAAGGTTCGGGTTTGCGGAGAAGTCCATTTTCTATGCGGCAACTCAACGACCAGGAGAAACGCACACTCAATGGGCGGCTAGGATTAGAGGATTGGCGACTCATTGCGCATTCAAAAACTTGGAGGAGGCCTTGCTGGATAAATTTATCATGGGCATGGCGGCAGGACACGAGCGGGACAAACTCTTCGTGCAGGATCAACGGGAGCTGACCCTCGCGAAAGCCATCGACTTAGCAGAGAGCGTGCGCTGTGCGCGCCAGGCCTCGTCGGTGGCGGCGCCGGGCGCGCTCGGCGCCGGCGCAGCGGGCCCGAGCGGCGTGTTCAACATCTCCAAGAAGGGAAAGTGCAACGTGTGCGGATTTAGCAATCACACCTCTAACCAGTGTCGCTATAAAAACTATAAGTGTAAAAAGTGCAACACTAAAGGTCATTTGCGTAAAATGTGTCCAAATGAGGGCAAAGTGAAGTACGTGGATGAAGGTAATGTGGACGATGGTGACGACGACGGTGAGTGTTTTTATAATATTCGATGCATGTCAGGAAAACCTATGACAGAGCGGATAATGATCGGTGGTCTAATTTTAGAGTTTGAAATCGATAGTGGGTCGGCAGTAAGCGTAATATCAAAAAATACTTACGACACAAATTTTAAAGGATTGCCATTGTTACATACTAATAAAAAACTTTACAGTTATACTGGCGAAAATATCGAAGCAATAGGGGTCGTATTAATGCCTATAACATATCTCAAACGTACGATTTCATTGAATGTGTATGTAGTGCTCGCGGACGGGCCGCCGCTGTTAGGCCGCGACTTCATTCGTAAATTCGACCTGGAGCTAGCACCGGCGCGAGTGCACGCCCTGCTCGACGGAACAAAACCCGAATGCGAGGTTAATGCCAACCTTAATAAAATACTATCGAATATGTTTCCTAGGGTTTTTTCAGGCAATCTAGGATCATTTAACAAGTATAAAATAAATTTACATTTGAAACCTGACAGTAAACCGATTTTCTTCAAAGCGAGACCGGTCCCATACGCGCTAAAAGGAAAAATAGATAAGGAACTCGACCGATTATTGTCACTAGGCATTTTAAAACCCGTAGAACATTCAGACTACGCGTCACCTATTGTTCCAGTGTTGAAAAAGGACGGCAGTATAAGATTATGCGCCGATTACTCCGTTACTATAAACAAACAACTAATAGTTGATCAGTATCCCTTGCCAACGGTAAATGACTTATTAGCCAAATTACACGGGGGCGTACAATTTAGTAAAATTGATTTGTCTATGGCCTATAATCAATTTAGTTTAAACGAAGAATCTCAGAGGTTTACGTGTATCAATACCCATCGCGGTCTTTTTAATTTTACTCGATTAGTATTTGGGTTGTCAAGCGCACCCGCCATTTTCCAGCGCGCAATGGAATGCTTGCTTTCGGGTATAGACGGGATCGTTTTCCTACTCGATGACATCCTTGTAACGGGGGCAGATAAGAAGCAGCACATGCAGAGGTTAATTATGGTGTTACAACGGTTAGATGACGCACAATTAACGGTACAGATAAACAAGTGTGAATTTTTTAAAGATGAAATTTCATACCTGGGTCACGTTATAGATAAATATGGGGTTAGGAAGTCGCCCGATAAGGTCAAAGCTATTTTGCACGCTAGAAAACCGACGAACGTGTCACAGTTGCAATCCTTTTTAGGCCTTACTAATTATTATAGGAATTTCGTGCCAGACGCAGCGTCCGTACTAAGACCCTTATACAATTTATTAAATAAAAATACAAAGTGGGAATGGGGTCCTATTCACGATGACGCGTTTGGGAGAATAAAAAGCATACTAGCATCTGATACGACATTAGCACATTTTGACCCGAACGCTAAGTTAATATTAACAGTTGACGCGTCTCCAACTGGATTGGGAGCAGTATTATCGCAAGTTAGTAGTGAAGGGTTAGAAAGGCCAATAGCTTACGCTTCCCGAACGCTTTCGTCGGCGGAAAGAAATTACGCTCAAATTCAAAAGGAAGCTACTGCAATAATTTTTGGTATAAGACGATTTCATCAATTTTTGTATGGCCGATCGGAGCCCTTCGTTCTACGTACGGACCATAAACCCCTGTTAGCTATATTTGGGCCTTATAAAGGCATTCCCGAAGTATCCGCAAATCGCCTACAGAGGTATGCTATTTTTCTAGCCGCCTATAATTATATCATCGAGTACATTAGTAGTAAATGCAATAGTGCGGACTATTTATCTCGATCGTGTGGGGGGCAGGGCGAGCAGGGCGCGGCCGATGAGACGGGCGAGCTCGCGGCGGGCGAGGATCGCGCAGCATACACTAAGCGATTTACGTCGTGAAACAGCTAGTGACACTGTAATGGCCGCCGTCAAGAGTTTCGTTTTAAACGGCTGGCCAAGAAAAGTTAGCGATGTATCCTTAAAACCATATTTTAATTGTCGGGCTCAACTGTCTTATGAAAATGGTATCTTAATGCGTGGACATAAGGTCGTCGTTCCTTCGTCTTTAACAGAAAGCGTATGTAAGGAACTACATAGTTCACATTTCGGAGTTGTTAAAATGAAAGCGGAGGCGCGCAAACGCCTGTGGTTCCCTGGCGTAGACGCAACGTTGGAGCGGCTGGCGGGGGCTTGCGGCGTGTGCTGCGCGCTGCGGCCGGCGCCGCCGCATGCGCCGCTCGCGCCTTGGACTTTGCCGCCGCACCCGTTTTACCGTATTCATATAGATTTCTTAGGGCCGTTTCACAACTTTATGTTTTTAATTGTTGTCGATGCTTATAGCAAATGGGTAGAATGTTTCGATATGTCTTCAACTTATAATTCACGGTCGGTAATAGGGAAGTTATACGAGTTTATGTCGCGGTTTGGGGTTCCGCACACGTTAGTGAGTGACAATGGCACATCTTTTACTTCTTTAGAATTTAAAGAGTTTTGTGATCGTAACGGCATCGAACATGTTTTAGCTCCGGTTTACCATCCGGCTAGTAATGGACAAGCCGAGAGCCTGGTGAAAATTGTAAAAAAGGGACTTAAGGTTATTGTTTTAGAAGGCTGTAATAAAAAAAATATTCACGAAAAAATTGTAAAATTTTTATTTGACTACAGAAACTCCAAAAATAGTACCACTGATAAGTCACCCGCGGAGATCGTTTTTGGGCGAGCATTGCGCTCACGGTTAGATTTATTGAACCCCAGCGTACCGTCACCCTCGTCCACAGACCTGACTCAAACCGTCGAACGGAACCAGTCCTTACAGGTTAAATACTATAAAGGCAAAATTAGACCCGATTTTGAAGTAAGAGACAGAGTATGGATAACTACATATACAAATAATAAAAAAAATCGTTGGATGCAAGGATTCATTAAAAAGAAAATCGGAAAAACTATGTACGCGGTATACGTGCCACATCTGAGAAGTGAGGTAACCAGACACGTCGACCAAATTAGGAAACGGTTAGACCCTTCGCCGAGTGACGAGCCGGACTGGGACCCGGACGTGGTGCCTGACGTAGTACCGATTTCCAGCTCTCATCCTGAGCCAGTGAGGGAAGGAGGACTGGCAACGAGCCCTGATGAAGAAGCTTCGCCGTCAGGTACTCGAGTGACTCCAAAAACTACGGCTCGACGACGGGCGATTAGTCCGATTTTCTCGACACCGATGATGGTCACCGACAATGAGGATGATGAGGCACCAGCCCTTGTAACTACAGGTTGAGTAGGGGGAAGGGATGTTGTGTATGTGTGCGTGTATGCGGCGGGCTGTGTCCCGTACTTAGTTTTATTAAAGCAGTGTGCATCTTACGCTTGCGTTTTAATGACGTGCTTCCCTCCTATTGCGATAACAATACACGACATATTTCTTAGTGAACTACACCATGTTTACGTTTCAGTGTACTATGCCATATCTGCGTTTCATAATTTACTACGCCAGTCCCGTCTCATAGTGTACTTTGTTCATATGTTCGCTTGTCATAGTGTATTCGCCATATCTGCGTTTCATAGTGCACCTCGTCAAGTTTGCGTTTCATGGTGAACCTCGATACGTTCATTTTTCATTTAAAGATTACTTGATTGTACAAACTTACAATTTCATATGCATTTTTAGTTAATCTTTAAATTAATTATATATATACTCTCACATACATTTCTTATATCTATTACTAGAGTAGGTATTTAGCCGTCGTACGCCCTGTAGTTCCGGGATCAGAATAGGGCTACGGCATCCCCTGCCTGTCGTAAGAGGCGACTAAAAGGGGCTTCCGGGGTTGCAGACGGCTAGAGTGGGAGTTCGAACCGTTCAGTCAAGGTTGAAGGTTTTTTTTGAAGGTTTCCCCCTCGAAAAAAAAAATAATAATTTAGCCGTCGTGATTAGAAACCCAACCCAAGAAAAGACATAAATAATTTGACATTTGTACGCCAACATGAGGCAACAGTAAGCGTTCTTCCTTTCCCTGTAATCACCTATATATTATGCTCCTTACTGAGAAATAAAAAAAAAACATAGTTTGGAATCTATTCCCAATATTTAACTTAATCGTTTATCAAAGAAACATTTTTTTTTTATTAATTTCATTAAAATTTAATTAAAAGCGTTACATTAGTAAAATTGGAAAGAATACTGAAGCGGACTCAGACGTCTTAGTACAATTACAAGTCGGCTAAAGGGATTAGCGGCCCAGCTTAGTACTAGAATCCAGGATTGAGCAGAATTCCATTGATCGAGAACCGCAGAAATGTGCAGCAAAATATTTTGCTTTAGCAATAAACCGTTTACAGGGTATTTTTATAAATAACGAACGAGCACATCGTTATAATGTTCTTTTGCTAACTGATTGACTAAATGATAAATGGCCTAACTAGGCGATAAACTCGTTTTGGTAACTTTTTTTTTTTATTCCTTAGCAATACAAAGGAGGAAACACGTATTAGGGGTTGGAGCTCGTCCCTGTAGTTCCGGGATCAGAATAGGGCTACGGTATCCTCTGCCTGTCGTAAGAGGCGACTAAAAGGGGCTTCCGGGGTTGCGGGCGGCTAGAGTGGGAGCTTGAACCGTCCAGCCAGGCGATCCCGGGAAGGAAGGCGGTATGTGTGGTCGCATATCGTCGTATAGACTAGACGGAGCGGTGGGCCCAGCCGCCCATCTGGGAGGAGCCCGATGGGGCAACACGCTTAGAGGATTCCGGTGGTGTTTGTTGGAGATCCCTGAGTCCTCTTTTTAGCGCCGAGGATGGCCACCGGGGGGGTTTTAGTGCGGTAAAAATCCCACATAACCCTTCGTCGCTCCCACGGCGTCGGGTACCTTTTGAAGGTTTCCCCCTCGAAAACAAAAAAAAAAAAAAAGGGGTTGGAGCTATGTGTGTCGACGCTAGTTAGTGTAAAGTCCACCAATTCGCACTTGGCTAACGCGGTGGATTATGGCCTATAACTCTCTCATTCTGAGAGAAGACCCATGCCCAGCAGTGGGACAATAATGGGTTGATGACGAAGATCTTTTCACGATTTTTCGCAAAAAACAAACGTGATCGTAGGTTCTTAAAGTGAAGTGGCTTCTTGATAAAATCACCGGAACAATTGAACCGATACTCACTAAAATTTACCATATGAGTTTTTATTTATTCTCACCTTCATTTTGTAAATAAAACTATGACATGTGCTATAAACCCACAGAATCTAAAATGTCTTTAATATCATGTTGATTTGATTGCCTAACAGCGATAACTGTTTATTCAAAACTTTGGGCAAACACAGACGCAAACTATGTATTTACCTAGTTTGGATGTCACCCTTAAGACATGTCAATATGGAGACGCGTTGAAGCGCGAAGGTCTTTGTGCTCACTCGAAGGACCCGTCACAAACGAGAATTGACTCACAAATATTCGTAGACTTTGTCGAGTGGAGGTACGGATTCTGCATTGCGTAAACAATAACGTACCCCTAGCAATATGTATACAACCCCTGTTCGATATTTTGTTGCTCACTGACGTCTATGGGCCAGTGGTCACTTACCATCACGTTCGTTTGTTATCTTCGTAATATAAATACGTGAATAGATTTGTGCTGCCATCTCCTTCAATAAAATGCTGATTAGACGTAGACATCATTTTTTACGATTTATCGGAAAAAGTCGATGAGTTTGGTTCTCTCAAAATTACATGTATAACGGCTTAGTCACAAAGTAGCTATTTTTGAAAAAAAAATGTATGATATGCCCTGTGGCTATAAACCTACTAAATCTAGTACCATGTTTTAGGTCATCAATTTCAGATTTTAGTTTTTTCAACATTTGAGCTCACACCCATTTTTAGGACCTTTCCTGACACTTTTCCTTACGATAAAGGAATTCATTAAATTAAATATTTTATTTTGTGTATTAAAGTAAGACTAAGTTTTTTTATATAACCTGTTTTATGTGTCTTATTAATCTCATATTAATTTGATCGCCTAGCAGCTATAACTGTTTACTAAAAATAACTTTGGACAACCGTAGACGCAAACTATGTATTTACCTAGTTTGGATGTCACCCTTATGACCTGTCAATATGGCGACGCATTGAAGCGCGAAGGTCTTTGTGCTCACTCGAAGGACCCGTCACAAACGAGAATTGATTCACAAATATTCGTAGACTTTGTCGAGTGGAGGTACGGATTCTGAATTGTGTAAACAATAAAGTACCCCTAGAAACGTATATATAGAATCCCCGTATATAATATTGCTTATTGATGTCCATGGACGGCAGTGGTCACTTAGGCGTAGTGCATGCTTTTCTGCTAGGTATCTTCATATTATAAAAGTAAATAGATTTGTGCCCATCTCCTAACAAAAAGTGTACTGTTACCAACCAACAAGTAGCTTGCCTGAGGACAACTATTAAACTCATGACTACATTACTTATAAACATCAATAACCATCTATTTAATAATTGTATTTAAATTGATCTTGTCATGTGATTACAAATAACATAAATACTGATTTATGTTACTTCTACTGAGAAGTCACCATATAAATAAATATAAATGACTAGTGTAGTTCAACCAGTGAAGTACCACACCCTTTTCTTGCGTTTCGATGAAGGGTGTGGTTGTCAGGCTTTTATGTGAGGCGACCATCATTGTCCACGGGACTGGCAATGCATGTGTGACTCATCGATAGAACGCATGTTCTATGTGAGATTGCTTACAGATGTCCACGAGTGGCAGTGAATACTTGTCATCAGGTGATTGCATGCTCGTATGCTACTTCGATCAGATAAAAAAATACAGGTAGTAACAAAATAATGTTACCACCTGTATTTTTGTCCACCAATTCGCACTTAGCCAGAAGCTATGTTTTAAAAACTCTCTCACTTCGAGAGAAGACCCGTGGCCAGCAGTGGGACAGCAATGGCTTGGCGGTAACAAAAGAATACAGAGTATCGTATATTCTAATATGATATGAAATGAAATGTACTGATACTTAGCAGCAATGACAGTATCGGTGCTACCTCCGTGACAAAATAATTCTTATTTGGAGGCAGTGAAATAAATTTCTTTTTCGTGAAGGTTTTTCCTATATGTCAAACGGATACCACATAATAATTATCCACGAAGATAAAATTGTCATTTTCTCATACAGACGAATGGTCTGATTATTGTCTTGACCGGGGAATTACCTCGGAACCTTGCCATAGATCGATATGGTGACTGCATCATTGGGGTAGAGACCCATTTTTTCTATATAATATGACGTCATAACATATATTATTATATATATAACATAACATATATTTTTGATTTTATTTTAATTTTTATTTCTTCACATCGCTTTATCCTTTGAATTGTACTCTACATAGAGCCTCAATTAACGAAGGATATGTTCTAACTCGGATGTAACGTATCTCCCTTCGCTTCCGGTAGGATGCTTTTAGTTTGAGAGCTCTAAACTATGTAATATTAAGTAGATTTAATATTACGTAATTTTAAGTATATGAATATACTACCCAAGAATCAAATTATAATATTACTAGCTGTACCCGCGGCTACGCCCGCGTGCAAATCAATGTATCGCAAAGTTTTTCCCGCGCAAATCTCCATTCAGTGGGAATTCTACGATAAAAGTAGTCTACATGTAAAAATCGGTTTAGCCGGCCAAGGATTACCCGGACAAACACAGAGTGAAAAAAACGAATTTTAAGTGTGTATTTGTGGGTAGGTGCATATTGTTATGTAAAATGTTATGAAAATAAGACGAATCAGAATATCGTAAACCCCTTTTTTGAACCAATTTACAGTCTTAGTGGTCACATTAACAATATCGGAATACATCTTTTCAAATAACGCCTCCACATTTAAACCAAAGCGCATCGATTTTAAAGATGGATTTTAACTTTTATGAATTGAAAAATACTATTTTAAGTAATTTTGGTCCTTTTAAATTTCTGAGTAAGATTACATATAGGTGAACCTACTTTAAACATTAATTTGACAACCTTGACGACCCGCGTTGCGGAGCAGCTACCACACCCGGTTCGATTCCCGGCCAGACAGGAATTTGAATAGATTAATGTTCTGGGTCTGGGTGTTTCTATATATGCCTTGTGTGTCCATGGTACCCACGACACAGGAAAAAATCCTAGTGTGGGGCTATTGTAGAAATTGAAATTGTAGAAATTTTCCATTTTATTGAGTGTAGAAAGCGTATTTTTATTAAAAAAAGTTTGTGTGGAGGAGTACCGGGAGGCGGGTCAAAGGAATCCAAAAATTTTGTTGGATAATATCTTCGATCTCGATGGCTGTATCTACAGAATCTTCATCCCAAATAAGTAGTCAAATAACAATCCCGCATTGAATTTCCAGTATTCCTTTGATTTGAAATATTAAAAATGTTAGAGAAATCGTTGCTAAAAATCTTGAGTGGACGCTCAAAGGCGAATAGGCAGGCATTATGACCGCTTTTTAAAAGTGTGGGCGCAACGCTGGACGACGCCACGGCAATAGCTATTTTTAACCGACTTCCAAAAAGGAGGAGGTTATCAATTCGTCTGTATTTTTATTTTTTTTTTTTATATTTGTTACCTCATTTCTCCGGACTGGGTGAACCGATTTAGATGATTTTTTTTTTATTTGAAAGGTAGTGCGTGTCATAGGGTCCCATTTTTTTTTAGTATTTTTTTGACTAGGGCATCCATAAGAAAAACGCATAAGTCTTAAATTTGCATTTTCAATGTACGCGATAAATGTATGAATAACTCAATATCCCGCCAACCGATTTTGATGATTCTTTTTTTATTAGAAAGGATGTACTCCAGGGGTAGTCTGATAAGAGTTTGATAAGGTTCTAATCATAGGATCTTCAACTTTTTGGAGCAAAATAATAAAATTAGTGATAGTCGGCCGAACCTTAGCTGGAGAAGTCCAATTGAGTAAAATATAGAATAAAATTACTATGTAGGTATTTACTATGAAAAATTTGACCTTCAACTCTTCAATCCTGATGATGCAGGGGTACTGCTAGCCTGAACTATAAAAGTTGGTCGTTTGATGTTTGCGAATATATAATGAAATTGTTAAGCAAATTCATGGGACAAAAATTTGACCTTCAACTCCTCAACCCTGATGATGCAGGGGTACTTAAAGCCAAAACCATAGGAATAAGCCATTTGGTGCTTACGTATATGTTATAAGATTACTGAGCAAAAACATAAGATGAAAAATTTGACCTTCAACTCCTCAACCCTGATGATGGAGGGGTACTTCAATCCTAAACCATAGAAGTTGGCAATTTGGTGCTTACGGTTATGTAAAGAAAATACTAAGCAAAAATATAAAATCAAAAATTTGACCTTCAACTCCTCAACCCTGATGATGAAGGGGTACTTCAATCCTAAACCATAGGAGTTGGCAATTTGGTGCTTACGGTTATGTAAAAATAATACTAAGCAGAGGCACAAAATTAAAATTTTGACCTTCAACTCCTCGACCCTGATGATGAAGGGGTACTTCAATTCTAAACCATAGGAGTTGGCAATTTGGTGCTTACGGGTATGTAAAAATAATACCAAACAGAGGCACAAAATTAAAATTTTGACCTTCAACTCCTAAACCCTGATGATGCAGGGTACTGCAAGCCTGAGCCATAGAAGTTAGCCACCTGGTACTAACGTATATGTTATAAGATTACTAAGCAACAATATAAGATGAAAAATTTGACCTTCAACTCCTCAACCCTGATGATGGAGGGGTACTTCCAGAGGGGGCGCCCTGTTTGTATGAATTGTAAAAGTGTTTTATGTTTAATTTTTGTGAATATGTAGATGCACAAAGCAAACTTAGAGGCTTTATTTAAATACAAACATAAAAATATAGTCACTAAAAAGTGTAAAATAAAAACTTTTTAACAAAAAATATCTACCGACTTCCATGTCACAAAAAAGTAAAAAATAATTTAAATATATTTTGGTCTAGAACATACTCAGTACTTAGTACATAGTTCTGAAGTCGGTGCTCATATAGGACGTAGTTACCGTCGTCCAGCGAAATATGTCGAGCACCGACTTCAGGACTATGTACTAAGTACTGAGTATGTTCTAGACCAAAATATATTTAAATTATTTTTTACTTTTTTGTGACATGGAAGTCGGTAGATATTTTTTGTTAAAAAGTTTTTATTCTATCAGATCTTATATTTTTCGCTAATAGTAAATTTATTAAAAACGTTTTACCCGTGCCTCCTAATGCCTCTAACTAAAACTAAAAATCTAATGACAGTATCAATGATACGTAAACTAATTTTGGTTCTACTAACATTTAAGCGGCGCTCAGGTATGTTTTTAGTTTATCTTTATTAAGCCTTGTTTGTGGTTCATTACATTAAAATTTAAATTTGTCGGCAAGGTAAATCCAAATTATTTTGTACTTTTACCTGACAGAGGTTAAACCTCTATTAATTTCATATAAACTTTGTGATACATTGATTCCCAGGCGGGCGAAAGCTTTGCATTTCCGATACTAAATAATATTTAAAAATGAGCTGGTTATAAAAAAAATAATACTAAAATTAGTATTTATGAAAACTACAGATAATAATAATAATAATATACATAAGACAACTGGATTCGAACCCCAGACCTCGCATTTCTAATCCGCCCGACTTGGCACCACACGGCTATCACGATTTTATTAACAGATGCTAATTTCACATACTTATGAGTTAAGAACATCATCTATTTTGGCTTATTTTGACACACTTTGTTATTCTAAAATTAATTTAAAATATGTTGATTAAGTGCATGTTTTCTATACCATTATTTATAATAAAAAACAATAATGTTGATAAAAAGAACAATAATGTTGACCTTGCTCGTTTGTTATTTAGAGCCAAGTGTTCATCAACCATGCTTCAATATTCATTCAATTATTTATCACAAAAGTTGCAAAAGCTTCTTTATAATAATAATTCATGATATAATTGTTATACCTTATTTAGATACTGATCGACTTTATAATGTTAGTATTTTGCATAAAAAACTATCAATTGTATTTTGTCCATAATATTTATTTTCGCTAAAAATGTACGGGTATGGTCAATAACATAACTTTATTTAAGCAATAATAGATATGAAACTATTTAAGTAACAATGTGCAAATGTTTTAAATATTGTAGTAGTTTATTTTTGAAACATAATTTAATTACGTGGGTTTTTCGAACTTACTGTATTTTATTATATGAAACATATTGTTGACTAACATTATAGTTAGACAGTCCACTTCCTTTCTTGTTTGGATAGGGTGTAATGTTGTAAAATAATAAAAGGAAGAGATCGAAAATTGTGATGATTGGAACAATAAAGTTCTTAGTATATCTATTTTTTATTTGCTGTTGGCAATTAAGTAAAATAAACAGTTGAACATGGAGTGACAAATAGAGTCGATAATTTTATTTTAAAACAATGTTAAAACATTTTATCGTCTTTGAATTATTGGTTTCGATTATCTTTTTTACTTTAATAGTATGAAGCGCCA
Organism: Spicauda simplicius; assembly: GCA_949699795.1. Taxonomy (NCBI): domain Eukaryota; kingdom Metazoa; phylum Arthropoda; class Insecta; order Lepidoptera; family Hesperiidae; genus Spicauda; species Spicauda simplicius. The sequence continues at coordinate 304,029 of OX453080.1, forward strand.
TCATACCGCCGTTGCATACTTATTATGTAACTTATCGGAAATTCTTCGTAATTGTATCTTTCGTGTTATAAATACATTTTTGTTTTATAAATTCATAAACTATGGGTAAATTAAAATCAATTTAAATCACATCTATTTTTAAGTTATTTGATAGTTACAAATTTATACGTATTTTTTTTAATGAATTCAGAATTCATCCGTAGCCATATTGGTGACATGACATGTTGGCGTCCGGGCGGCCATTATGGCTACTGTCATGTCATTTGTATTAGAATTTATCAAAATCCACGACAATCCGAATTTTACGGATATATGTTGTCGACTCGAAATCAATGTTTTTTTATGTTCTATTATTTAGATAAGGTTTCAAGTAAGTCTATCGTACCCCTTGACGGACTTGTCAATATGAGACTTTGTCGAAAACGAACTCCCATACAAACATTAATGCCCGATTTTAACGCTTTCAACCCATTTTTTTCGATAAAAAGCAGCCTATGTCCTTTCTCGATGTCAACATTGTCTGTGTACCCAATTTCATAAAGATCAGTTCAGTTGTTTAGGCGTGAATAAGTAGCAGACAGACAGACAGACAGACAGACAGACAGAGTTACTTTCACATTTATAATATTAGTAGGGATTAGTAGGGATTATAGAAATAAATATTATAAATGCAAATATATTTAATTTTTATACAATGTAATAGATAAATAGTAATGTTTTTGTCTCTGTGACGGTTTCCTTAACGCCTGTCATGTTTACTAAACATTACTAACTTTACTAAACAAACAATTTAGTATAAAAGGGAGGGTAACATTATAATGTGAATCATTGCAACAGTTACAAGTGTAAGACGTTACTCTGTCCGAATGTATTTTGAAATTATATAAATGTGTAGTGAAAATATATGCCAGTGTTTGTACATAATGTGTCGTTTACTTTGGCCATCCAATCCTACTTCTGTAACAGTAACCATTTTTGAGTATCACAATGATCTTTACACATGGTACACGCAAAGTTAATCAAAATTTCGGCAGCAAAAAAGCTAAAATCGTGTATCGTGCACCAGTCATATTTTAAACATATCAACAATATTTAGCCAAACCTAGTTATAATTTTCGATTTTGAAGTGAAACTTCTTTATCGGGGTTGGAAAACAAAAGTGAAACTTCTTTATCAGGGTTGGAAAAAATTTAGTGTAACATTTTTTCGTTACGCGCCATCTTTTTCTGTTACGCGCCATCTTTTTTTTCCATTACGCGCCATCTTTTTCTTATCCCTACCACGCGTGATATTAGATAGATTATTATAGATTAGATTATTAGATAAAGTTTAATAAAAGCCTTTTATTAAACTTTATCTAATTTAACTTTATTTAACCAATTTCTGTAAAGTTGCATATAGTAAATTATTTTTTGAAAAATAACGTCATAAAGAAGTTTCACTTCTTACGAGTGTACGCTAGTACACGCACACATTTTTCTCAGTTGAGATCGTGTTACGATTCGGTGGTGATGTAACTGATAATTTATTATTAATAAACACTATTTTGACCGACAATAAGCAATCTATAGAAACTGAAAGCATATACAATGTGGAGACGCTTTGAAGCGCGAGGGTCTATGTGCTCGCGTGGAAGACCCGTCACTAACGAGAATTGATTCACAAATATTCGTAGACTTTGTCAAGTGGAGATCATACTGATTCAGAATTGCGTTAACATCAAAGTGAAACTTAACTATTGACGACCCGCGTGGCGCAGCGGTACCGGTCTGACACGCAGTGGGTCCCGGGTTCGATTCCCGGCCAGACAGGTATCTGAATTTTATATAATAAAGTTATAATAATCTCTTTATTTGTGAATACAGGTTTGTAAGATTTACATGTTTTACAAGGAAAGTGCTGTATATTCAGCCCAATATGGGCATACAAATATTGATAATTATGTCACCGTGTCAAATCATTAACATGAATGATGAGTTTAGATTCCTGTTCTGGGTCTGGGTGTTTGTGTATTCCTCTTGTGTGTGTCCATGGTGCCCACGACACATGTGAAAATCGTAGTATGGGTCTATGAGTGTAGAAAGCGTGTGTTTTAAACTATTGAAATTTTATAAGCATCATTGTTTTTTAATTTTTATTTTCCACTGAACGTTTTCCAAAATAGCATAACTCACGTTTTGTTAATGTGGTATTCATTAATAATCTCAATTATTCAGAAGGGTCTTGGTAATTATCATGTATTTTTCTGCAGGAAACCGTATAAAATGCAAACAGTGGCTAGTAAGCGTGCAATCGATGTGATGGTAAGTAATCGCTGCCACCTTTGGACTTCTCTAACCAACTCCAGATAAAATAGACTCCTGCCTGAAGTTCGCCACAGATGTTTAGCTATCCCCATGGATTAAGTTGAAAATACGTGTTGTAACGCCTAGGTGAAATGATACACTGTCCTTAATCTGCATACATATATTGAGCGATAACTATTCTAATATTTACAATCAATAAAAAAAAAAACGCTTTCTACACTCATAGCCCCACAGTAGGATTTTCTCCTGTGTCGTGGGTGCCATGGACACACACAAAGACGAATACACAAACACCCAGACCCAGAACAAGAATCTAAACTCATCATTCAGATACCTGTCTGGCCGGGAATCGAACCCGGGACCCACTGCGTATCAGACCGGTCGATATCCGCGGCGCCACACGGGTCGTCATTTACAATCAATGATCTTGTTTATAACTTATCTATCGTTATTTTTTAAATAACATCTAAATAACATCTCGCCTTGCATTGCAATGACCGCCGGTCCGCTTCTACCCTACTCACAATTAATATTTTTGTTAAACTTAAGTGGGTACAGAGAAATTTCTACAAAATGTGTAGGTAATATTAAAATAAGTTTAAATAAATGTTTTGATCTGGGAATCGCTAACATACGGATATAAAGATTAAATCAGAACAGCAGAATAACACTCGGTATAAGACTGAAAAGGCTGTAACTTCGGTATAAAACGCTATCATACCTTCCGATGTTGAATCACAATGAGTTCTAGGACCTTCAAACTTCATATTATGCATTTTGTTACTTTTCATACAGTTGTTGTACCGGTCAGATTTCCTAAAAAGATACTATATGTGTGTCTTTGTGTTTATCACCTAGACTATCACATAGGATTCTCATTACCGTGGTAAACGTACCCGATACGAGGAAAGCCGCGGGTATAGTATATCCTTAAAAATCGGGAAATATTAACACCTTTTACATCCTACCTACACTATAAGTATGCAAGAATTAGAGGGTGGAAAATAAAACGAAGGAGGGTGAGAGCGGAAGTTGGTTTGATACAAAGGCGCTAACGCCTCCCCGGCGCCCTCTATTGTCCTGTATCTTTAACTTCCATGAATATACAACTTTTACACTTTTGTCTTGTTTCTCAAGTCATTCAATAGCGTTTTAGCAAAATGTAGTGTAAAATCGATGTTCAGGCCTACCTTTGTTTTATAATTTGGCTTCTATTGTTAGCGGTCTAGGGCAGGGGTCGACGACCTTTTGAATCGGAAGAGCCAAAAAATACAATTTACAGAGATTCTAAGTTTCTAAGATTCACAATTTTTTTGCCAACAATAAACTGTACTTGCATAAATATCTACTTTTTATAAAGGTAACTTATTACTTATGATTACTTTTTTATTTTTATTTGCCGATCCGTGTGACGGAGCGGTCTCATAACTGTTCGGGAATATTAGAAGTACGAGTTGATTATGTTTCTTCCTAACAGTCATTGCTTATGTTTTTCCCTTCATGTTGCAATGAAAATTGCATGTTTACATTTAGTTTTTGGCCATACTTTGCAATATTCATTGCAATGTGCGACAGTGTAGGCGGTGATCGTTATGAAGAGACGTAAAAAAATGGTGGTCAACCAATCATTATCCCACTGCTGGGCACGGGTCTTCTCTCGGAATGAGAGAGATTTTTTAGGCCATAGTCCACCGCGCCAAGTGCGAATTGGTGGACTTCACATACCTCCGAGAACTTTTTTTTAAATAAGTCTCGGGTGTGTAGGTTTTGTCACGATGTTTTCCTTCACCGAAATGCAGTGATAATTAATTTCTAATACGCACATAAATCAGTTGTGCGTGCCTGGGCTTGATGCTCGTACCTCGCGATTGTGTGGGCAATTTTCAACCATTAGGCTATTCCTGCTCTGAAATAAAATGTACTAGTCCTTAAAAGTCTCTACTTTTAAAGCTAATCGTATACATACATCCATGTTAGTAATTGAGATACTTGTCATTTGTAGCGAGTAATCCTCGCGTGACTGCTTTCGTCGAGCATGTCATTGAATATTTGATATCGTACGTACGAAGTCGTCGATGAATGAATAAATAGACTCTTAATTTGACGATCCGTATGACAGAGTGGTCGCTTATTCGGGCGGTATTCTACCACGGTAGTAATAGGTTATAATGCTAATAGCTGAACCCTACAGCATCGCACGCATTAAAAAAATCGATGTACCGATTGTCCTGTGGAAATAAGATATTTTTCCACAGTAAAAAGTAGCCTATGTGTTAATCCAGAGTGTCAGCTAACTCCCTACCAAATTTTATAAAAATCGCTCCGGCCGTTTAGACGTGAAGAAGTAACAAACATACACACTCAAAAACTTTCGCCTTTATAATATTAATATGATTATAAAGTAAAAAAAATACATAAGTAAAAACGTAAATATTTTTTGAGGAAACCTAATTATCTTGTTCAAAGGGCATTGACCTGTAGTGAGATCTATCCCTGGCCAAACAGACATATGAATTAAGAATTAGATGTTTCTGGGCCTAGGTGATTTGTAATTCGTCTCTGTGTATCCATGACATTTACGATATAAGTGAGTGGCTGATCCTAGTGTGTGGTTTTGAGTGCAGGAAACGTTATATTAATCTTCCTAAAACTATGCACGACACACTTTTATATGAGGCGACCATCATAGTCCTCGGGAGTAGCAACACATCTGTGATGGCATGACTTCAGATGAAACCCATGTTCTGTATGAAGTTGATTACAGATGTTAATGGACGGCAGTGACCATTTACGATCAGGTGGACTGTATGCTCGTTTGCTACTGAATATGGGTTCTATCTGTGGTCAATCACAGATGCGTTGCTACTCCCGACGGCTATGATGGTCGCTATTCAGTCAGATAAAAAAAAACTACCTTTTTCTAGACCAGCGGAGATCGTGGTTTTAGTCCTCTAATAGCCCTCAATAAGAGTTCTCCAAACTTCGAAACTATTGTAAAATTCTTGTAAGAATTTACACTTTGCATAAAAATGTTTGTGGCGGAAAATTTGCTTATTTTTAATACCAAAATAAAAACTTAGTTTTAATAATTTCAAAGATATATGAACAGACTTGTAAGAAAAAAATGTCAAAAATTGTTCGTATGGTACCTTGATGGAGTTCCATCCACATTAACTGGCGGTCCTCCACGCTTCGGTTTGCACGCTCGTTTCTGCCACGGACGTGCAAAATGTAATATATCCTAAGTTTACTAATAAATTCTAAAAACTTTACTTGGCTGTTGTATTGAATGATTTCAAAAACTGTTGTATGTATTTTAGTAACATAGACAAGGAAAAAAATACTTAATAATAACTGCAATATTTAAAAAAAATAGCCGCGTTCTTTTAGGGTGTTATGTAAATATTTCAAGTCACTCTTTAGATAAATAAGTGCGTAATTCTCTAAAAAACATATTTAAAATGGATAATAATTTAAATATCTGAAACAGAGCAATAAAACTACCTAGAAAGAGTTTCTGTCTAACTTGCATAGTATACTAATGATCGCAGGTAAGTTGTGTGTCACAAAGCCCTCGTTCCAAACGACAAATCGCTCCACGCCGGCGCTCTGCATCCGGTCCTTGGAGCAGCTGATTACAGACAGCTTATAAATGTTGCGTCAATCCAGATATGTCTTATTGCAACGAGATGCGGAGACATGAAAGATGTGCTTGCAAAATTATAATTATTCTGTTACGTAAAACATGATATGGATAGGAATATGTAATGTTTTATTTCGTTTATAGTATACTAATTATTTAAAATAACAGAATATAAGAAGAAAATCTATTTAGAAATGTACATACATACAATAAACAATAACAAAAACATATAAACAAAAACACAACCATAAAAAAACTATCACCATCGCAGTCTCTGGGCAAGGTTCCTAAGATGCTGGCAGCATTTCCTCTTTGAATGGCAATACCAATTCGTTTAACAAAATGCGTGCCAACTCTCGGGTCACCAGTAACGTCGACCATATGACTGGACAGTAATTTAATAAAACTGCCATGCCTCTGAACCACAGAGGTCCCAGAGTTTCAACAATATGGATAGGTGTAACGGATATGGTTAAGAACCAAGCCTTTATTCTTCATGTTAAAAACAATATGGTATTAAATTTCAAAAAAGAGGAAAAATAACATAAATATGAACTAATTATTTACTCTAGTCACCCATCGCAACGGTCGAAATTCGATTATAATTCAACTCCAAAAATAAACTTAACACGAATAAGACTCAAATTCAATTAAATTATACATAGTAAACAAGTCAATGTACTGCAAGTTATAACGTGCATTTTCGACTGTATATTAAAGTTATTCAATTATTTTAGAAACATATATTAAAGGGAAAGAGAGGTATTTATTTACCAAATTGAATTTAAAAGTAATGAAGGGTATTTTGACAAAGACATCTGACATTTTTGATAAACCATGGGAATGAGAAACCATTCCAATATAGGTACGAGTATATATTGGAATGGTTTCTCATTCCCATGGTTTGTCAAAAATGTCAGATGTCTTTGTGATCATGAACTGACTGAGTTTGGCCGTGAACACGATCCATGCAACTGGGTCGAAATATCGGCAGAAAGAAATTAAAAAATCGCATATCTTGAGTACCCGTTACATAATAAAACGGTCCAGTTATCATCAGTATATGGAAACCAAATTAGTATTTATGTAAAAAACTTTATTATTAAGTTTGGTTTTGAAAATTTAGAAAGTTAACTATCGTTTTCTGATAGAAATATACGTATAGGAACCGAAAAGCCTTTAAAGACTCTACACCTGCCAGCTTCATTGGCAAAAGTAACTTTAATTTATAACACGTGAATTTATGCAAAAATACGTTTTTTCGCTAAAAGTGCGTCGCCAGCTCCGTTACACCGGATCAGATATTTACTATATCCGGTATCCGTATTCATTTATCGATACGGTCCCCTCCGGATTACCGGATCTAGTTTTGTCGATTGCAACCCCTAGTTATAGTTTAGTGGTTTAAAATACCCATTGTTTAGATTCATGTTCTGGGTCTGGGTGATTGTGTATTCGTGTTGTGTGTGTCCATGGCACCTACGACTTGGGGACGACATGGGTATGAGTATAGAAAGCGTATGAGTGTAGAAAGCGTTAATTGCCATTTACCACCACTGCATAGTATAAAACAAAGTCGCTATCTGTCCCTATGTATGCTTAGATCTTTAAAAATATGCTACGGATTGTAATGCAGTCTTTTTATTAGATAGAGTGATTCAAGAGGGAGGTTTATATGTATAATGGAGAAACACTGATGATTTTAGATTTTTGACTTTTAGGTGGAACGAAATTCTACGAGTCAACTAGTTACATATAATTTTAAGATCAATTTGATGTTATTTTTCTATCTTGTCATAACGAATACTTGTAAGTCACTCAGTGGCTGAATAAGCGATGTAGCAAAAACTTTGACAATCAGCAATGGTTATGTGACGGTTTCCGTAAATATATAATTTAATTTCCGCTCCGCTACACGGGACGACCCGCGTGACGGAGCGGTTACCATACCGGTCTAACGCGCAATGGGTCCCGGGTTCGATTCCCGACCAGACAGGTATCTGAATGATGAGTTTAGATTCATGTTCTGGGTCTGGGTGTTTGTGTATTCGTCTTGTGTGTGTCATTGGTACCCACGACACAGGAGAAAATCCTAGTGTGGGGCTATGAGTGTAGAATGCGTGTTTTTATTATTTATTTTTTTTAAATATATTTCAGCGTTTGTTTTAATTAAAAAAGAATCATAACTCCAAAACTACAAATTATTCCAACATATTAAACATTCGTATTAGAAATCGCCAAGTCTTTTGTGAGTCAAATCCGTATTTCAATGAAGCGGGCGCCCGAAATTTATGCAAAATGTTTGCGAAAACAAAACGGACCATTTCAAGCAAACTTTCTAAATTATTCGATTAACAAATTTACATACCCAAATCTATACTAACATATACTGCTAAAAAGATGTCGTATATCTATAACGTATATTTAAAGTAATCTTCACTACATAGAATAAAACAAAGTAGCTTTTCCCTGTCTGTCCCTATATATGCTTAGATCTTTAAAACTACGCGACGTTAAAGTTTTTTTAATAGGTTGAGTGATTCAACAGGATGGTTTTTATATACATAAATACATATGTAAATATAATATAGCGAAGAAACGCTGATAATTTAAGATTTTCGACTTTTAGGCGAAACGAAGTTCGCCGGGTCAACTAGTGGACTTATAAAATTGACATTTAATAACCGCAAAACATTTAGAATTTATATATACTAGTCACCCGTCGCATCGGTAGAAATTCTACTCTCCTACGCAAAAACTAGCAGTCGGATTTCGCTAAAACTTAACGTAGAAAGCTTGACAGGTGGTAGAATCAGTGTAGTTTGACCGGGAAAGTACCACCGCCACACCTATTTATAAGCATTTCTTGCGTTTCGACTGAACAGTGTGGTTACAGGCACACTTTTATATGCGGCGATCGTCGTAGGCCTCAGGAGTTGCAACGCATCTGTGATTGAATTCAGATAGAGCCCATATCTATTTTAGGTTTATTAGAGGCACTGACCAATTATCATCAAATGGACTGCATGCTCGTTTACTACTTCAATTGGATAAAACAGTTTATGATTAACACATAGGATACTCTTTTTTTATCTGACTGAAGTAACAAACGAGCATGCAGTCCACCTGACGGTAAGTGGTCACTACCGCTCATGGTTATCTGTAATCAACTTCATACAGAACATGGGTTCTATCTGAAGTTAATCACAAATGCGTTGCTACTTCCCAGAACTTTGATGATCGCCTCATATAAAAGTGTGCCGGCAACCACACCCTTTAATCGAAACGCAAGAAATGCTTCACGCTAGAAATAGGTGTGGCGGTGCTACTTCCCCGGTCGAACTACACTGGTTCTACCTTCAAAATACGTAAACTGTAAACGCGACTGAAACGGGAGAAACCCGGGATTAGCCTAGTTTATTACAAACGCCTTCAAACAATAACTTGAACATGTAATAACCACACCCTGCCAGCACTTAGCACAAATTATGAAACGACCTTTGTGGCAAGTCTGAACGTATAGCGTCTATCCAATGATCATTGAAGATAGAAATAGACCCACCCGCTGTGGAGGTCATAACTATTACACCGCAACTGCAGGGTACGAACGTCTAATGTATAACTTTTTTATATTAGGTAAGTAGCAAACGAGCATGCAGTCCACCTGATGGTAAGTGGCCACTGCCGCTCATGAACATCATGAATAGTATAAAACAAAGTCGATTCGCGCTGTCTCTATGTATGCTTAGATCTTTGTAACTAAGCGACGGATTCCAATGCATTTTTTTTATTAGATAGAGTGATTCAAGAGGAAGATTTTAGGTAAAATACATACATAATATATTGGAGAACACCGATAATTTTAGATTTTTTACTTTTAGACGAAGTTCGCCGAGTGAGCGAGTCAATAATAAAATACAGATTACATTAGTCTCATCTCAGGGTGGCCAAAAAACTAGGTCTCTCTAGGATGTAAGTTAAAACGTCTTGAAGAAGTTTTTTCGTCCGGTGGAAGTAGCAAAAGAAGGTAGCCTGCTTGATGATAAATGGTTTAACAGGGATTCTATTTGATTTCCATCACAGATACGTTGCTACTCTCTATGATTATGATGGTCGGCTCGTATATGTATGCCAGCAATCACACCCTTCCACCGAAATGCAAGAACTGCTTCACGCTTAAAATAGGTGTCGTCGCCTAATTTAGAATTGAGTCGGCAACCTAATATGTATAAACAGATAGATTATATTAATTGAATGTAAAAAGCTACGTCTACACTACTGTTCCTCTTTTCATTTTTAGTAGTTTTTTTTTTATTATAATTAATATTAATTTTTAGAATGTTTTACAATAAAAATAATTTTGCATAGATAAATTCATTACTATGTTATATTATCAGTAGTTTAGCAATAACTAAGGTGTTTCTACAACTAGCACGAAGTCTAGGCCTATAATTGTAATGGCATTAGGCTAGCTCATCATGTACTTTGTTTTTGTGAAATGTATTAATGTGCAATATGTTGGTGTTCAATAACCTTTACATAACGCGTTATATCAAATGGAAAGAAAGCTTGTGTAACCTTTATATACTTGGCGCGAACGGAGGAGTATGAAATTACGCACGGTTATAGTTGAGGTAGAGAAAAATCAAAATCAAAAATATTTTTATTTCTACAAATTGGGTACAAACAAGTAGTGGTTGAGGCCCCCTTTGAGCATTTAATCGCTCGTGTTGGAGGACCTCGCTCTTCCATAATATTTTGGTACTATTTGCAGATATTTTAATTACATAACAATTACAATTTTACAATTTTATATATTATTAAAATATTTATATTTTATAAGTTTATCCGTGTTCTTGTAGGTCAGTGTTAACAACCATTCTGTAACAGAATTTTTATATTCAAAACGTGTTAATCTAAATGTGTTGAGGCTTTTGTTAATTTTGTTATATATATTCATAGACAATGTTGAGTACTGTCTTTTAGCAAAATCCGTTCGTGTACGGTGTACTATGTAAACACAACGTCAAAAATTTCTGATGTCTTTGTCAATACCCGCTATTGCTTTTAAATGCAGCTTAATAATAAACATAACGCGTTATATCAAATGGAAAGCAAGCAAGAAAAACAATAAAATTCCAAAGCATTGTAATTAAGTTTAAGGAAATTTGTTACCAGTTTTGCGTAATATTGGGGAAATATTCCTATTTTCTTCCTGCGATTAAAGGCAATATGATACCTGATATCCGGTTTCGACGCGACGCTATTGGCTATGAACGGCGCCATATTGCTTAAACATTTTGACAGGACCGAGCGTCGAATTATGCCATATTGAAAAGATCGAGCGACGAGTTACGCCATATTTTTGGAAAAGGAGATGTTTCAATCTTGGCTAGGTATATGTACACCATCTCAAAAAATCGAGAAAAATCTCAAGAATCCTAAAAATATACTTAAAATTCATGAAAACGTGTACTTTTCTGGTACAAAACCAATTAAAATCAACTACTTTCTTCGTTTTCCAATATGGCGGAACAACTGCTTTAGACAGTCTGTCGATAAAACTGAAGGTGTCATTAACTGACAACTGTCATATTGATTCTTTTACTAGATCCATTCATCTGTCTTGTTAGATATTTTCACGGAATATTTTCGTGTGCGTATTGTGTTGGAGTTTCTATATCAAGATATCAACCCCTCGCTTACATATCTTGGATTTCGGATCGCCTCAGTTGCCTTGACATTCATTTTTTGGACTGTTCATCGGTTAACCTATTAACCAGGCTAGTGATTAAACGATTTACATACTCAACTTGGACGTCCAAACATCAACTGATTTATTCAGGTAAAAATACAACCTATACTGAAATATCATTTTATTTTAGTTTGAAAGTGTTTACTTATTTGTTTTATAAACATATAAATCAAATAACAACACTGTACAATCATTCCTGTATTCTTGTTTTAGGTTCACAATAGTGCACTATTTTAAATGTAATTTAGACATAAATGAAGATGGCCCTTGCTATCTTTTTTAACCAGACATCATAATTGTAATTGGCTATTAGCTATGAGGTAAGATTAGTCTTTGTTTACATTGAACCATAACTATACAATAGTTTTCAGGTTATCATAGTTAAGCTACATAATGTAATAATAAGTTTTTCTTTTTTAGGTTGATGAAAATGCTCAAATCGCTCATCCTCTAAAAAACTGTCTTAACACAAGACATCATTGTTTTGAGTTAAAAATACAGTTTGATTCCATTTTTTCTCTTCTATCGATCGATAAAACCGCCACAATATTAGTGTAAGTAGTTGACAAAAGATGGCGTAAATGTCTTTAAGTGAGCATTAGCGTTCATTGAGGAACAAAATAATAAAAACGCGATTATCTCAAAACTTGTTTTTTTGTGTTATGACAGTTTTTCAGAAAATGAGCGAAATATGTAATCACTTATTATCAAACGTGCAAATAATGTCAGTGCCTACTTGTAGTGAAAGACACACAAAGTGAAAATAAATAGTTTGAGTTGCAGCATTTTCATGACCAGCATGTTTGTATGTGGTCTCAACTCTTTTCATATCAGAAGCATACTCATTCCCTTCCAGAGGGTGGGAGAGACATTTGATCTCAGACAAGATTTCAAGTCCAGTTGTAAGTATTAACCTGTATTTGTAAATAAACAAAAAATAATAAGGATATTATTTTCAGTATATAATATACTCTGATCTATTTTTGTTGTAGATATCTGACAATAGAATATTTGTGCTGGGTTAGAATCACACACATTGTGCAAGGAGAATAGGAGAGGAAATAATACAAGGAGGAAGAGCCAGTAACACAAATATTCGTGCATGGAGGCCTTTGCCCCTTAAATAGAAAGTCAATTCATACTAGCTTTTAAAACAACATGGATCATTTCATGTAGAAATATCTCAACATCTTGAAGCTGTGTCAGGGAACAAGTGTGTTCTTGTGTGTGAGACAAGGAAATTGTTGGGATGAAAAATAATAGGATATTATTGCAGCTACAATGCTGAAAAATCAAAAGTATGTTGCTGTCCTTACACAATGACTATTGTCTGGTATTTAGGCTGGACTCCGCATCTAGCTAGTATTACAACATCTGTTCCATTTTTGGATGCTATATTGGCAAGGGAAGATTCAGATTTTAATGAATAAAAAATACCAATAAAAGAAATTGTTTTATTTACATGATGACCTATGTTATTTTTAATATGCAATATGTATATTTTGCAATTAAGATAACGGAGTAGTAGTCTTTAACAATGTGCTTGATTCTTAATTGAAGTAGATAATGAGTTGAAAATGTGGGCAGTTTTTTTTTCATATATTGTTAGCAATCTTCCTGGATGCTTGTTTGGCTTTAAATATAAATCAGCTGTTCGATTATTTCTTTAGATTCATTCTTCCAACCTTATATAAAATACATTTGCAGTATGTAGTTATGTCTTTGAAGCGCCCATGTCCCTGAGACTCGTGTAGAACGCATGCAGCAAAAAAGCTATACAGCGAAGTAATATTCAATAAGGGAATCAGATTTTGTTGGAGACCACATAGAGAGTTTAAAAATATGTGATAACGGGTTGGCAACTAACCCATATCTCCATCAACCTGCATTGGACTAGTGTGGTGGAGTAAGGTCCAACCCTTTCCACTTATGGAGCGAGACTAACGTCCAGCAGTAAGACACAAAAAGGGTTGCAGCCAATTACGTTTTTCTATCAATTGACCATCAAATAACTTGAAAGCAGTAGAACTGTAAAATGAATGTGTGAAGTGCAAGTCTAAAACGGCATAATTATTAATTATAGTTGACACATAAATAATATGACTGCGTTGGATCAGATGATCATTGACAACTGATTGTCATTGTCACAGTTTGTTTATTAACTTCAACTGTCAAAATGCAATATTACCGCCGCCATTATTTTGTGTTGCAATTCTAACTTCAAAATCTAGTCTTGTACCAATAAACCCAGTCGATTATAATAAAATGCTTAGTCAAAAAGTGCTCTATACTTTATTGGCATTTTTATCATATGGTGTACAGATACCTGGCCAAAGGTCCATACATTTTGAAACATCTCCTTTTGGGAGAGTTTGATTTTTGCGAACTAGTGCCAGATTTAGTGGGAATAGCTGAAAATTACAAAATATAAATAATACAAAATAACCGACGTTTTATACTAACTTTTCTGAAACTACAAAATTAAATAAATATAAAGGTTATCATAACGAAATTACATAATAGTGAGTACGTAATTCATGTCTTCTAATTCACACTTGACCAGCGGGATGGGCTATGGCGTAAAACTCTCATCACGAGAGAAGACCCGTGCCCAGCAGTGGGTTGACGATACGTAATACATAGGTATTCATTTCTGACCTATTATATAAAGATTATCTTTGTTTTGTCAATAACACTGATACGCGAATCGTGTTACAAAGAATGTCTACAGCTTCACGTATACATTTCCATTTTCCTGTATAATATAATCTTGTTGTGCCGCGCGATTTCATTCGTGTTTAGAAATTTACAAATGCAATTTTATTTTATTGTATAGTAAATGAATTTTAAAACTAAGATTCATCGTTAACTGTAGAGTCAGATTTAGATAGATTTTTATTTTATTACTATACTCTATTGTTTTCGTTAGACAAAAAGGCACTGCTTAACATATGGAGCATACATACAATAGCAGATTTAAATGAAGTATTTAAGGATTTATTTGATAAAGATGTTATTATTCTATTGATGGATTTCTGCGTGGCACAGGCTGACAGTATTTTTGTATTATTTGACAATTTTTATTTTATAATGTATGTTTAATGTTGACAATTGATTTGATATTTTATTGAATTACATTTTAGACTACTATATAATTAACGGGTACTCACGATATGCGGTTTTTAAGAATTCTTTTTGCCGATATTTCGACCCTTGCTTCCAAATTCCATAGCAAAGAACCCGCCAGCACACATGCTGCCTCACACGAGAAACATTTACTAATTGTACAGCAACTTCTAACAATTTGGCTTATAAGCATTTTCACTATTATATTAAAATCTAAATTTAAAAAATGTCTAACATTTTTTATGTTTCCATCTTTATTTTTAAAGCGAATAATTGTAATACAATTATTATTATGATTTTAATATAGACAATCTATAACTTCATTTAAAGAAAGACCTTTGAATATTTTGTTGTAACTCATACTAGCTTTAAATGAATTGGTTCCTAGAAGATAGATTAATTTATTAGCAAATGTTAGAGACGATATAATAAATAACCTTTTTCTGGGTTAAAATTAATGAAATATAACATGTGAAATGAAGTAGAAACCATGTAAATGCTTCCGAACCTAATGGTACCTATTTATTAATCATTTTGATTACGTTTAACAAGGTAAATAGTATCCAACATGTTATTCTAGACCAAAAAATAAGTCAAACCTTCAAAAGGTACCCACCCTCGTGAGAGCAAAGACGGGTTATGTGGGATTTTTACCTCACCAAAACCCTCCCGGTGGCCGTCCTCAGAGCTACGTGGAGGACTCCGGGAACTCCAACGAAACACAACCAAAAATTATCCAGATCAAAAATTACCTGTGTGCTAAATTTTAGTTAAATGCAAAGTGCAGCTTTTGCGTGAAAGTGTGTAAAACACACATACTTTCATGCTCTCAAACTTTCACATTAATAGCATAAAATTTTAATAATCTAAAGATTACAAAAAATATAAAATATAACATTTTCTTCCTGTACTCTGGAATTTCCCCAGGTTAAAAGTGTTTTATATATAAACACGACCATTAATTTTCGTAAGCAGTACGATGATAACTGCTACCGCAAGTGCGCGTCCCAAGTTCTGTACGTAAACGTGATAAGATATAATTTAGTAAATATGTATATATTAATTATCGCGAGTTTGTTTCAAGTGACCTTAACTCGACATGTTACCCAAATCAGTTCCGTAGAACGAGTGTATTTTAGAAACCCAGAAAGTAGAGATTATGAGATTCGTATCAATAATAGCCAAAAAACGTTTGATTTAAAAGCCCTCATTCTTAAAGCAAACGAAAATCACAAACGTAATCTTAATGACCCAATTAATCAAGAATTGCATCATGAAGGATACAAGCAAAGTGACGGAAAAAGGAATATTGATAATAAACTCAGTTGGAGCTATCACGATGGCAATTTACTAATCGGTTCGGGAGATAGATATAATCACAAAAGTAAGAAATACAATACAAGAAATCAAAATAATAATCAAAACCAAGAGAAAGATTCTATAACTTTTGAGCAAATATGGCCTGATAATGGCGACGCTCACAATGAAATAACTACAGAAGGAGACAATCTGAAGACTAATTCATCGATAATCAATAATATGGGGTGTAATAAGAATGAGACAAACAGCAATTGTAAGGAGACATTGGCAGATACAGATCCCGTGAACAAACCAATGAATTCTTCTGATAAGATTTCAGGAGAATTGCCTGTAAGTTTTGATAATAGGGAATCATTTAAAGGTGAAGGGTGTTCTGTTGGTGAAAAGAAAGTTTTAGGCATGTGTATAGCCGTACACGAAGTGTCAAAAAAAACAAAAAAATGAACATGTTCGAATTGGCAGTGTATTTAGTGAGTTTTAATTTGTAAGTTAGTATTATAATTGACTAATGTCTTACAACAGCAATTTCAGCATTTGTTATCGTTTAATTTATTGATAACGATACTTAAAAATTTGAACTTTGAATTAATTAGGGTGTATAATTCAATAAAAGAGTTGCAAAGAAAATGCCGTTTTCATACCCTTATCTTCATAATATCGTAATGAAATCTTTTCAAAATGTCCAATGAGGATGCCCTTGTGTTCTTAGCTTAGCGTTAATAGTTGTGTTATTAGGAAGATTATTATTTGAAATTGGTGTTCAAGAAATACAGATTAATAAATACAAAGCAATGCATAAAAAGCAAGCAAGTAAGCTATTCTTAAAATAAAATGTTCATTAATTTCAAATCAACACTGTTACTTTTTTAAATAAAATATTGTAACCACTCTTTTTAGGTATATTGCTTGTTTCTTCTTAAGCAAAGTAGAATAAATCCATATATTTAACTATGTAGAACACAACCTTGGCACAAGTCTTATCTGCATTAAAATATTTTTAAATTTGTTAGAAAGGTCATTATTACTTTAAAAAATAAATCAACATTAAACCAAAATCCAGTTAGACCAAAAGAAATCAGAATAGAAATAGAAGATTACAAATGTATTGCTGCTTCCGAGTACTAAGATCATCGCTTCGTATAGAATTGAGCCGGCATCCAAATGAAATGAAATGAAATGTCTTTATTTTGTATAGGCCTACGGGGGCACTTACAAATTGTCAGTTACATTTTTTTTCTTACACTACCACCGGATCGGAAAACGACCTCAACTGGGAAGATCCGGCAAGAAACTCAGCGCGTTTGTCTTTTTTCTTATTTATATCCATTTTTTTTATAAATACGTGTAAAAGAATATAATATTACATGACAATATTTAAAATTGAATATAAAAATTTGCTTCCATATATATATAATACAAAGGTATTCATTTCTGACCTATTGTAGAAAGATTATCTTTGTTTTGGCAATAAAACTAAAACGAGAATCATGTTACAAAGAACTTCTACAGCTTCACGTATACATTTCCATTTTCCTGTATGATTCAAACTAGTTGTGCCCTGCGGTTTCACTCGTGTTATAAAAAGGAAACATTCTTTTTGGCATAGATAATGGATTTCATAGAAATTAAAACTCGATGTTAACTCAAGAGACAGATTTAAGATACATTTTTTTAAATTATATTCTGTTGTTTTGTTCAGATAAATTTCTAACACAGACAGACCGATAAAGTGTTTAAAATTATACACATTTCTGTGATTACTTACACTCATGCCTGACTATTTTTGTGATATATCATTACATAGCATAAAAAGTCGCTTCCCGCAGTCTGTCCCTATGTATGCTTAGATGTTTAAAACTACGCAATGGATTTTAATGCAGTTTTTTTAATAGATAGAGAAATTCAATAATGTATATTACATGTATAATATAGTGGAGAAACCCCGATCATTTTAAATTTTTGACTTTAAGGCGGAACGTTGTTCGCCGGGTGGGGTAGTGAGATTTAAGGACAAGGTATACATACTATCATTTTTATGTTATTATTTGAACATTCGCGAATGCGAATTGTCCCACTGCTGGGCACGGGTCTTCTCTCAGAATGAGAGAGTTTAGGCCATAGTTCACCGCGCTGGCTAAGTGCGAGTTGGTGGACTTCACACACCTCCGAGAACATTTTTTTAAAAAAAACTTTTTAACAAAAAATATCTACCGACTTCCATGTCACAAAAAAGTAAAAAATAATTTAAATATATTTTGGTCTAGAACATACTCAGTACTTAGTACATAGTCCTGAAGTCGGTGCTCGACATATTTCGCTGGACGACGGTAACTACGTCCTATATGAGCACCGACTTCAGAACTATGTACTAAGTACTGAGTATGTTCTAGACCAAAATATATTTAAATTATTTTTTACTTTTTTGTGACATGGAAGTCGGTAGATATTTTTTGTTAAAAAGTTTTTATTTTACACTTTTTCGTGACTATATTTTTATGTTTGTATTTAAATAAAGCCTCTAAGTTTGCTTTGTGCATCTACATATTCACAAAAATTAAACATAAAACACTTTTACAATTCATACAAACAGGGCGCCCCCTCTGGAAGTACCCCTCCATCATCAGGGTTGAGGAGTTGAAGGTCAAATTTTTCATCTTATATTGTTGCTTAGTAATCTTATAACATATACGTTAGTACCAGGTGGCTAACTTCTATGGCTCAGGCTTGCAGTACCCTGCATCATCAGGGTTTAGGAGTTGAAGGTCAAAATTTTAATTTTGTGCCTCTGTTTGGTATTATTTTTACATACCCGTAAGCACCAAATTGCCAACTCCTATGGTTTAGAATTGAAGTACCCCTTCATCATCAGGGTCGAGGAGTTGAAGGTCAAAATTTTAATTTTGTGCCTCTGCTTAGTATTATTTTTACATAACCGTAAGCACCAAATTGCCAACTCCTATGGTTTAGGATTGAAGTACCCCTTCATCATCAGGGTTGAGGAGTTGAAGGTCAAATTTTTGATTTTATATTTTTGCTTAGTATTTTCTTTACATAACCGTAAGCACCAAATTGCCAACTTCTATGGTTTAGGATTGAAGTACCCCTCCATCATCAGGGTTGAGGAGTTGAAGGTCAAATTTTTCATCTTATGTTTTTGCTCAGTAATCTTATAACATATACGTAAGCACCAAATGGCTTATTCCTATGGTTTTGGCTTTAAGTACCCCTGCATCATCAGGGTTGAGGAGTTGAAGGTCAAATTTTTGTCCCATGAATTTGCTTAACAATTTCATTATATATTCGCAAACATCAAACGACCAACTTTTATAGTTCAGGCTAGCAGTACCCCTGCATCATCAGGATTGAAGAGTTGAAGGTCAAATTTTTCATAGTAAATACCTACATAGTAATTTTATTCTATATTTTACTCAATTGGACTTCTCCAGCTAAGGTTCGGCCGACTATCACTAATTTTATTATTTTGCTCCAAAAAGTTGAAGATCCTATGATTAGAACCTTATCAAACTCTTATCAGACTACCCCTGGAGTACATCCTTTCTAATAAAAAAAGAATCATCAAAATCGGTTGGCGGGATATTGAGTTATTCATACATTTATCGCGTACATTGAAAATGCAAATTTAAGACTTATGCGCACGGTGTTTTGCTTCACCGAAAAGCAGTGATAATTAATTTCTAATACGCACATAATTTTAGGAAAAATCAGTGGTGCGTGCCTGGCTTTGAACCTCAGATCTCCCGACCGAGAGGACAAGTTTTAACCATTAAGCCATCACTGCTGATAATTTCAATATATTGAAATATGGATATATTGTAATCAAAGCGTAGGATAGATTTGGCGAACTTTTTTCAAAGCACTTGCAATTAAATATTCGCTCAATTTTTGCCAATGCCAATATTCAAAAGCATGCGAATATCCACGATAGCGAATGCGAATGCAAATATTAGTTATATGATTAGTATTGGCCATACATTTTTTTCACATTTGTAAGTAATATTTTGTTCAGTACGAGCCAAACAGATATATCAATAGCGGCCGTATTGTCTGTATAATGTGTGCCATTGTTCTTATTTATTCTGCCGTCAGCTGTTACTGCTGACCAAAAATATATCATCATATTGTTGCGGGTTTTTTCCTAATAATTATTCGTCGTCGTCGTCAACCCATTATTGTCTCACTGCTGGGCACGGGTCTTCTCTCAGTATGAGAGAATTTTAGGCCATAGTCCACCGCGCTGGCCAAGTCCGAATTGGTGGACTTCACACACCTCCGAGAACTTTTTTTTTTTAAAGAACTCTCGGGTGTGTAGGTTTCCTCACGATGTTTTCCTTCACCGAAAAGCAGTGATAATTAATTTATAATACGCACATGAATCAGTGGTGCGTGCCTGGGTTTGAACCTCGGACCTCCCGATCGAGAGGGCCAGTTTAGGCCAGAAAACACTTATTCATGGGTTAATAACCCCTCTCAAATTTTTCACATTAATAATTCATCCTTCAGCCTTTTGAGGTCCTCTGCTAAACATAGCCCCTCCCTAAATGACGCTACTCCAACCGATCCTGGGCCTCTGAATCCAACGGTTTTCCGCTGACTTCTTCATGTCATCGGTCCACCTGGTCTGGGGGGGTGACCTGAGCTCCTTTTGCCTTAACGTGGTCGGCACTCGAGGACCTTCTTTTCACATTAAAAATATATTGTAAAAATTGAAAAACTAGAAAAATTGACATTGTTTCCTGTAGTGTCGAATGCCTCCAGGTTTGAATTATATATAAACACGAATTAATTATTGTAAGCAGTTCGGTGATAACTGCTGCGTCAAGTGCACGTCCCAAGTTCTTTATACAGAAACGTGATAAGATATCATTTAGTAAAGATGTACATATTAATTCTCGTGAGTTTGTTTCAAGTGACTTTAACTCCACATGTTACCCAGTGCAGTTCTGTAGATCGGGTGATTTTTAGAAACCCTGAAAATGGAGATTATGAAATTCGTATCAATAATAGCCAAAAAACGTTTGATTTAAAAGCCCTCATTCTCAAAGCAAACGAAATTCACCGACGAAATCCCAGTGACCAACTTAATCAGGAATTACACCATGAAGGCAAAAAGCAAAGCGACGGTAAAAAATATATAGATAATAAACCTATTTGGAGCTATCACGACGACAACTTACTTAACGGTTCAGGAGATAGATATAATCATAAAAGTAAAAACTACAATACAACAAAACAAAATAAAAATCCAGAGAAAGGAAAACACTTTATAACTTCGGAGCAAATATGGTCAAATAATGTGGACAGTCATAACGAAATAGCTACAGAAAGAGGCAATCTGAAGACTAATTCATCGATAATCAATAATATGGGGTGTAATAAGAATGAGACAAACAGCAATTGTACGGAGACATTGGTAGATACAGATCCCATGAACAAACCCATGAATTCTTCTGATAAGATTTTAGGAGAATTGCCTGAGAGTATTGATAATAGGGAATTATTTAAAGCTGATGGGTGTCTGGTTGGTGAAAAGAAAGTTTTAGGCATGTGTATAGCAGTACACGTAGCGTCAAAAAAACCAAAGAAGTGAACATATTCGGGTTTGTAGGAATTCTGAATTTGAGTGTTTTATTGTAAGATAGTATTATGAAATGTGCTAAAGTTGCTTATGTACTGGACTTGTTATAGTTTAAGTTACTGATAAGGAGAGTTCATATGTTGAACTTTGAACTAGATATCAATATGTATAATTCAATAAAAGAGTCTTGCTTAATAAATGTAGTTTTCATACCCTTACTTTCATAATATCGTATTGAAATCATTAGAAATGGTATCGGTTTCATAGATTAATCATAGTAAAAGGTGGTAGAACGAGTGTAGTTCAACCTGGGAGGTACCACCGCCACACCTATTTATCCTTGCGTTTCGATGGAAGAGTGTGGTTGCCGGCACACTTTATATGAGGCGACCATCTTATCCACCTGGGATCCAATCCAACTGGGATTGACTTCAGATGGAACCTACGTTCTATATGAAGTTGCTTACAAATGTCCATGGGCGGCAGTGACCACTTAACGTCGGGTGGACTGCATGCACGTTTGTTAGAGATAAGATAATCATTTATTCGTTCAGTTTATACACACTTAATTAGTACACGAAAACAATATTTACAAAGAGAAAAGAAGGTGCAAAACATCACGAATTGGACACTGCTCAGCATTATGTTGGCATCCGAGGACAACCAATGCTGATCTTCCGCAGTATCCGACTTACCGATGTTACTTCATTATTATAAAAAAAAAATAGTTTTTACACCTGCATATCTACAAGCAATACTCAAGTCTAGTCCCCAGGTCCTCCCACTAGATATTACGTGGTAGACTCATCACCAAGCACGTATGTCATTTCAAATAACACGTGGTGGTTCAATCTGCACTTGAAGTGGTGGTACCATTTTTGAAAAAGTGTTCATTTTTTTTTGCTATTTTCTAACCGTGCTCATCCATATTGTTTTACCGTTATGAGAATTGGAAATCGAAGAAACGCATACATTCAAAAAACGCATACAAAAAAGAAACATGATTGTAATAATATTAAAAAAAAGAATATAAATAAGAAAAAAGACAAACCCGCTGAGTTTCTTACCGGATCTTCTCAGTTGAGGTCGTATTCCGATCCGGTGGTAGTGTAAGAAAAAAATGTAACTGACAATTTGTAAGTGCCCCCGCAGGCCTATACAAAATAAAGACATTTCATTTCATTTCATTTCATTCATACAACGCATATATACATGTAGGTATACGTAATTATTTCATAGGTTTTTGATCTTAAAAAAATATTGATACCAACATAGCATAGACACTTACCGAAAAATTATAAATTAGAATAATGTAAATCGTTTTTGCCGAGTGGAAATCATAATAAATGCAAGGCGAATGCTTTTTCTGACTGAAATATTTCTGACTTTCTTTTTTGGTATCGAGGGGGAAACCTTCAAAAGGTACCCAAATCCGTGGGAGCAGCGCCGGGTTATGTGGGATTTTTACCTCACTAAAACATCCCCGGTGGCCATCCTCAACGCTGCGTGGAGGACTCAGGGATCTCCAATGGAACACAACCGGAAGTAGTTTTTAAGTTTATCGTGATCTGTTTTATCGTCCCTGTAGTTTCGGGATCAGAATAGGGCTACGGTATCTCCTGCCTGTCGTAAGAGGCGACTAAAAGGGGATTCCGGGGCTGCGGGCGGCTAGATTAGGAGCTTGAAACGTCCAGCCAGGCGATCCCGGGAAGGACGATGGTATGTCCGCATGAATGGCGCATACCGTCGTAAAGACGGAGTGGTGGGCCCAGCCGCCCATTTGGGACAAGCCCGATGGGGCAACGGGCTCAGAGGATTCCGGTTGCGTTCCTTTGGAGATCCCGGAGTCCTCTTTGTATCGCTGAGGACGGCCACCGGGGGGGTTTTAGTGCGGTAAAAATCCCACATAACCCTGCGTCGCTCCCATGGCGTTGGGTGCCTTTTGAAGTTTTCCTCCTCGGGAACAAAAAAAAGGTCTCCGTTTCATAATACGCATGTAGTGATAAATAAGTAAGCAAAAGACAAGTATTATGACAAACAGTATAACGTTAGGTCTAAATTAATTTTGATCAAATAAAAGATCCCTAAAAACTTGATATTATTCATGAATAATTTATGCAAATGGTGAATACGTTAAGATTGCTCATCGATTGAAATACGACGTTTTGCATATTGTAATAAAGTTGTAACTCGATTTGTAATATGTGTGATCGAAATGCAGACGATTACGATGTACGTCAGAAAGCCAAGGTTAAGGGTTTATGAGATGATTGTAGAAATGCGCAGAGGTGACATATTTTTGTTTGTAACACTAAGGTAGCAAACGGGTATGCAATCTAGTTGTCACTGCCGCCCATGAACACCTGGGAACGACATCATACAGAGCAAGGTTTCTATCTGAAATCAATCACGGACGCATTGCTATTTCTGAGGACTTAGACCGTCGCCTCATACAAAAGAGAGCCTGCAACTACGCCATTCCGACCGAAACGGAAGAAGCACTGCACGGTTGAAAGAGGTGTGGCGGCGTACTCTTCTTAACAAGTGGATTGCATGCTCGTTTGCTACTTTTATATAATATAAAAATGCAGTTTTGTATGTTATCACCATTAATTTATCTGTCTCTCATTTTAAGTACGCAAACTTTGACTTTAAAAATTCCTGTTCATTATCACGAACTATAAAAACAATATTTATGATAAAGATGTGTCATTAATAATTAGTCAGTTTATATTTTACTCAAACAACATATAATGTTACGCTTTATGTTTTTTAAAGTATACGCAGGGTGTATGTGGGTGGATCGGTGCCTACAAAAGTAAAAAATAGAGTTTCTTTTAAATGTCAAGTATGAGACCTTTTCATAAAAAAATATTCGGGTAAGTTCTACAATCGCTTTAAGCTACGTTCTGACTAATAAGAGTGACATAATCTTAAAAACGTTACCAATATAATGTATAGTAATCAAGTATTTTATGCACGAAAAACACGTGCCGTTCACAACAGGGTTTCCCATGTTTGAGTCATGGAACATTCAGTTGACGCGTCTGCGACCACCTTCTCGACGTAAACGAAATTAATTCTTTATGTTGCTCTGTTGCTGTAAACAGTCCAGTGCCGGCGGCCGCCGCAAGCGCGTGTCTCGAGCAGTGCAGTTAAAGTATGCCATAAGTGAAGTGACGATGTATAAGATTTTTATAGTGAGTTTGGTGCAAGTGGCTTTTGCCAGACATATTCTGGACGGAAGTTTCTTTCGAACAGACTACAATCCTGGACGACAGTTTAGAAATCCTGGACGAGATGTAGAAGTGCACAGTTTCGACACGTATTCAGATGGAAACTACAGAAGTGAGCCTTACGAGCGTTATGTACAGAATAATCAAGCATTTCAGCATGGAAGTGAACAAGCTAACTTCGAAATACAAACACATCAGAGACCCGAAGAGACAATAAATAGTCAAAATACTAACAGAAGGGATCGTTACATCGAGGGCCCAGATAGCCGCGATGTAACTAATTTGGAAAATATCTCAGTGATTTCGAACCAAAAACATCATTACAGACCTAATAACCAAAACAATAATAGAGCGCATTTTCAAAAAGTCAACCCGACGGGACACGATGAGCAAAATACGCTAAAAACAAATCTTGATACCCAATCCAATATAAGTGACAGCGCTTCTAATCAAACAACTGAATATAACACACAAGAAACCGATTCTTCTTATCATCAAAACGATGAAGAAAGCGTTAAAACTAACGAGAAACCTAACAATAATTCAGATGACTCGAGCGTTTTCAGTCAACCCGCTAAAACTAACCTAAATATACATAGCCGCTTTGATGATACTCAATCATCTAACGACAGTCTGCCGGAGGTTAGAAGCAATGATGATAGCATGGTTTTTATAGACAAAGATAACCCTAAGCCCATTGGACCAGTTAAGACGACGACTGATAATGAACTGAGATATAACACCAATGATGATGTCAAGGAAGATAGATGGGTGTGGGATGCTACTTCTACGACGGAACCCACTACAATCCCTCCTGCTAAGACTGGCGGTGACTTGGATGATAGGACATCGTTTAACGGCGATGCTTGCCCAAAAGGTCAAGCGAAAGTCCTTGGACAGTGCGTGGATAAACATAAATAGACTAAAACTAACTTTCTCTTTTACGAAGTTGGTTTAAAACTAGTTCTAAAGAGATATCTTAGTCTTTCGATCGTCATCACAAGACAGGTATTTCAAGGCAAAATATTGCAAATTAGATCATAGAGGAAAATATGTTTGGTTGTTTTTACTGTCATTTACCACGGAATAAAAACTTGTTGGTGTGAAATCCGAATACAATGCTAATGACTCTATTTAATGTCTACGTTTATAAAGTTCTCACGAAACTCTTTGTTTTATGTAATTTATTTTTAGATTAACATTTAGTCGATATGTAGGTACGAGTACATATTGAATCTGACTGTCAGAGGTATAGATTAACCGGTAAGTTTAGAAGTATTAAATTTTACACAAGAGATGATTTAAAAGAGGCATTTATAAATTAAATCCCCGGAGGTAGAGTTTCTCAAACTTATTGCATTGAGACGCTCTTAGTCATTTTCACACAGTCCCATACAAAAATACAAATTTTATGACTAGCCCAGTGACAGGTTACTAGAAAAACTGTATTGATACATCTATCTAATTTTTATTAGAAACTATATAAGCATAATGATAAAGAGAATGTTTTGCTTGTCTTTTTTAAGCAAAGCTTCTCAAAACAGGGTCAAGTTTGGAAATTGTCAGTAATTTCTTGCTCTACGTATATTTTTGACCTTGTCGCATCAACATGCGACGTCCTTGAAGCAATCATGCGATACCCTAGAGAGTCGCGACGCATAGTTTGGGAAGCCCTGCCCTAGGGGACTGAATGGAGGTTTAAAGTTTGTTAAAATATAATTTTAAAGAAACAACACTACTGTTTATCTGCTTCCAATATAAAAAGGCGTGTCTAGCATTTTTCGAAATCTTAGATGCATGTATTGACGGTTTCAGGAAAAAGGCGTCTCTGCCATGATTTTTTATATATAATTGGTTCCGTTGCAATTTTAACATGACTATTTATTGTTAATTACGGTTTTATTGGTAAAATTTCTCCTATTCTTTTTCTAAGATGAGATGTTTTTCTACTATTTTTAGTGACATACTAAAAATATTCATTTTGTGAAATTTAAAAGGCTCCAAAAGAGCGTGTTATTTCTAAATTAAAATGTAATTATTTTGTTTAAAGCCTGCGACAGACCTCCTAATTGATTTATTCGTGCATTTTTTTTGTTTTGATTTCTTGTTAGACGCGCTTTTTGAACTACGAGTCACATGTAATAATTTGGTGCCACTTATGAAAGTGGAATAAAGTGTCGGCTTTCCGAATTGACTGTTTACCAATATTGCTAGAAAAACCTTTTTCTAACACCGAAATCAATAGAAAGATATCGTTTTAGAGTAATAAAGATTTATTGATTACCTATGAAGTATATCCTCCTGTTGTTTAATATAAAAATCAGTTCGGTAAAAATCTGATTTGTACCCATTTTCACGAGGGAAACATTCATAGAGATTTTTAGTATAAGTATAATAAATTATAGAAACTTATAGATAAGTTTCTTACTCGATGTCTCATTAGCTTTAATTAAATAAGGGTTATAATATAACCTTTATCAGTGCGTAGGTACTAATTATCTTTAATTATGTATTTGATAACCCATCACTTATTCCAAGATATAAGAGGCAAGTTGTAATTTATTCATAAATAGATGTAAGTACGTGTGAGTGTAACAACAAAAAAAGTTTAAGGTAACCAATTGATATTTTTATGTGAAACTAGCTGAACACCGCAGCTTCGCCCGCGTTAAAAAATCGATGTATCGATTGTCCCGTGGGAGTGAGATACTTTCCCACAGTAAAAAGTAGCCTATATGTTAATCCAGAGTGTCAGCTAACTCCCCACCAAATTTTATGAAAATCTCTCCAGCCGTTTAGAAGCGAAGAAGTAACAAACATACACACTCACAAACTTTCGCCTTTATAATATTAGTATAGTATGAAGTATGATGAATATTTTTAGTGATTATTTGTTGAATAAAATACCTTTGCATACGTAATAAAGAACGTTGTAATCGAACGTTTTTGCTAAACTCACATTTTTGCGGTAATTTCATCAATAGCATGGTATCTGCATGTGTAAAAAAAGTATTTTTATGTATATAACTTTAGAGTACTATCAAAGAGGTGAAGTAGTTTAAAAAAAAATCAAATATGTACATCTAAAAGTACAATTTTGCAAATGCTCCACTTTTTATCTGACCGAAGTAGCAAAGGAGCGTACAGTCCACCTGATGGTAAGTGGACACTACCGCTCATGGACATCTGTAATCAACTTCATACAGAACATGGGTTCTATCTGAAGTCAATCTTAGATGCGTTGCCACTCCCGAGGACTATGATGGTCGCCTCATGTGAAAGTGTGCCGGCAACCACACCCTTCCATCGAAACGCAAGAAATGCTTCACGCTAGAAATAGGTGTGGCGGTGGTACTATTATTATATTCAAAAGTATTCATGTATTTGTAAGATACGTTGAAGTGGATTTTATTTTATGCATTTGGGTTTTTTACAAATGTACAAGGCAATGACCTCTTAGCATACAATTATTATCTTAAACATATCATATTATTATTTAGATTTCTGGAATTAATTAACTTAAGATAATGGCAATTCTTTTAATAGAAGTAGAAGCTATAGGTACTTCTATTTTATAAAGCGTTGGATTTACTTTTTGTGTTACGCCAACATACATACGTTTTTTATGTAAAATAATTTGTTCTTAAACTTATTCAATTAACTTTAATTATCTCCCAATTTGTGGCCTGTTTTTGTACTTTAAATTTTTGTTATGTATTCCTTTAAAATGGCAAATAAAATGCTCCTTAAAATGGCAAATAAAATGTTCTCAAATATTGTTAAAAAAACATGCTTTCTTCACTCATAGCCCCCACAGTAGGATTTTCTCCTGTGTCGTGGGTACCATGGACATCTGGATATCGTACCTTATGTTTTAGTATTTATGTGTCATTATAATGCTCATTACAAATATCATCAAAATGTGTAGGAAGAATAAAAAATGTGTACTTTAATTAAGTTAATTTAAATTTTAAGTGCAAATAAGTCAAAACTTTGGGTTTTTTATAAGATTAAAGTAGCAAACGAGCAAGCCGTCCACCTGATGGTAAGTACTCACTGCCGCCCATGGATATCTGTAAGCAACTTTACATAGAGTGTGGGTTCTATCTGAAGTCAATCGCAGATGCGTTGCTACTCCCGAGGACTAAGATCGTCGCGTCATATATAAAAGTGTGCCGGGAACCACACCCTTCCATCGAAACGCAAGAACTGCTTCACGCTAGAAATAGGTGGTACCTCCCCGGTCGAACTACACTAGTTCTACCTGCTGAAACTGAATTGTGTATTTCTATTTGTAAAATTGTGCTATGGAAGTAGCTAGAAATAATGAGTAGAATATCGTTAAACATTGGAAATCTTTACGACTCGGAAATAAATGGCCATATGTAATTTTCCGATGATTGTGACATATTTGCACTTAAAATTACATACTATAAGTATTGTCACTATTGCGGTCAATTCGTTGATTTAATTCAATTACAAATTAATATACTGAGTGATTGTGTAGGTGTTGATCGAATCGATCGAATGGAGATTGTGTAACAACTTTGAATTAATAAAAAATGTTGTATTTATACGTATTTTGTTTGATTGTAAACACTTAACCTAACTTTTAAGAGCCTTTTAATAATAATTGTGACACTATGCATGTATTTTATATAAAATGGGAGAAGCAAAGAAGTATAGACCATATGGCTACCGCTATCCTATCCGTAGCTAACATTGCAATTGACTAACCTCGTCAATTAACTAATGTAAATGTGTATAAACTGTTGTATTTTGTAATTTTGTAGTTGATTCAATTAATAAATAAACGTGATATACCTAAGATGGCCGCAATAAATAATCTAATGTACATAATTATGTATCATTTGTGAGATATCTTGAGTTTTCATGCGATGGCAGAGTCAATCTATTTATTTAAAACGTTACAGATTTTTAATATTGATATGGTCATTAGACAATGTTAATAGGTTATATAAAGATGTTAAGAAGTTAGTTATGTAACAGCAAGCAAGTTTCCTTCAGTAGGGACTGAATAAATTAATAAACCACTTGATATTATATGGAGCTCATAACTTTTTTTGGTAGCATAACTGAGTTGCGAGACTTGGGTTTTTGATAAATATTGTTTTTTTTATGGGATTTGATATTTGCGATTGCGAATGTTTGTTTTAGTTCTTGGTAGGGTAGGGTGCCGACGAATATAAATTTGGCGTTTTTTTGCGTAGCCAAACTGCAGTTCGAATTAAATTTGTACAGATTTGGCTTTATTTTAAATCACTGCAATTAAGTATTCGCAAAACATTCGCAAAATTCTTGCAAATGCGAATGCGAATCGTTCCATGTACTAGTAAAAATAATAACTACATAGGTTTAATGTACGTCAAATATTTCCTTTTTACTAAGTGGACAATATTTTTATATCTTTGTTTTTGTCAAGAATTCGGAAGGTGCGAGCAGACGAGGTCGAATTCCTCATGAATTCCAAGGTTTCGTCCAAAATACTTAAAATAACAACCTCTTACTCAATACGTGTGACCGGTAAGGTTAAGGTTGAGACCTTGACTTTGATTACACTAAATCTGGCTAAACATTGTACGGTTGTCCTAGGACATATTGACTTTAATGTACAAATATTTTTTTACTAAGTATTTCTCGCGACTTCGCCCGCATACTAATTACCACGGTAATAATTCTATTTGAAAACATGAAAACATATTTATTACATTAAAATTATTTGAAATGTAGTGTATGCAGACGTCTTGTATTTGTGTGCGTGTGTTTGTGTGCTCGCGCGTGTGTGTTTGTGTATGTATGTATGTATGTGTGCTTGTGTGTGTGTGTGTGTGTGTGTGTGTGTGTGTGTGTGTGTGTGTGTGTGTGTGTGTTATGTGCTTGTCTACTTGTCACGCAAATATTATATTTATTAATCTAGGTCATGAACTGTCGTCCCTGTAGTCCCGGGATCAGAATATCGTTACGGTATCGTTACGTTAGTTAGGTGCTTGCCGTAAGAGGCTGGACTAAAATGGGCTTCAGGGGTTGCAGGCGGTAAGAGTGGGAGCTCGAACCGTCCAGCCAAGCGACCCCGTGTTGGACGTGCCGACGCATGTGTGGCCACATGCTGTCGTGTACACCAGGAGGCGCACAATGCTCACTGGAAAGAGCCCAAAGGGGGCATCGCGCTCGGAGGACTCCGGTTGTGTTCCATTGGAGATCCTGGAGTCCTTCACGTAGTGATCACGGCCACCGGGGGGGGGGGGGGGGGTTTAGTGAGGTAAAAATCCCACATAACACAGCGTTGCTCCCACGGCGTCGGGTACCTTTCGAAGCTTTCCCCCTCGATAAAAAAAATGTGTGCGTGTACTAGCGTACACTCGTAAGAAGTGAAACTTCTTTATGACGTTATTTTTCAAAAAATAATTTACTATATGCAACTTTACAGAAATTGGTTAAATAAAGTTAAATTAGATAAAGTTTAATAAAGGGCTTTTATTAAACTTTATCTAATAATCTAATCTATAATAATCTATCGTGCTAGGGATAAGAAAAAGATGGCGCGTAACGGAAAAAAAAGATGGCGCGTAACGAAAAAAAAAAGATGGCGCGTAACAGAAAAAGATGGCGCGTAACGAAAAAATGTTACACTAATTTTTTTCCAACCCCGATAAAGAAGTTTCACTTCAAAAAAAGCTTATCTCTGCTTGTTAGCAAGGAGTTCCTTGAATGTTCCTTAATATTCTTTGAAGCAAATACAATCAGATTTATTCGCGTTTAAAGTTGTATTTATTGTAATGTATGTGTTGATAAGTTTGATGGTTCACGATATTGTTATTCTATACGCAATATCAACATTTTCCTCGTATTACGTAGTTTGTTTAACGTGTTCTAAAAGCCACTTGGTAACAGTTACCTATTGTCTCACTGAGAAAGAATTTGGCGTTTAAATGTAATGCTATGGAGAAGCCTTGTTTAGGGTTCCGCACCCAAAGAGTAAAATACGGAACCTTTGAACCTTTGAACCTTTGAAATTTTTTTTATCTGACTGAAGTAGCAAACGAGCACACAGTCCACCTGATGGTAAGTGGCCATTGCCACACATGGACATCTGTAATCAACTTCATACAGAACATGGGTTCCACCTGAAGTCGATCACAGATGCGTTGCTACTCCCGGGGACTATGATGGTCGCCTCATGTGACAGTGTGCCGGCAACCACACCCTTCTATCGAAACGCAAGAAATGCTTCACGCTAGAAATAGGTGTGGCAGTGGTACTTCCCGTCGAACTACACTGGTTCTACCTTGAAAACTAAGACTCCATTGTCCTGTTAACTTTATAATATTTTTTTGGTTAAATTAATACTAATTATAAATAAAGTATATAATAAGATATTAAAATGTAACTTATAATGGCATTATAATATGAATGCAGGGAATATGTATGTTTTAAAAAGCTGACAGCTGTCAGAAAGAGAGAAAATTTGGTTTGACAGTATTGTAATTTTTGGCGGGAAACGGAAAAAGAGGATTACTAAAAGACTAAAAGTTATAAAATTAGTTTCATTGAGTTATTGCAACCTATCTAATAGTACAACACAGGCAAATCTTTTGTTATTCTTATTAGTTCAGAAGTGATATTTACTCACGTAAATCGCATGGCATAAAGGTAATATAATAGACGTTTCTGGAATACCGTGCAATAGAACATAGAATTGAATGAGTTGAGTGACTATTTTCTATGGCTAACGTCAACGGACTTGGGTCAGCAGGCCATAGGCGACGTGCGAGGCAAGTTGGAAAATGTTCCCTAGAGGTTAACGAATAATATGGTTGTTTAAAACTATTAGTTAAATTTATTGGTTTCTGGTTGTATTCATCATCTTTAATATGAAGTGTAATGGGAATATAGAAAGCAACTTTATTTTTATCTTATTGACATCATATCAAATATAAAGTTAATTTACTTTACAACGCATGCAATGCAACTAGCATTAATTTATGTTATATTTAAAAAAAAAAAACAGAGATAAATATAAACAATTTTTGGTATTTTAATAAAAATTATGATGATATTTATTACTTAAGGCTGGAAGAAGGGGTTTAATAGTGATTTATTATGAATATGAGGATATTTGCAATGGCTTATTGTATATTTTGTATGTTAACAAGTGTTTACCTTCAAATATGGGCTATTTGAAAATAAGTTAAAATCAATATATGTTTACAGGTGCTAAACATTGCCATACTCTTTACTTCTCCTTGTATTTTGTGTTTGTCGAGAACTTCTGTAAACATGACTACACATAAATCTAGTATGATATTTACTGACAATGACGGAGACAAAACAGATAATATGGGATTTCTGGAAGTGGCTGCAGTGCCGATGAGTGCATGCGTTGCTTCGCTTGGATGGAGGCCGTAGCTCCTTGTGCGGGCAAGCGGTAACCACATGACATGACTTGGATGTAGGCCGTAGATCCTTGTGCGGGCAAGCGGTAACCACATGACATGACTTGGATGTAGGCCGTAGCTCCTTGTGCGGGCAAGCGGTAACCACATGACATGACTTGGATGGAGGCCGTAGCTCCTTGTGCGGGCAAGCGGTAACCACATGACATGACTTGGATGTAGGCCGTAGCTCCTTGTGCGGGCAAGCGGTAACCACATGACATGACTTGGATGGAGGCCGTAGCTCCTTGTGCGGGCAAGCGGTAACCACATCACATGACTTGGATGGAGGCCGTAGCTCCTTGTGCGGGCAAGCGGTAACCATATGACATGACTTGGATGGAGGCCGTAGCTCCTTGTGCGGGCAAGCGGTAACCACATGACATGACTTGGATGGAGGCCGTAGCTCCTTGTGCGGGCAAGCGGTAACCACATCACATGATTTGGATGGAGGCCGTAGCTCCTTGTGCGGGCAAGCGGTAACCACACTTGATTTGGGTGGAGGCCGTAGCTCCTTGTGCGGGCAAGCGGTAACCACACATGATTTGGGTGGAGGCCGTAGCTCCTTGTGCGGGCAAGCGGTAACCACACTTGATTTGGGTGGAGGCCGTAGCTCCTTGTGCGGGCAAGCGGTAACCACACATGATTTGGGTGGAGGCCGTAGCTCCTTGTGCGGGCAAGCGGTAACCACACATGATTTGGGTGGAGGCCGTAGCTCCTTGTGCGGGCAAGCGGTAACCACACTTGATTTGGGTGGAGGCCGTAGCTCCTTGTGCGGGCAAGCGGTAACCACACATGATTTGGGTGGAGGCCGTAGCTCCTTGTGCGGGCAAGCGGTAACCACATCACATGCTCTGGATGGAGGCCGTAGCTCCTTGTGCGGGCTAGCGGTAACCACATCACATAACTTGGATAGAGGCCGTAGCTCCTTGTGCGGGCAAGCGGCAACCACATCGCATGAGTTAGATGAAGGCCGTAGCTCCTCGTGCGGGCAAGCGGTAATCACATCACATAACTTGGATAGAGGCCGTAGCTCCTTATGCGGGCAAGCGGTAACCACACATGATTTGGGTGGAGGCCGTAGCTCCTTGTGCGGGCAAGCGGTAACCACATCACATGCTCTGGATGGAGGCCGTAGCTCCTTGTGCGGGCTAGCGGTAACCACATCACATAACTTGGATAGAGGCCGTAGCTCCTTGTGCGGGCAAGCGGCAACCACATCGCATGAGTTAGATGAAGGCCGTAGCTCCTCGTGCGGGCAAGCGGTAATCACATCACATAACTTGGATAGAGGCCGTAGCTCCTTATGCGGGCAAGCGGTAACCACATCGCATGAGTTAGATGAAGGCCGTAGCTCCTTGTGCGGGCAAGCGGCAACCACATCGCATGAGTTAGATGAAGGCCGTAGCTCCTTGTGCGGGCAAGCGGCAACCACATCGCATGAGTTAGATGAAGGCCGTAGCTCCTCGTGCGGGCAAGCGGTAATCACATCACATAACTTGGATAGAGGCCGTAGCTCCTTATGCGGGCAAGCGGTAACCACATCGCATGAGTTAGATGAAGGCCGTAGCTCCTTGTGCGGGCAAGCGGTAACCACACATGATTTGGGTGGAGGCCGTAGCTCCTTGTGCGGGCAAGCGGCAACCACATCGCATGAGTTAGATGAAGGCCGTAGCTCCTTGTGCGGGCAAGCGGCAACCACATCGCATGAGTTAGATGAAGGCCGTAGCTCCTTGTGCGGGCAAGCGGCAACCACATCGATTGACTTGGATGAAGTTAAAGGTCGAAGCTACTTGTGCGTGAAAACACAATGCGCATTAAAACCTTTTTTGATAGAGCAAAATTGACGATTTCGCATGATATGAGACGGATTTGTGTAAAATAAATAATTGAAAGACCTAATTTTATCTTCAAAGAACTCACTTGATTGATACTAATTTGATAATTTGTTAAATAAATTTATGTAATTCTTCTTAGTTGTCAAAGTAATTAACCAATTGGTTAGGTATATGTATGTATAATAGGCATGGATCAAGTGTTATAAGTATGAAGTGAAATGTATATATTTGTCCTTATTTACGTATGACGTAAATATTGTGTAGAAAAGAGACAAATACAAGGTAATTTTGACAGTGATGTCACATCATCGACATTTTCGCGTCGATATTAAACATGTATTTAGTTTTATTAGTCGTATAGGTCGTAGTATCTATATATTAATACGAGAAGCAGGGGCTTGTGAAGCATTTTAAAGTAATATGCGGCGGACGGATTAATGTGGAACTTTGCACGGTTGTGGTGGCAGCATAGGATCGACTGAGAGCACATTGCACACACTGTGCATTTGTGCATTTGTGCATTTGTGCATGTGTATTTGTCACAAACACATAAATAATAGCTGAGCGGGGTAGAGTATTCGATGTCTTGCTATGAAGGCGCACGGGCTCAGAGGTGTCAGTGTTTTTGTCGAGATACCGATACTTATATTAAAATCGTCCCACTACATAGAAAGTTAATATAATTTAAAATCATGCGCAGTGGAGTTTTGTGGTCCATCGAATTGGTAATGTACTTTTGAGCCGGCTTAACGTGTAATTTAATGGAATGTTATTTTGCAGGCTATCGACAATATACAGAAATAAATTATGTCGATAGGTAGATATAGCAAAATTTAAAAAATGCAAAATCAATATTACGTATTTTAGAATATGGAAATCCATATGGCAGAGTTTTAGGACAATTGCCAATTATTATATATTTCGGAAAGGTCAATAGTAGTGAAAGTCTTGTGCAAGCCTATAATATAAGCACATAGATGCAAATAATTTACTCGTGTACTACTAATGTAAGATCATTTTATGTAATTAGTTGGTATGCCTTAATAAATCAATTAAAAAAACAACAACGAGCAGCAAGCGTTATCGGGGAATGTTAACGCTTTGACAGAGTCAAGATGTTATTGTCCGAGCTGGCGGCGGTGACTTCTCTGTGGCATCTTTTGGTATTGTCTACGTCACGTTACTA
This sequence comes from Spicauda simplicius, assembly GCA_949699795.1. Classification (NCBI taxonomy): domain Eukaryota; kingdom Metazoa; phylum Arthropoda; class Insecta; order Lepidoptera; family Hesperiidae; genus Spicauda; species Spicauda simplicius. The sequence continues at coordinate 340,488 of OX453080.1, forward strand.
TATTTGTATTTTAGTGCCTAGTGTTAAAAGTACCTAATTGATACTAAATCTTTCGGGAGATTTATATTCGCCTGCATTTCGCCAAAACAAAATGCCTAACGATGAAGAAACTCAGCTTGACCGGCGTCTGGCATTCACGGTCCGATATATATATTAATGACTATCCATGTACTCGTAGTTCGGGCGACAAAATGATATTATTTGCAGACGATTCTATTCTACTTTGGAGTCCAGTTCGATCTATTAATGTACCGAATCCATTTGACTTTAATTTGCTCATTATTGGGAAATCCAGACTAATTGTAAAATTATTATTCGACCACTAGTATTGCGCAGGACATGACTTAAAAGGAATTTGTAAGAGGGTTACTACTTTTTGTAATGAGCCATTATAATGTCCCACTTCGAATGAGGCGAAGCGTAGTTCAGCAGTACATTGAAACATAAGTTACAATGTAAATATAATATGAGATTTGATTGTATGTTACCATAATCAAAACAGTCGCCTAGATATGCGTCTCGATTTCGCTCGCAACCGCGACGCATTGTCCTGCTATCGACAACACTATCGATCACCAATTTTACATCACTAGTAACGTATCAACAAAATGTGAAATAACAAAATTAAGTTGCCAGCCGAAGAATATTGCGGTTTGAATGGAACTTTTGAGTTTATTAGCATTAATGAGGACAAAATGTATCCAAAGTGACACGTTTGTTTATTAGAAAGAGACAGACATATTTAGTTTCACTCACACTTTGAGAAATTCTAATTGACATAAAAGAGCAAGCTATAGAGTGCTCGATTTCTACTTTTTCTATTCTTCTATGTATTATTCTTATTCTAAGGTTAGGTACATACAAAATGTGCATTTATGAGGATTTTGACTGCTAAAGTTACAAAATGTTAAGTTCTAAAGCTTCTATAAACAATATACTAATTGAAGTTATGTTGATGATGAAGAATGAGGACATTCTTATATTGTTAGGATGGCCGAAGTAGGTTTCAATCCTTACTTTTTGGTTATGTTTTTTTTTTCTAATTAAATATAAGTGATAATATTTTGTGTTATTCTGGGCAAATTTACTTCAATTGTAATTATCCTAATTTAAATTATAGTTTGTAATAATAATATATTACGATAAAGTGATATTAATCTCATTCCTGTAACACCTAACATAACTATCAGTGTTTTGTGTCTGGGTCAGACACAGTGTCAGAATGGCCGACTGTTAACTTTATAATATTTTTTTGGTTAAATTAATACTAATTATAAATAAAGTATATAATAAGATATTAAAATGTAACTTATAATGGCATTATAATATGAATGCAGGGAATATGTATGTTTTAAAAAGCTGACAGCTGTCAGAAAGAGAGAAAATTTGGTTTGACAGTATTGTAATTTTTGGCGGGAAACGGAAAAAGAGGATTACTAAAAGACTAAAAGTTATAAAATTAGTTTCATTGAGTTATTGCAACCTATCTAATAGTACAACACAGGCAAATCTTAGTCCGTCTGTCCGTCTGTCTGTATGTATTTCTATTGCTCCTATGATGACAAATACTATAAACAGAATTAAGATAAATGATTAAGAGGGACTCATTCATGATTGATTGAGTAATATTTTTTGCAGTTTATTATAGACTAGTTGACCCGGCGAACTTCGTTCCGTCTAAAAACAATAAAGTCATAAACATAAAATTATCAGTGTTTCTCCACTATATTATGCATCTATTATACATAAAAACCTTCCTCGTGAATCAGTCTATCTATTAAAACTGCATCAAAATTCGAAGCTTAGTTTTAAAGATGGATGGATGGAAGCGTACATAGGGACAGACAGCGGGAAACAGCTTTGTTTTATACTATGTACCTAGTGATAATAATACCTACTCGCATATAGGTACCTGGTATTTGTTCACGACAAATGTACCCAAATTAAAAAAAAATGCTTTACTTATTTAGAGAACTTTTAGGAGTATAGTTTTCCTAGCGATTTTTATCTTCGTGGTCAAATAGTAATACTTAATTTCTAACACGTACATCATTTTAGAATCGTAAGTGCCGTCCCTGGGATTCGAACCTCGGAACAACGAATGCTAGGCCTAGTTTTAACCATTAGGCCATTATTTCTCATTAGATTATCGCTACTAAAATTAATTACTGCATACATATTTCATTTGTCATTCGTTCAGACAATAATTACTCAAACTTTTGACAAATTGACTAATAGTTATTTTGCATGAAGTTTCTGGTATATCGGGAAGTCAAAATAAACGCGAAGAAGCACGATCGTTTATCATAAGTTTATTGTGCAGGAATGTCAAAGTAAAACCCCAAAGAATAATGCAAGAGTTGGAAAACATAAGAATCCTTCTACAATATATTGCAAATGCACGAATAAATTTTCCTCTGCAACTTTGTATCCCTTTATATAAACTGTATCATTGTGTTATGCTGAAACTATTTTTAAAAACACTTTTACAATAAGACATTCCACCTGATAGTAAGTGGTTACTGCCGTCCATAGACACATGTGAGTCTTATCTGATACTAGAATTTACAAACAAACAAACAAAACAGCTTTATTCCGTTAATGCAACACATACAACAAAAATAACATAAATTAACTCTTTCAACTCTTCTGACATTGCATAGGCGCATTTATTGTTTACTAGTTGATCCGGCGAACTTCGTCGGCCTAAAAAATGTTTAAACAAAAAATACAACCGACTTCCATACAACAAAAAAGTAAAAAATAATCTAAATACATGTTGGTTTAGAGCATACACAGTAGGTACTTAGTAGTAGTTCCGAATTCGGCGCTCACATAGGACACATGTGGTTTCGTCGTGATCCAGCGAAATATGGTGACATTAACGGCGGAGTAATCGTTGTACATACATAAAAATATATATATATACCGGCCGAATTGAGAACCTTCTCCTTTTTGAAGTCTGTTAAAAAGTCAAAAATTTAAAATTATCAGTGTTCCTGCACTATATTATGTATGTATTATACATAAAAACCTTCCTCTTAAACCACTCTATCTGTTAAAAAAAATACATTAAAATCGGTAGTGTAGTTTTAAGGATCTAAGCATACATAGGGACAACCAGAGTCAGAGTCCGTCCGAGTGTGGTCGATGAAAATTATGATTGGCTTTTTTCTTAATTCTAAAGGTTGTCTGTAAGAAATAGAATTCGAATTTAGCTTATATAAAAACAAAAAAAAACTTTCTGTTTGATCAATATTGCTTTTCTAGTGTAAGTTATGGGGATTTGGGGATTGCACCTTATAATTATCAAGTGACAAACATGTCTCTTCCACATTTTAATACTTATCGCGAAACTGTTTCGGCCGTGACCACGATCCATGCAACTGGGTCGAAATATCGGCAAAAATAATTCGAAAAGGATTCAAAAACCGCATATCGTGAGTACCCGTTAAGTATTAAAATGTGTTAATTCCGCGATAATATTAGTCTAACATCATGTCACTTCCAATCATTATTCAAACCATGTGTAGCAAAATACACACACTGTTTTTATGTGCTTTACATTACGTTTAGAGTTGTATTTCAAAGTACACTTCATTATTTCGTGTTAGTAAATGTTCAACGTCCGGCTAATTCAGCTCGCATTCAGAATTTAGTCGTTAACGAAGCGCTCTCGACCTTGTTTGGCAGCCATTTTGTGTCGCGGCCATTTTGTGTAGGTAAGCAACGTTGAACGTGAATATGTCGATGACATTACAAGACATTTTTTTTTTTTTTCATCAGAAGTTAGGATAATTGGGTGTATTTCATAAGTATTGAAGTGTATGACGAAATAGTTTACAAATTTGTAAAAAATATTGACATGCTTAATTTTTTTTATCTAATCAAAGTAGCGAACGAGAATGCAGTCCACCTGATGGTAAGTGGTCACTGCCGCCCATGGACATCTGTAAACAACTCTATATAGAATATGGGTTATATCTGAAGTCTATCACGGATGTGTTGCTGTTCCCGAGGACTAAGATGGTTGCCTCATCTAAAAGTTTGCCGGAAACCACACCCTTCCATCGAAAGGCAAGAAATGCTTCACGCTAGAAATAGGTGATGGTACTTCCCCGGTCGAACTACACTGGTTCTACCACCTTTTAAAAACAATAAAGTAAATATGTACCTCCCTGTCTAATTTATTTAAAACTAGGTTATTCAGACAGCTTTGCTCACGGTAATCTAATTTCTAAACTATATGCTAAATATTAGTGAAATTCGACTGGTAGTTATTGTGTGAAAGAGTAACAAACGTATAAAACTTTCGCATCTCTAATATTAACTAGCTTTCTAAAAACTTAACTAAAAAGTGACTAAAAAGTATCCTATGTATTTATTATTATGTCTAACCAACAATGCTTAAAGTCACGAAGTTTTATGATAATCGGCTCAGTAATTTTGGCTTGAAAGCAAAACAAACAAATTTATGATTGACTAGTTGAATCCCGCAGCTTCGCCTGCGTTAACAATGATGATTGTCTCGTGGGAATAAGATATTTCCTACAGTAAAAAATCGCCTATATGTTAATCCCGAGTGTCAGCTAACTTCTTACCAAATTTTATGAAAATCGCTCCAGCCCTTTACCAGTACCAACAGGACTACGTTATATAAACAACATTGAGAAATTTAAAACACTTATTGACAAATGTTACTACTCAATCAATGAATTTTTGACGGATATAAATTTATGAATGTTTTGTTTATTACTGTCTTTATTAAACAATGGAATATTCTATTTCTCATCAACCCATTCTTCACATCACGTCTTCTCTCAAAATGAGAGAGTTTAGGCCATAGTCCACCGCGCTGGTTAAGTGCGAATTGGTGGACTTCACACACCTCCGAGAACTTTTCTTTTAAAGAACTCTCGGGTGGGTAGGATTCCTCACGATGTTTTCCTTCACCGAAAAGCAGTGATAATTAATGTATAATACGCACATAAATCAGTGGTGCGTGCCTGGGTTTGAACCTCGGACCTCCCGATCGAGAGGGCAAGTTTCAACCATTAGGCTATTATTGCTCTATTTAATAATTAATTATTTCCATGACATTTTGAATTATAATAATACGACAAAATTTGAAACATTATTATCTTTTGAATTTTGACATAATTTGTATACAACCGGGTCGAATATAGGAGCTTACCATAAATTTTGTATTTGATAGTCGCTCAGCGTGCCAAAATTTTCACCTCAACAAAGTTGCACTACAACAATTTATTAAACTCTTATGTTCAGAAGACAAAAGGGTGACGGAAACTGAAAACTGAATTCACTGAAAATACTTAACCTGTGCTTCATTTCGGCTTCTGAACAATTTAGCGCTCTATTATTCACAACAATGAAGTGACGTTCGTAGCTCTACATTAAATAGGAAAAATAAATGTGCTTTAATACAATCAAGTTTGGATTTTATTCCTAGTAAGCACAATTCCCGTTTTTTGATGTTAAAAATTCATAATAATAATACTAATATAAAAGCGAAAGTTTGTGAGTGTGTATGTTTGTTACTTCTTCACGTCTAAACTGCTGGATCGATTATCATAAAATTTAGTAGGAAGTTAGCTGACACTTTGAATTAAAATATAGGCTACTTTTTACTATGGGAATATTTTCCCATTACTCCCATGGAACAATCGATACATAGATTTTTTTAACGCGGGCGAATCTGCGGGGTGCAGCTAGTGTAAAATGTAGAATGTAACGAAACGACTGTGGGAAAATTACTGGATCATTCATTAAATAAAAAATGAAACATTATGGAAGTATGTTAGTCATTTTGAGCGTCATGGTAAATTTGGTGCTAATGTTGATGATTTAATAATATACCATAGCATATTATAATTTCCAAGTTTAATATCGCACAACGCTGTGACTCATCCGACATTTTGGAAAATTCTTAATGCATTCGCGCGATTTAAACGTGTTTTGAGTACCTATTACATTTTTTATGTCAATAAATGTCGGAAATATTTGGTATGATTTAATATTTTATTCGAAAAGCTTTAGGTTATCTTTTGATCATAAGTCATCCAAATATGATTAATAGTATTTGTTTAAAAGTGCAAAAAACATCCATCCACCCCCACAAACTTTTAGCATTATAATATTAGTAACATATAATAATAATAATAAAATTCATTTATTGCCACACAACAAATAATACACAAATAAATATAAAAAAAAATAATTCATAAAAGACAATAAAAAGAAACAACAACAATAAATAAGTATACACAAAAAAGGAAAATCTTAAACATATAATAATTATTATACGGAATTTATGTCAGTATGGTTTGAGCACTATCACAAATGCTTGGCGTTAGAGGCGTGCAATAATTAGATCGAACAACGTGTATGTGTTCTCTTTAATTGAACTGTATTCGCGTACACTCTAAAACATAAATAGACATTATTGTTCTTAGAAAAGGTTGAAATCAATTATAAAACTGGATTTTAATAGCTTATTACAATGTAAACTGTCTAATTATTTAAATGAAATGGGCATGACGCAAACAGATTATATATGAGATGATGTAATTCCAGCTCAACGGTAAATAAAATTATTATACCTCCAAAACATGTATGCTTTGCGTCAGAGGGAGGGTAATATTTTTGAGCATACCTATAAGTGATGTCATACGAATACCATAATTTGAATAGTCGCGAATGATTCACAATCGCGAATACAATACAATACATTACAATACAATACACTACAATACAATATAATACAATAGAATACAACAATTAATTGCAAATATTAATATAATGCACCATTGTCATGGTAGAATGTACGACCTTTCTTACTGTTACCATCTTTGTACTACATTCTTGCAATAAATTAATTTCAATTTCAATACAAAATTTCTTTATTGTACACCATTATATATGTAACAAAAACAAAAGATTCATAATGTTAGCTACAAAAGACGGTCTTATCAGTTTGATGGCGATCTCTTCCAGACAACCTTTGTGGCTGGAGGAATCATTCAAGATGCAAGAGAGGGTCGATATGTATAACACCCCTAGGTGTTACAGAAGTATACATATCGACTTGATAGAAATATAAATATATCAGCAGCTAATATAGACGTTATAGAAATTAAGGATAATATAAATCATATCATTAGAATTAACTCAGTTGTTAGAGTGACCGTTAACCTTAAGTTAGTTAACCTTTTAAATATGGAGTCTGTGTTCAGAGAAAATGGGGCGAGGGATATTTTTTACATTATCATAGCAATATGGGTGATACCCATACATAATCACGCTTTCTACAGTTATAGCCCCACACTACGATTTACTCCTGTGTCGTGGATACCACGGACATACACACAAGACAAATACACAAACACCCAGACCCAGAACATTAATCTAAACTCATCATTCAGATATCTGTCTGGCCGGGAATCGAACCATTGTGTGTCAGACCGGTGTGTTGTGGTAACCGCTCTGCCACGAGGGTCGTCATTCAAATGAAACCTATCTTAATTAAGATTTTAGAAATTCAGTGGTGGGTGCCCCTGGCTTCGAACCTTAGACTCACGATTGTGAAATAATTCAACCATTTCACGACTGCTCTCAGTGGCAAGAACATAGTTTACACAACATAGTACTTGTTTATAATTGAAGTAGGTACCAGGCTAACAGGAAAGTGGGGAAGTTGCACAATTTATGTCTCGAAATTGCTAGAACAAAGTTTACAGCTTGTTGGTCCGAGGAATAAGTTAGATGTTGCTAATCTCGTGGTGTTGCCATTAAATTGAACTACTAAGCATTTTAAGCCAAAAGACATACCTATAACATACACCAAGTGGCAAGGTTCATTGTTGGTCAAAAATTTGACACACTGATTAATGTTTTTTTTTATCAGTCTGAAGTAGCAAACGAGCATGCAGTCCACCTGATGGTCAGTGGTCACTGCCGCCCATGGACATCTGTAATCAACTACATAGAACATGGGTTCCATCTGAAGTCAATAACAGATGTGTTGCCGCTCCCGAGGACTATGATGGTCGCCTCATGTGAAAGTGTGCCGGCAACCACACCCTTCTATCGAAACGCAAGAAATGCTTCACGCTAGAAGTAGGTGTGGCGGTGGTACTTCCCTGGTCGAACTACACTGGGTACACCTTATAAAAGTCACTTATCAAAACTACCATCGCCAAGCTCTACAACCTCCAACACTACACCTACCATTATCCCCACCATCACCACCACAGACTTCCCGAGTGACGACCCGCGTGGCGAAGCGGTTGCCATACCAGTCTGACGCGCAATGGATCCCGGGTTCGATTCCCGGCCAGACAGGTATCTGAATTACGAGTTTAGATGCACTGGTTCTGGGTGTTTGTGTATTCGTTCTGTGTGTGTCCATGGTACCCACGACACAGGAGAAAATTCTAGTGTGGGGCTATGGGTGTAGAAAGCGTAGAAAGAGTGATTCCACAACTACCTACTGAAAATCTCCACACATTTAAAGAGATTTTCACTTACACGAATTTCAATGTATTTATCCAGCCATGATATTCCGGCTAACATCCTGTGTTCGAAATCTGGGTCAAAACGTGTCAGTAAACAATCTACGAAGTTAATTAACAAGGCATCAAATGCAGTCCATCACTGTTCGAAAACGCCGAAAACAGTTTTCATCTCAAAAATACGTTTTGCGAACACAACACCTATATTTATTATAAGGCTTTAGTAAAAAACTGGTTTAAAACTAAAACCTAACCACGTTATAAATGGGGTCTTAAAAGATTAAAACTAAGTAATATTTTAGAAAATCTATATATGTAATAAAAACTAAAGCTACGTTGTCTGTACATCACATTTATTTAAAATATAGTTTTGAGGACTCCTAACAATAATAAAAAAACAACATTTTACAGCTTTTGTCTGTCTGTTTCACCATTATCTTTGATATATACTAATTAAAAGTAAAAATAAAAAAGACTATATAAACATAGTCTTAGTGGCAAATTTTCACATTTTACTGAAGTATATTTTTTAAAGGTCCGTAAAATATTGTCAATATTAGATCATATTAAGGTAACACTTCGTTTTTGTGTCGTTTTTTCTGTTTAATATTTTATCCAAGTTTTTTTTTTTTATAAATTAAACCTAACGATAAGGTTGACGGGCTACCTGATGGAAAGTAGTCACCGTCGCCTATGGACACTTGCAACACCAGAGGAGTCGCCAATGCATCGCCGGCTGTGAAGGAGAGCTCTTTTCGCACCTTTCTTGAAGAACCCCATGTCATAGCGCTCTGGGAATACCAGCCATCATATGTAATTATTATTTAAAATCATGCTATTTTTACAGCTATATATCATTTAAAAACGCGTAATAAGACCGTCACTTTTTTAAATGTATTTTAACTCGCTTTATTAGTTCTTTAGTATGTGTGGCTTAAATATTGCACCAGAGTTTTAAAACAGTTAAACCGTAACAGATTAAGCAACTTTATGCGTGTTTGTTTAAACGGCAATGCACATTAACTTAGTAACGTTACTCTAAACCCAATATGGCGGACGGTCTCAGACAGATAAATATTTTTGTACCGTAGTAATATGGGTATCGAATGCAAGTATTTTTTGAGAATACAAGAAACAAAGAAGTAAACGATACTTTGTTTCTTGTGTTCTTCTGGTTTATACCCGCGAATCTATCCACTTTGATCACATTTACCATAGTGAGTATCGCATGTGTTAAACCTGGCGACAAACTATCAGAGTGTTAAATTACAGCAAAATGTAACCTACAATTTTTGCGTGAAAGAGTAACAAGCACACATATATTCTCACAAACCTTAATTTATAAGATACTAGTTTACCCGGCGAACTTCGTAACGTCTAAAAGTCAAAAACATAAAATTATCAGTGTTCCTCCACTACATTATGCGTGTATTATACATAATAACCTTTCTTTTGAATAACTCTATCTATTAAAAAACTGTATAAAAATCCGTAGCGTAGTTTTAAAGATCTAAGCGTACATAAGGACAGACAGCAAGAAGCGACTTTGTTTTATATTACGTAATAAAACGCGTTTAGAAAACTTTGATAGCGTGATTCAGAATACATGTAGCGCCATCTATCGCCTGCGAAAACTAACAAATACACAATGTTGTCACCAGATGCGGGGCGCCGGCGCGTGACCACGGACGGGCTGCTGAGCGCACTGGCCCGCCTGCGCCGCCCGCCGCCCCCGCTCCCGCACCCCTCGCTCCCCGCACGCTCCGTGAGTACCACGAATATACCCCCAATTGGTCACCAATTCACCTCACACAACATCATGACCTTGGGACAGTCATGCGTGATTAGTCTCTGCACTAATTGTAACCCTTGTAAGGTTTAGGATCATGACAAGAAAATAATGAGACAGTCATGCGTGACTACTCTCTGCTAGGATTATGACAGGAAAATAATCTGCGGACACCACGTGGCAGGGAAAATAAGTACGACCATTGAATTATTTTTTATAATTCCGTTAAACAGTAACCAGTCCAACATCTTTGAAATTCACCTCGTAATATCCTAGTTGAATATTCCATTAGCCAAGACGAAATGTTATCTGTAAAAACTGTCAAAGAATAAAACTACCAGAGCACTACCTCCTTAATAACAATAATAATAATAATTATTAATTAGTAATATAATTAATTATGTATCTAATTTTCCTCACCTGTATAATCGTCAAATTATTACTGACCCAGAGAGCACGGGCGTCCTTCCGTTTGGAGTTTAGTTACATAATCTACTGCGCTGGACAAACCCAGAAAACCGTTAAAAATCTTAGAAGTATATTCTTCAAACATTTTTTTCGTTAACAAACAGACATGTACGAGTAGATAAAAAAATAACGTTGGGGATATTGACAGGAGCTCTTTTAATTATCTATACTAATATTAGAAAAGTTTGTTTGTTTGTTTGAACGCGCTAATCTCAGGAACTACTGGTTTGAATTGAAAAGTTATTTTTATGCTGAATAGACCATTTATCGAGGAAGGCTTTATATATGGCTATATATATATTATAAACGCGAGTGAAACCGCGGGAACTGCTACTTTTTTATAATATGGAAGTAGCAACTCAGCATGTCATATTGTACCATCAGTAATATTTCAGATAACATCAGAGCGTCATCTGAGCTTGGCCATGTTGCTACTTAATTATGGGGATTTAGTTTAATCGCTTCGAATAAGTATGGCTCTCTTACCCACATTTGACTAGAACACAGAAAGATTAGTGTGATAATAGCGCCTCGGTGTCCAGGTTTCTTGTAATTTCAATTATATAAAACTGCCGATTTGATATTCTTTTGTTGTCTGTCATATGCTGCCAATATTGACCTGTTCAGTGGCATCTTCAGTCAAGATCAACTTTGAATATGAACAAATAGTAGTTGATAATATGAACACTCGTCGTCAACCCATTATTGTCCCACTGCTGGGCACGGGTCTTCTCTCAGAATGAGAGAGTTTAGGCCATAGTCCACCGCGCTGGCCAAGTGCGAATTGGTGGACTTCACACACCTCCGAGAACTTTTTTTTTTATAAAGAACTCTCGGGTGTGTAGGTTTCCTCACGATGTTTTCCTTTACCGAAAAGCAGTCATAATTAATGTATAATACGCACATAAATCAGTGGTGCGTGCCTGGGTTTGAACCTCGGACCTCCCGATTGAGAGGGCAAGTTTCAACCATTAGGCTATCACTGCTGCTTAGCAATATGAACACTATTAAATACGTAACTTCTTTTTATACAAGGTCGAGTAGCAAGCGAGCATGTTGTCCGCTGATGGTAAATGGTTACTTTCGCCCATCTGTAAGCAACTTCATATAGGACATAGCCTGTATCTGAAGTTCAAAATGCGTTGGTACGCTCAAGGACCAAGATAGTCGCCTCATATAAAGTGATCGGGCATCTATCAAAATGCAAGAACTTCAAGTTAGAAATAGATATTATGGTGGTATCACACCGGTGGAATCATATTTCTGCTACCTGCCATATTGCCAACGTATGATGCACTTCAGTGGCTTCAACAAGATATAACATTTGTACAGTGCTAATGAGGCATGAAGCCACGCTCGAACGACCAGATCAGTCACAGATGATTTAGCAAATCGCAGCCAAGCGGTAATTTAGCAACTTCAATCGATTAGCAGGAAAGATGAGAACGGAAGTCAAAATGTTTGTTCCGAGTTTTCAAGGACATTTGTGTTTCCTGAAATAAAAAGTAACGATACTAAAAATATACAAGACATTAAATTCGGCATTGCTGAAACGACAATTTGCTGCAGAAAATCTAAACCACGCTTATTGGAAATTCCTCGATTTAAAATCATTTTTCTGATCACTACAACTACACATACACTCACACACACACACTCACACACATACACACACAAATATACATGCATGTGCAAGGGTGAATTTAAAGGATACTGCAGTTTAAAAATTTTATGAAGGGAGCTGGGGAGCACTCTTAGTTACTCCCGTCCATCAGCACAGGGATAGGGAGTGGCTGAAAAACAGCGCTGCGTAGGACGATAGGCCTCTGTCAGCTCAAGCTGAGCCGCCTCCTGTTGCTCATTACTAATTATTATATTAGATATTTCTATTTTGTAATTTTAAGTGTGGTATGTGGCAATAAGTTGATTTTTTATTTATTTATTTATTTAAAGATACAACGATTTACTTAGATAAGCCGTCAACTCCATTACACATTTTTTTTGTTCTCGAAGGGGAAACCTTTAAAAGGTACCTGACGCCGTAGGAGCGACGCAGGGTTATGTAGGATTTTTACCGCACTAAAAACCATTACACCTGACTCCATTACACCTATGACTCTACAAATCGACGACCAAAAAAGGTTGCCTTTGCCGCCTAAAAAGGTGTCGTCTGAGGGCCTGGTAATATGGGTCTGATACGGCGGTAGCCACGCCCCTGCTGCTACTGGCTCTACTTGGAGTGGATTATTGGTTTTCCACACCTTTATTATCAAATTTAAACAGAACAGAAAATTCTTTAAAATAGAAACGAATAAATTTGAATTGAAATATGTAATAATAAAGAAAACTATGAAATATTATGCACCGAGTAGTTATTACCGTCGCACCAAGTAGTTATTACATATTGTTATAAAATCTTGTTGTTGAGGTTGTTTATAAAATCTTTGTATTTTATTAAAATGTTAATGTTATAATCATCTTCAACACATTTTTATTATCTTATGTTATTTCTTATTGATAGGTATTACAAATATGTAATTTGAAACTTAGTATTTGGCTCTTTGGTTTGTCATTTTCACAATTTTCGGAAAAACAACCTCACAGAGAGTAAAATATTAATAAAGGCATCATATTATTGGGTACAACCTATTATTGTCCCACTGCTGGGCACGGGTCTTCTCTCAGAATGACAGAGTATTAGGCCATAGTCACCGCGCTGGCCAAGTGCGAATTGGTGGACTTCACACACCTCGTGAGTTTTTTTTTAAAGAACTCTCGGGTGTGTAGGTTTCCTCACGATGTTTTCCTTCACCGAAAAGCAGTGATAATTAATATCTCCACGTCCACCAATTCGCACTTGGCCAGCGCGGTGGACTATGGCCTAAACTCTCTCATACTGAGAGAAGACCCGTGCCCAGCAGTGGGACAATAATGGGTTGACGACAATTAATATCTAATACGCACATAAATCAGTGGTGCATGCCTGGGTTTGAACCTCGGACCTCCCGATCGAGAGGGCAAGTTTCAACCATTAGGCTCATCTTATTATGGTTTGCGCAAACAAAGTCGCTGGCTCTTCTATTAAAATATATGTTTAAACGAACCTGCCTTTTAGTCTTGTGTCATATACTACATACACAGTATTTCTCGTGCTAGACATTAATTTATCTAGTGTCACGATATTGCCCTATAACGTAATTTCTAGCAAATAGGTGACGTGGGTATCTTTTGCAAACTACTGACCTCGCTTTAATTGCATCCGTATTCATATATCGTTAGTGGAAATTTATTTTATATTTATGTTTTTAGGGATCAATAAAGAAAGATATATCTTTTGCTAACTAAAAGTATAATTTGCAAGGTTGTAGAATATTCTTGGTTTAACTGGTGAAGTAACATCGTTCCAGCTATTTTTAACGTAACGGAAGGTTGTGCTTACTATCTTAGTCCTCGGGAGTAATAACGTACTTGATTCAAGTCAGGTATAACCATTATTTTTAAGCTATTGCATAGCTTTGGAGCGCGGCGACCGAATCAAGAAATTTCGTTACGAAAAATACCTAGCACCCCCACTCCGCCAGCCATGTAGCACGGCCGAGTGTTCTTTTAACGTGTACATATATGGTACAACAGTACGAAGCTCGCGCGGAAATCGGACGAATATATAAGCAGCTGTTTGTGAGAAAGTATATAGTATCAATGAAAACGTTGAAAAAATATCTAAGGAAAAAAACTGCATAATGAAATAAATAATTATAGTTGCATAAGTTGATAAAAAATGCTATGCAATAGCTTTACCGCGGCAGTCTTAGAATGCCGCATGTTTTTTTTTCGGCGTAGATCACAATTACAATTACAAACAAAAAGTATAAATACGTATCCATTGTATAGAGGGGTAGTTTTTTGCCTGTGTCTGTACGTATAAAGTCTATTACAAAAGAAGTAAATTCTGTTAATATTATTACAGAATTAGTGTTATTATGGCGGAAAATTATTACTATGGTGATAAAAATGTTGACGTAAAAATTAGGAGGTTTTTCAAACATGGGTTTGAGAACGTGACTTTTTGTTGTCTTTTATTTCTTCTTTATCATCAACTTTTATATGCGTCAGTATTTTAATGATCAAAAATATGAGATGGAATCTATATGTCTTACTTCTTCTATTAACATAAAGACGAAAATTTGGATGTTTGTGCGTTTCTTACTGTTTCACGTAATATTACCAGTGAGATTTTCGTTCTTTGTTATTGCATACGAGTAATTATGAAACCATATATGGTTTTGTCTGTCTATCTGTTTGTTCACTGGTACACAGTTCATTTTATAAAGCGTAATTAGGCTATTTCTATTTAAATAAAATAATGTGGGTTCTGGAAATCGAGAAAAACCAAATATCTAAAACTGGAAATCTAGGAATCCATACGCACGCAGATAATGCTTCTGGCGCTAATACCAATTGCTATCATTTCTTTTTTGATGCAGCTATATGAGTTTACATTTGTGTTCTGGGTCTGGCTGTTTGTGTATTCGACTTGTGTTTGTCCATGGTACCCACGACACAGGAGAAAATCCTAGTGTGGGGCTATGAGTGTATAAAGCGTGTTTTTTTTAATAGTCGCAGGTGAATTACTCAAAATTGGAGAAATTATGTTTTACTTCATTTAATACAGTGTTAGAAGTCGATCCGCCACAAAAACTCTAAATGTCTCATGTAATTAATAAATGTTCCCTAATTAAAATTGCCTAATTTTGAGTAGGGCTTGTGTTAATCTGGAACAGTTAAAAACATCTATTTTAAAAATGATATATATAAATTTACGAAAATACAACTAGGTACAATAGTAGGTGATAAGTAATACGGAACTCTCAGTGTACGAGTCCGACTCACACTTTCCTGTTTTATTAATCGTTTTGTTGCATTGTTAATATGTGTACACATACGAGTATTTCACAATAGTTGCGAAATGTAATTCTCTGTATTGGCGAAGAAAAATAGTTAAGTATTTTTTGCGAAAACTCATAGATCACGACAGTACACACACGAGCTTTCACTCATACCGCCCATAGTGAATGTGCCTGCATTCACTATGGGCGGTATGAGTGGGAGCTCGAACGTCCAGCCAAGAGACCCCGGGTAGGACGACGGTATGTGTGGCCACATGCTATCGTAAACACCAAGAGTGCAGTGAGATGCTCACTGGGAAGAGCCCGAATGAGGCATCGCGCTCGAAGGTGACTGTGAAAATATTAAAATGTATAAAAATAAACTAAAAAAAATTGTATTGTCTAGAAAAATGTAATGCATCTTAAGTTAACGTACTACATAGACATTTCTAATATTTACTGCTCCAGAGCAAAGCTTTTTGTAACCTATTTTTTTTTCTTTTTGTATCTCATTGTAAATGAAACTCTGTTTTGTATGGGAATAAAATTCTTTAAACCTAAACCTAAAAATCTCACATACCCCGGCGTTGCTCCAACAGCGTAGGGTACCTTTTGGAGGTTTCCCCCTCGAAAACAAAAAAAGACAGATTCACTGTACCGGTATTTTGAAAGATACCAGATTCGATTCCAGACCCCAAACTGATAAAAGACTAAGGTATTTTATCGGTGTATCGGACTAGGTGTATTCAATTATTTTCGTGGGCGTCCGTGAAGTAGTATCAAAGGTAATAACAACGAACAATGGTGGTATGTCATGCTTCTGCTGCAGGATGAAAATTCAGAATGAAAAAGTTTTAGGCTATAGTCAACCGAGTCGACCTAGTGCAATGCTTTGAGACCATTTTTTTTTATTTCCCAGGTCCTGCCATTTTTTCTCTTCTTTATTTATTCTTCTAATACGCATCATTTTAGAATGATCAGCGATGTGTGATCCAAACCCGGTTTCAAAACCAGGACTTAAAATGATTTAAAGTTTCAACCAGATTACTATACCAGACATATATAGGTACTCTTTAATTGAGGTTATGCCCTAATGAATAGTTTTAGTTTTTGTTAACTTGCGCTTAAATATTTTTAAGGAAGTTCTACATGTTGCACGCTTGTAGTTAATGTCAGGTACCTGTTTAGGGTCGATTACAGGTTTCTACCTGACAATGATAAAAAAAGGTAGACCGATTCTTTCCTGTTTTTATAATATTTAAAATTAATACGATGTAATGAAATCGTTACTATAGGCTAGATTTTCAATCATACCAATCAACTCTGAAGAAGAATCTTGAGTTCGGCTACAAATGCTTTTTAGTAAGTACTACTACCTACTACTACTACCAACTTAAGTTTTTTTTTATCTAACTGAGGTAGCAAACGAGCATGCAGTCCATCTAATGGTAAGTGGCCACTGCCGCCCATGGACATCTGTAATCAACTAACTACATACAGAACATGGGTTCCATCTGAATTCAACCACAGATGCGTTGCTATTCCCGAGGACTATGATGGTCGCCTCATGTGAAAGTGTGCACAACCACACCCTTCCATTGAAACGCAAGAAATGCTTCAGGCTAGAAATAGGTGTGGCGGTGGTACTTCCCCGGTCGAACTACACTGGTTCAACCACCTTGAAAAAAAACCGTATTAAGTAGGGAACTTGTATTAATATACCTTTCCTTACCAAACCAAAACATAGTAGAACTTGATAACTTTGTGATTAGGAAAATGTGCCCTCTGGTGGACCCTCTGAAGCTTATCCACGAAAGGTCCTACAACCTTCATTCAAAAGTCGTGGTGCCTTTGATATGGCGAGGAAAATTCGTAATCTAACTAGCGACCCTTCCTGACTTCGCACGAGTATGAGAGCAGATTTAAAATATAATAATAGCGAGCTCTTACCCGCGGCTTCGCCTGCATGGTCAGCACAAATTTAAAATTCCGTGAAATTTATTAGTTGCCTTTGACTTAAGTAAATTACATGTATCCATCTATTAACAACGTCTGGAACTACTAAATATCTCGCAATAACAAAATGTCGATATTGTCATGGGAAAGAGAGAGTGCGGTAAAAAGTAGCCTAACACTCTCCGTCCTCCTATCTCCCAACATATAAACCATATCATATAATAGCTATGTGGCGACTTGAAAGAGGAACAAACAAACACACTTTCACATTTTTAATATTAGTATAGTATGGATATTATGCGTGTGTAGGTAATACTTAAGGTAACTACGCAGGGTTATGTGGGATTTTTACCGCACTAAAACCCCACCGGTGGCCGTCCTCGGCGCTGAAAAGGAGGACTCCGGGATCTCGAAACGACTTCAACCGGAATCCTCCGAGCGCGATGCCCCATCGGGCTCCTCCCAGATGGGCGGCTGGGCCCACCGCTCCGTCTAGTCTTTACGACGGTATGCGACCACACATACCGCCGTCCTTCCCGGGATTGCCTGACCGAACGGTTCGAGCTCCCACTCTAGCCGTCTGCAACCCCGGAAGCCCCTTTTAGTCGCCTCTTACGACAGGCAGGAGATACCGTAGCCCTATTCTGACCCCGAGGCTACAGGGACGAATACTTAAGGTAACTAAGGTAGTTGAAAGGATTAAAACTGTATACGTCTTAATAGCTTTCAATTAGAACACTGTATCTAACCATTTTTTTCGAAGATATATTCAGAATAGTAAATTATACATATTCCATTGCCAACTTTTTTGTAGATCTATAAAAGAGCAATATCCACCACGCATTGTTTTGTTATATTTGTGGTCTCAAAGGTATTAGGTAGCGTTTGTAATGAAGGCTCCCGGGCGGCTTGACTTTTTCCAACACTATACAATTATTATCGTTATATGCCAATCAATTTAATACTCAATACTTTATTGCATACATACACAGTGAATGTTATAATTAGGTGGTAAATATTATTTAGAGTCACACATAGTATGAACCCTGTTAGGGTATAGCAATTTAGTAGGAGCACACCGATCTTTTTTATATATAATTGATTGATTTATTTTTCGAAGTACTCCTTTAAATCGTAGAAGCACTCTTTTATGAGGTACTGTTCTAAAGTTGGCAAAAAGATTGTGTCATCTTTTACGCGTCTTATTTCGTCCGGTAAATTATTAAAAAAAATTACACACATGGCATATGGCCCGGACCGATATAGCTTAAGCTTTGAGGTGTGAACTACCAATAGGTTTTTATGGCGACCTAGGTATCGCCGTGGTTGTTCATCGCGAGTGGTGAAAAAGTGTGAGAATTTTAATATAAACTTACAAGCCTCAAAAATATAAATAGATGTTAATGTTAATAATTTATTTCTTATAAAGTGTGGTTTACAAGTATCCGTTTCGTCAATATTTGCCAAGATACGGATGCATTTTTTTTGTAGCACAAAGAGGTGATGTACGTACGTGATGATGTATTTACACAAAACCTTAACAAATTACGTTTGCTGAAAATTGCATGTCAATGGATGTAGTAATTTTTGAGTTTGTCGCGAACAAATAGAGAGAAACAGCGGAGGATTTTATTAAACTTTTACTGATGTAGTAAAACTATACCTAAGAATTTTTCCAACAAAACGCAATAGCTTCACCCTAGAATTAATGGCGGTGGTACAGTCAGCGTCAAATAATTAGGGACACTCAGGGTATTCTAATAAAAAGGCGCCACCAAATAGTCAATAATATCGGTACAAACAAACTTTCCATATTTATGGCATTTGACTGAACCAAAGTATATGACATTTTAAACGTCTTCGCTTCTTGAGCAACTATATTGTTGAATAAGGAAACTTTGTTTGTACCGATATTATTGACTTTTTGGTTGCGTCTATTTATGTGAATACCCTGAGTGTCCCTAACTATAGGACGCTGACAGTACCTCTCCGTTCAAAGCGTACACGTTCTAACTCTTCAACCTTTATTCATAATACCGGTTAGAAGACATGTTTATTGGAAAGGATGCATAAAGCTATTTAAAGGCACTCATCCCTAGGTCATTCACCATGGCAGCGGGAGCTCTTGGCAGCGGCGCTGGGCGAGCGCCAACCGAGTTTAATACGGTATAGACAGTTTATAGAATTTCACTATGCGCTCATTTTATAGCATTTATAGCGGGTTGGGTACATTGGTTGTGAGTAATGGATTTTTAGGGGTGTATTGTTCAACTTAGTGCACATGAAGAGGATTATTATCAGTTAGCTTTTACCTGCGCCTACGCTCGCATTTAAGCTAAGAGTTCACATTTTTTTTAACAATTAAGTCTTTTTTTTTTTGTTTTCGAGGGGGAAACCTTCCAAAGGTACCCGACGCCGTGGGAGCGACGCAGGGTTATGTGGGATTTTTACCGCACTAAAACCCCCCCGGTGGCCGTCCTCGGCGCTGAAAAGGAGGACTCCGGGATCTCGAAACGACTTCAACCGGAATCCTCCGAGCACGCTGCCCCATCGGGCTCCTCCCAGATGGGCGGCTGGGCCCACCGCTCCGTCTAGTCTTTACGACGGTATGCGACCACACATACCGCCGTCCTTCCCGGGATTGCCTGCACAAACGGTTCGAGCTCCCACTCTAGCCGTCTGCAACCCCGGAAGCCCCTTTTAGTCGCCTCTTACGACAGGCAGGGGATACCGTAGCCCTATTCTGACCCCGAGGCTACAGGGACAATAATTAAGTCTGCCAATTTTTAATAAAAAAAAGTACCCTATGTTCTTTCTAATACGTCTAAGAATATGTGTTTAAAATTTCATGATAATCGGTTGAGTAGTTTTGGAGTGCAAGCGTAATAACTTCAAACATAACGTGGATTTTATCTGAAGTCAATCACAGATGCGTTGCTACTCCTGGGGACCAAGGTGGTCGCCTCAAATAGAAACGCAAGAACTACTTTACCCTAGAAATAGGTGTGGCGGTGGTACCGCCCCGGGCGAACTACACTGGTTCAACCACCTGTATGTGTCTTTTATTACATTCTTGAGAAAAGAACATAGGAGCCCTTATACTGTAATTTGAAATAGGTGTGACGGTGGTACCTCAGAGTCAAATCAGTTGGTTTTACAACCCTTACGGTTGTGAAGATTGTGAATATTTCACCCCCATTCATCAATATCTCAACGAATGTAAATTAAAACCAATGTTTACATTTCTGAGAATTTGCAAACCTTCAGATTTTACCTTCAAGCATAAATTTCCATGAATAGCGTCCTTAATAAATATAGCCTTTTATTTATTCCGAAGTGAATTTCTTTCAGCGCCCTGAAAAGAACAGCTGTTGCCTTCGTTTACTAAAACAAGGATTAGGTATAATTCAGTACCGAGAAATATTGTAAGCAACTTTGCTTATATTGAATGGTTTTATGATTAAGAAATCAATATTGGTTTTTATGTAGTCGAGTAGTTTTTGGCTTACAGTGCGCTTCGGTGTGCTTTAATCTCCAAAAACATGCTCGTACGTTGTAGCTAATGTTTATAATAGAAAAATGTAGATTTTTTGGTTTTGCTATCACACAGAACCAACAAAGATCACTTTGCAGCTTACCGTGTATATCGTCAAACTTACTAGTTCACTGATGGGCAAACGTGCCTTTTTATTTTTTTGAGGGGAAACCTTTAAAATGTATCCGAGGACGTGGGCGCGACGCAGGATTATGTGGGATTTTTACCGCACTAAAACCCACTGGCGGCCGTTCTCGGCGCTACAAAGAGTACGGCCTTCTTTAACCAATAATAAATAGGCACAACATTAAATAGACATTTGCATAAGTTATGATTTATATATCCATTTTTTGAAGTCCTCTGCTGGACATAGGCTTCTCGCATTGACTTTTGCCAATAGTCGCCGCGCTTGGTATGAGTGTTGGTCTCCTGTTTTTCGTCTTAGTCGTCTAAACGGAAAAGAGGAAGTGACACAAATATAAATACAAATAATCTTTACTTGTCGAATAAGGTATTGGTGTTCTAGTCCAGAATTTTCGCTTATTCTGCCATAAATGGCGTGCAAATAATTTAAGTCGCATTTACATTTAAATTATAAAATTGTAAAGACTAAATTCAAATTTTATTAAAAACTGTAATCAAGATAAATGTCAATAACAATAAAAAATGTCGAATAAAGGTAATAATGAAATGATACTGTCCAAGATTCTTCCATCAACGAAAGAGAGGAAGTAGTGCTATTCAAAACTACACGACAAATTTAGGATACTTCGTGTTAAGATGTTCGAGCTCCCACTACTAATGAGGAGAACTTGTTTAACTGAGTTTTACTCAGTTAATGAGTAAACTAGTTCTGTGTGAATAAACGGAAAGGCGTCTCTTTATACAGTATATATGCATAAGTCTGTAGGTTCGTTTTGCTGTCCGAAATTATATGGTTACACGATTTTGAAGACATTTAACATGAAGGTATTAAGTTTATTTATATATTTCCTAAAAGCCAAATATCGGGTTTAATCTTGCGAGAGTTTTCGTATTTAAGTTTAGAAATTAATTTAAATTAATTTAAAAATAATTGGGGGTACAACTCATTATTGTCCCACTGCTGGGCACGGGTCTTTTCTCAGAATGAGAGTTTTAGGCCATAGTCAAATGTAAATGTCGTAGACAAATGTAATTGCTACTATTTAATAAAGGTAAATAATTGAGCTATGAAAACAAACAGTGTACTAAAAGCTAATTAAATAAAATTAATTAAAATTTACATAGATAAAATTGAGATATATAGGTGATATCTCAATTTTATCTATGTACCTACAACTATGTATTTGAATTAAATGTGTAACTGTATATAGTGTGAATTATATAAGTTCAAAGTTAATGACATATAAACACGATTTATCAATCTATTCGATTACCTAAGGTTTCAAATACTTGCCTATAATTTGTTGGGGATTTCAAGTAAAGTTATGGTACTTAGGAGTTACGATTTAAAAACCCTTAATTTAAATGGTTAAAATGGTTTTGTCTTACATAATATTTAAGCAGCGAGTAAGCATGCACTCCATCTGAATGTAAGAGATCACTGCATCTGTATCTTTTGTAAACAACTTCGTATATATATGAGGGGTTATATCTAAATTCCATTCAAGATGCGTTGCTATCTATAACTAAGGCACATTTTATATGACGCGACCATCATAGTCCTTAGGAGTAGCAACGCATCTGTGATTGACTTCAGGTAGAACCTAATGGTAAAGGCGGCATTGGTCAAAGGACAATCCGTTAAGCTGTTTGTGCTGTAGCGTATGCCAAAGAAAGAAAAGAAGAAAGAAAGATAAAAGGGCATAAGCTCGAAAAACAATACCCTACTTTGGACGTAGTGAAGTAAAAAAGCTTGAATGTGTTCTTCATTAAACTAAGTCGCTGTATACATATATCTAATAGGAATATGTGTTGGTGATATCACCGCACCTTGCACGGCGGTTTTATGTTATAAAATGCAATTTAATGTTTATGCATGATCATAATTGCAAAAGATGTTTCTGATAAAAGACAAACGCAGTATGTAACCGTTTACATTGTCCTCTTCCCCTCTTTCGACGATCCGCGTGCCGGAGCAGTTATCATAGCGGTCTGACGCGCAATAGGTCCCGGGTTCGATTCCCGGCCAGACTGGTATCTGAATGATGATTTAGATTCATGTTCTGGGTCTGGGTGTTTGTGTATTCGTCTTGTGTGTGTCGTATGAGCGTGTATGTAGAAAGCGTGTGAGCGTGTGTGTTCCCCTCCCCCGCTCCTGTTCTCCTCCCGATGTAACAAGAATCCCATTTTTAAGGCAACCATCTTTGTTCTCTGGAGTACCTTTTTTGTCTGGCTGAAGTAGCAAATGAGCATGCAGTCCTGATGGTAAGTGGTCACTGCCGCTCACGGACATCTGTAATAACTTCAAACAGAACATGGGTTCTATCTGAAGTCAATTACAGATGCGTTGCTACTCCGGAGTTAAGATGGTTGTCTCATAACAAAGCGTGCCGACAACCACACCCTTCCATCGAAACGCAAGAACTTCTTCATGCTAGAAATAAGTGTGGCGGTGGTATTTCCTTGGTCGAATTACACTGGTCCTACCACCTGATAGACTGATTCTACTATGTGGTGAAAGTTCATGGATAATTTATGACTTTTTACTGATATTATCTTTGAATTTATACATAATGTAAAAGATGCTCACGATATATGAATTTAAGAATTAGCTTTTTTGTATACCAGTTACATGAAGCATTCTTTCCGCTGAGAATTATTACTTTTCACGTTTTGTAAGGGAAGCAGTAGAGACTAAAAAACATCTCATCAACACAAGAACTTGATAGAGGATATGGGTGTAAGGTAGTGCAAACATGGAATCTAATAGTCAGTTTATAATCACCTGCGTGGTTTAGCGGTTACCATACCGGTACGATGCGCAATGTGTTCCGGGTTCGATTCCTGGCCAGACAGGCATTTGCATGATGAGTTTGGATTCATGTTTTGGGTCTCGGTGTTTGTGTTACGTCTTGTGTGTGTCCATGGTACCCACGACAAAGGAGAAAATCTTAGTGTGGGGCTATGAGTGTAGAAAGTGTGTGTGTGTGAGTTTATGTAAATTACTTGGTGTCGACTTCCTTCGGACGCACCTGGGTTACAGAAGTAAAATAAATAACACTTTCTACATAGTAGGTTTTTCTCCTGTGGGTTGTTTTCGTGGGTCACATGGACATGTAAAGATGAATATTTAAACTAGGACTCGTGACTCAAATATTTTTTTGGTATATGGTAAGTTTCAGACAGATGCCTGAATGGTGAATATACATTTTTGTTCTGGGTCTGGGTGTTTGTGTTACGTCTTGTGTGTGTCCATGGTACCCACGACACAGGAGAAAACCCTATGGGGCTATGAACGTAGAAATGGAATACTTTTATTTTGTATAGCCCTACGGCACATACAAATTGTCAGTTACTATTATTTCCTTTCTTTTACTACCACCGAGAGCAGTGATAGCCTAATGGTTGAAACTTGCCCTCTCGATCGGGAGGTCCGGGGTTCAAACCCAGGCACGCACCAATGATTTATGTGCGTATTAGAAATTAATTATCACTGCTTTTCGGTGAAGGAAAACATCGTGAGGAAACCTACACACCCGAGAGTTCTTAAAAAAAAAAGTTCTCGGAGGTGTGTGAAGTCCACCAATTCGCACTTGGCCAGCGCGGTGGACTATGGCCTAAACTCTCTTATTCTGGGAGAAGACCCGTGCCCAGCAGTGGGACAATAATGGGTTGATGCGACTGCGACTACCACCGGATTGGAACATGGCCTCATCTGAGAAGATTCGGCAAAACCCAGCGTGTTTGTCTTTTTTGTATGTTCATATTAGTTTTTTAATATATTAACAATTATGAATTTTACAATAAGGCTAATATGGTAATAAAGGCTAGATTCGGTATGTTGCCTTACAGTTCACGAAAAAAGATGTTTGTTGGGAAAGATTTTCTACACTTTGACACTTATTATATCTACTATGAAAATGTATAGTATTGCAAAATATGCTACTCACCCGTCGCAACGGTCGAAATTCGACCGTAATTGAAATTAAAAACTTAACTTCATATTGTTCAAAGTAGCACCAATATTTTTCTAATTTAAATAAATTGTAATAATTTTCAAGTTACTTTGAACGCATCCGTTATAGGTAAAAATATGTTTATTAACTAAGCTGCATTTAAAAGCAATAGCGGGTATTTTGACTAAGACATTTGACATTTTTGACGTTAAGTGTTTTCATAGTAAGAAACTGAATATTCTATTTCGTTTATTATGTATGTGTTTGTGTCAAATGCAAGGTAGAGTGTGTAATGTGTTATAGTTGATTTTATGTATATTTTATGCATTATTTGAAAAAACTATTAGCATTGCGCAATCCTTCTCTACAACAAATTATAACCGTGTGTAATTTCATACTCCTCTGCCTGTGTCAAGTATCTTTAAAACAAATCACAAATTTTTGCTTTACTTATTTATTTATTTATTTAACAAAATCCACAGCTATTAAACTAATGTATACAATACTTCCTATGTTAAACTAATTAGCCAATTATGGATTTACATTTTACTGACTATAACATTCAATTGCACTGCAACAATAAGTATAATTTGGCCTTTTGTGCGCATAAGTAAATATTATAAGGCTATGTGTGTGTGTGCGTGCGTGTGTATCACCGTGTGTGTGTGTATGTGTGTGTGTGTGTGTTTGAGTGTTTTTAACATAACATAAGTAATAATAAAGAATAAAACATACCAAAATTTGTTATATACTTAATGATTGTTTATGTAGATTATATATTATATGTTATTAAGTATAGTAAATATTGTTTTTTAAATAATAAATAATGCTTCATTGATCCTAAATTGTAATGACTACCTATTTATTCCTATTAATTTCTTTTATAACTTCATGTTTGAATGATGTCCTACTGTTGTAAAAAATATCAATTTTATTAAACATCTTATTATAGCTTCTATGTAACCTGTTAACGATAGAATTCTGCGCATAGTTAGTGCGTCTATAAGCAGTAGCAAATAAAGCTGTTTGTCTAGTTCTTAATTTAGGGACACAGAAGGACAAGATCTTCGACGCTAACTCGACACAATCAATGTTGCTATTACATATCCCATGTAGATATAACATGTCGATTAGGTATTAATTTATATAAATTTTACCACCAAAACATGGTTAGTAAATCAATCAACTAGACAAAGTTGTTCAACAGCCTTAAACTACATCGTCATATGGTAAATAAGCCGGGATCAAGTCCCGTTCTCACCCACGGGATGAGTTATCCCGGAACTCTGAACATTAATAAGCAACAAGCTCATTTGCATTTCACTCGTAATGTATTCTGATTTATAATTTTATGCTAATCCTGCTTTTACACGCGACCTTGTTCGTCAATGATTATATTTTAAAGAGGCATCCAGGCAGAGGCATCCAGGAACAGGCAGTAAGTGGTCACTGCTGTCCATAGATATTTGTTGTAAAATCTTTAACGTTTTAAATAAATAGGTTGACTTATTACGTACCTATTACTTGTGAGATACATTGTGTTTTCATGCGATTGCCGAAAGATTTTATTAGGTTAAGTAATACCGTAGCGACATAAGACAGCGTCCTTTAAGAAGAGACTGAATAACGCTTTAAACGCTTTCTACACTCATAGCCCCACAGTAGGATTTTGTCCTGTGTCGTGGGTGCCTTGGACACACACAAAGACGAATACACAAACACCCAGACCCAGAACAAGAATCTAAACTCATCATTCAGATACCTGTCTGGCCGGGAATCGAACCCAGGACCCACTGCATGTCAGACCGGTACGCTAACCGCTGCGCCACGCGGGTCGTCGTAAATTAATAACCCACTTGGTATTACATGAATCTCACAACTTTTTCCAGAACAAGGATTGAGTTGCAAGACTTGGGTTTTTGACAAGTATTGTTTTTTATGGCATGTGACTATCTTGTCGCAAATTCTAAGGAAGCATTTAATTATATTAATTATTCTAAAAACAAACAACCCGACTACCTAAAAGCATTTCAAAACTGAATGCAAACAATTGTCTTAAGCGATCAGATTGTTTAAAAAAAAACTACAAAGTTTCTTATCCGGACTCTGGGTCTATTCTTATGTGTATAAACTTATAAAAAGCCGTGTGGGGTTGAATGCATTTGAGCCGTAGTCCGTGTGTCTCTCGAACCTGTCCTTTACATAGAATATGTAAATAGGCGGTAAAACCGGTAAGATATGCCTGCGAGCCTATCTAGTGTTATTTATGCGTGAATGTGCCTGAGTAGTTCGAGTTTAAGCGTTTGTAATAAAAATGCAAATAGTTTTGCAAGTTTTAACTACTCGTAAACGGTTTTAAAAGTAGAATTCAAAGCACGTAAATGGTTTTGTGATTATTTATTCATTTTTTATAAGATCGAAATAGAAAACGATGCACTTTGTCTGATATAAAGGATATCTTTAAGCATTTACGAGAGGATCACGAGTTTTCGCATCGCATCAACCCATTATTGGCCCACTGCTGGGCATGGGTCTTCTCCCAGAATGAGAGAGTTTAGGCCATAGTCCACCGCGCTGGCCAAGTGCGAATTGGTGGACTTCACACACCTCCGAGAACTTTTTTTTTTAAGAACTCTCGGGTGTGTAGGTTTCCTCACGATGTTTTCCTTCACCGAAAAGCAGTGATAATTATTTTCTAATACGCACATAAATCATTGGTGCGTGCCTGGGTTTGAACTTCGGACCTCCCGATCGAGAGGGCAAGTTTCAACCATTAGGCTATCACTGCTCTATCACGAGTTTTACCTTAAGTTAATCGCTTATGCGTTGCTGTTTGTGTATGTAGTAAATAATACTGAAATTATTTCAGGAAGAAGGGTAGAACGAGTTCGGTTTGACTGGGTAGTAGTAGTTTTGCTGTTTGAGGGAAGGATGCGATTTTATATATAAGGTTGAAGTAGCAAACGAGCATGCAGTCCACCTGATTGGAAGTGGTCACTGCCGCCCATGGACATCTGTAATCAACTTCATACAGAACATGGGGTTCTATCTGATGTCAATCACAGATGTGATGCTACTCCCGAGGACTATGATGGTCGCCTCATGTGAAAGTGTGCCGGCAACCACACTCTTCTATCGAAACGCAAGAAATGCTTCACGCTAGAAATAGATGTGGCGGTACTTCCCCGGTCGAACTATATTGGTTCTACCACCTTGATGTTCATTTAAGTGCATTTTTTACACATCATATTTTGTGAAGCCATTAGTGTCCCACGGGGCACGAATCTTCTCTGGGATTAATAGAGTATTATGTCATATTTTACCGCCATTGCCATATTTATTGGCTAAATGCGAAATGTTAAGATAATTATATCAAATTCTAATACATAATTATATTGTCTTGTTGGGTTTTTAAATATTTTGTTTTCATCTTGTTAGTATTTCGCATGTTATAGTATAAATTTCGATTTCATAATAACATACATTTTTCAATGGTAATTTCTTGTGCCTTCTGGAAACTAATATTTTACAATACAAACGATATAATTCTCAAAACATATTTGATTCTATTTTTAAACTTGCTTATCAACCATAATCATTGGGAATTTATTTTTATGGATTGTAGTAGTGATTAGCTTAGATCTTTATCAAGTTTTAATACGCTGTATTGTATTGTTGGTTTTTAAATAGATCTTTTATATAATCCATCTTTTATATTTTGTATGGTCACGGTTATTTCCCTATAATATAGGTATTTAAATGATTTGCGTGAACAACCACACAATTTAAAATTCATTTATTTTAAATTAAAAATACTAGCTAATCTAAAAAGACCTAGAATTTAATACGCGTTTTTTTATTTATGATTGAAGTAAGACGAACACGTAGCCCACCTGATGGTAAGTGGTCACTGCCGCCCATGGACAAATGTTAGCAACTTCATAGAACATTGGCTCTATCTGAAGTCAAACACAGATGCGTTGCTACTCCTGAGGACTATGATGGTCGCTTCATATAAAAGTGTGCCGGCAACCATACCCTTCCATCGAAATGCAAGAACTGCTTCACGCTAGAAATAGGTCTAGCAGTGGTACTTCCCTGGTCGAACTACATTGATTCTACCACCTACAGGTGGTGCTCTAAATACGACTGGTTAAGAGCTATTTAATTTATTTTCTAAGAGCGGACCCCGTGACTTCGTTCGTGCGAACTATAATCCATCCATTAGACTTTTAAACTCCACTGTTCCATACCTCTCTCCCCGTTTTGTCAACAACATCACTATATTGAATGCCAAAGCCAAATACTAAGTTTAATTGAGCTTGCATGTCTTACTATGAAAACACATAACGTCAAAAATGTCAGATGTCTTTGTCAAAATACCCGCTATTGCTTTTAAATGCAGCTTAGCTAATTAAACCTCTTTTTTACCTTTGACGGGTGCGTTCAAAATAACTTGAACATTATTACGATTTATTTGAATTTGAGACCAATTCCTGCTTCTTTAGACAATATGAAGTTTAGTTTTTTAATTTAAATTATGGTCGAATTTCGACCGTTGCGACGGGTGACTAGTGAAACGGAATAGTCGGATCCTCGGTCGAAATAGCAGACAGTTCAATCAACTGATTGAGCTGATTTCTGCTCTCAGCATCTGAAAGGTAAACCTAAACGCTGGGGCTTTGCGAGTTTGTACCTGAAATACAGTTTGCAAATCAGTTCAAACTATCGACGAAGTTCAAAATTCAATATTGCTTACGGTTGTGAAAGCCGTGGAAACCCTGAAAGGGTATGTAAGAGGATTGTACATAAGTTTATGTTCTATGGAAGGTTTTGAGAGCGAATTGTTCCAAAAATCTCTTATTTGCTTCCTTGTACATAATTTATTTGCTCTCCGAGTAGTTTGTATCTTAGGGGAGGAGGTTTATTTAAAGTGTTTTTTTATTTTTTTATCTGACTGAAGTAGCAAACGAGCCCAATGCTCTTTAATTTGATAGCTATATTGGATGGGTTGTATTAACATGTGTAATCTTTCATTTTTAAATGGCGGCGGCCATCTAGGATTTGATTTTTTTCCTATTGTACTGTATTTTACACATTAAGTCCTTTCATTTGATACCTATATAGGGTGGGTTGTACAAAGATACGCAGTTCGCCATTTTGTTGCGTCGGTCATTTTGAATGAATAATAATATTGATTATATATAACTATATTGTCATCAGAATTATACATTATTCCAAATTTTAACTAAATCGGACACTGAGAAGTGCGTTAACTTCAGGTTGCCAAATTTGACCTAAACACACATACTTACACACTTACCCACAAACAGTGTAAGCAGTAAGCAGTAAGTTAAATAAAAGCTTTGAAAAAGGTGAGTCAATATTATATTTTTGGTAGTTATGTGATATTGTAAGTCATTACAGACTGGGACTTCTTCTCGCGGAGCGCAGCTCCGCGGGGAAACATGGTGAGGGCCACGCCCTTTTCATGTGGATAGCCACCGCTGCCCGTGAACACAGGCAGGTCATTGGGGGTTGGTTTGCCAGGGTTAGTATTTTTTTTTTTTTTTTTTTTTTTTTTTTTTCCTCTTTTATGAGTATTTTTTGAATATATATTTTTTTTTAGTTTTTATCAATCATTTTTTATTATAATATATATATCTATCTCTTTTTTCCTTTACTTTTTTATCTCTTTTTCTTTTTTTTGAAATACCCCCTGGCAACCATTACAAAAATGTGGGAATCTGTGGGGGTGACTGTTTGTGTAGTGTTATGTGTTTCGTTGTTTATGTTGTTTGTGTATGAAGTGTGGTGTGTAATGTGGTGAGTAATGTTGTGTGTAGTGTTGTGTAATGGAGTTCTGTGTGGGCGGCAGGTCAGTCCCGAAAACCGGGTATCAGCATGCGATCCCGGGGTCCGCTGGCTGGTCCCGCGCCAGTAAGTCGCGCGGGAACGCTCTGCGGTCGGGTGGACGCGCGTGGAGCGGCGCAAGATCTCGCAAGTGCGGGAATCGCGCCGCGTCGACACGCTCGAACATCTGCGTGGCGAGGCGGCAAATGAAGTCGTCCAGGCTCTCAACTCGAAGATCGCGCTGGAGGACCGTGTTCCTGACGCACCACGGCGCACCAGTTATCCTGCGCAGCGCTAGCGATTGTACCGCCCGCAGACGTTTGCGGAGCGGTTCACTCGCCAGTGCATACCAGGCCGGCGCCGCGTACGTCAGGCGCGAGCGGATGTACTGCAAGTACACGGCCCTTTTCATGCCCAGCGAGAGCTTCGATGAGAGCACTGGGCGAAGGAGGAAGCTGGCTGACCTCGCCGACGCGATGACTGCGTCCACGTGGGGTCGCATGCTGAGCCGGTGATCCAGCGTCACACCTAGGTACTTAGCCCGGGTGGACCACTGGATTGCGCTGCCGAGAAGCTTCAGTGTAGGGTCACCTGGTGAACTGCCCCCCAGTCTAAGGGCCTGGGTTTTACCCACGTTCACCGATAACCGCCACTTCGCGAGCCATTCGGGGAGAGCATCGAGGGCGCGTTGCATTTTCAACGCGGCGTGTGCGACGTTTAATGACGTCGTCACGTACGCCGCGTCGTCCGCATAAAGGGCGAGCGATGCCCCCCCTGCCGCGGGGATGTCGTCGGTGTACGCGGAGTAACACGCTGGGGACAAGCAGCTCCCCTGCGGGACGCCAGCTGCTATGGGTCGTTCCGCGGAGAGTGTCCCGTCGACCACTACTCTGAAGCTTCTATCCTTCAAGAAGCTGGAAATCACCTTGACGATACTAAGTCATTACATATTATTGCTACTAATATTTATATATCCCTTACATGAGATATCCATAAATAAGGCAATGACTCACTTCGCTGTCGGCGGTGTGTGTGTTACACACATGTTCAAAATGTTTGATGTGACGTCATTCTAACTTTGATATGATCAATATTTGATCTTTGATTATTCATTTTTTAAATTCTGTACTCAAAAGGTACAAAAAATCACCCTTGCTTTTTACTAAGATTCCACTGTCCGACTGTCTGTCATCAGGCTGTATCTTTATTGAGCCTGTGGGGGTAGACAGTTAAAAGTTTCACAGATGATGTATTTGTCTGGCTGCTATAAGAAAAAAATATCAAAAAATACAACCGAATTTCATTCCACAAAAAGTAAACAATAACTTAAATACATGTTGGTTTAGAGCATACACAGTACATATTATAAGTATAGTTCCGAAGTTGGCGTTCAACATATTTTGCTGGATCACAACGAAACTATATGATTGTATCCTATATGAGCGCCGACTTTGGGAAGTCTGTTAAAAATACTAAAAACAGAATAAAATACATATTTAAGGGGGGCTTCCGTACAACAAATTGTTTTTTTTTTTTTTTTTTTCTCGATAATAATAACGGCAACAAGGAGACGCTTAAAATATTCACAGAATATTTATATACTAGCAGAACCGACGCGACTTCGCGCAGACTATAATGTAATCTATCCAACCATTACACATTTGAGCACCACTTTGGACATGTCCCTCCCCCCCATCCGTAATGGGATTTGGTCAATAGTCATTGTCAGCTGTGGGTTGATGCTATTCCGATAGTAGTCCTAAAAATTTTGCGACCACTGTTTTGCGTAAGGGTAAACTTATAATTTTGTTATCATAAACTGATAATCTTCTCTATAAGCTTCTATTGACCTCCCCATACATGTCCTAAAATAAAATTGCGTCCTCTAAAAAATGCTAAGCTCGTTTAACATTTCAATGGACTACTTGCACTTAGCCGGTTTTTATTATTTTTTTCTAGACAATGTTTAAGTTCAGATAAAATAGTACGGGTATTCGCTAGCTTAATAATAAGCAACTTATGATTGGATGATTATTAAAATATGATGAGGTTTGCCATTTCGTAAAGGGTATTTAGTAAAAGCCAACAGCAGTATCAAATGCCTGATTCGGCCTCTCAATCGAAGATCCGAGATTTGAACATCAAGCACGTACTGAGTTGAAAAAAAAATGTGCTTACTACATATTAATGATCACAGCTATAGGATTAAGTACAATATCGCATCATTTTACTTCTTTTCTACTAGTTCTTCATTGCTGTGTATGCAATGGAAAACAATGTATTAGATATATAGACGTATTCGGTTGTAAGGGTGTTTTAGAAGGCCAGTGAGTCTTTGAGATGCCAGTCGTAAAGCTAAAAACTGCGGGATGAATGGAACGTTGGAATGGGGGATGAAAATGGGTATTGTATTTTAAATTTGCATTAGAGAGAAAAAGTCTTAGAGACTGACTTTCAAGGAGAAAAAATAGTTTAGTATTCCTGACATGTGTATCATGGGTTTTAAATATGGGTTCGGGTAAATGGGTTTTACCAAAAGGTGCAGAGTCCTTTGCGATACAGCTTTGGGAGTACCACCGTCACACTCATTTGACGACCCGCGTGGCGGAGCGGTTATCATACCGGTCTGACGCTCAATGGGTCCCGGTTTCGATTCCCGGTCAGACAGGTATCTGAATAATGAGTTTAGATTCATGTTTTGGGTCTGGGTGTTGGTGTATTCGTCTTGTGTGTGGGTAGAACAAGGTGGTAGAACCAGTGTAGTTTGATCGGGGAAGTACAACCGCCACACCTATTTCTAGCGTGAATCATTTCTTGCGTTTCGATAGAAGAGTGTGGTTGCCGGTACACTTTCACATGAGACGACCATCATAGTCCTCAGGAGCAACAACGCATCTGTGATTGACTTCAGATGGAACCCATGTTCTGTATGAAGTTGATTAAAGATGTCCATGGGCGGCAGAGTCCACTTACCATCAGGTGGACTGCATGCTCGTTTGCTACTTCAGTCAGATAAAAAAAATCGAATCACGAATACTCTACTTTCAAGAATATGAATAAAAAAATCAGTTTTATATTTTACGCAACATGCAGTAGCGAGGCAATATTACCCGGAATTGATTTAATTCCGACCCTCAGCGGGACATTTCCCGCGCAGAATGGCGTAATCAGTCGGATGCAAATTATATCAACGATTGTGGAGTTCGGGGGCATAAGCCGAAAAGTCATGTTGAAATCTCCCTTTTTTTTATCTGACTGAAGTAGCAAAGGAGCATGCAATCCACCTGATGGTAAGTGGCCACTGCCGCCCATGAACATCTGTAATCAACTTCATACAGAACCTGGGTTCCATCTGAAGTCAATCACAGATGCGTTGCTACTCCCGAGGACTAAGATGGTTGCCTCATATAAAAGTGTACCGGCAACCACACCCTTCCATCGACACGCAAAAAATGCTTCACGGTAGAAATAGATGTGGCGAGAACCATCTGTTAATTGCAGTCATGTTGAAATCTTCCATTTTTTTATCTTACTGAAGTAACAAACGAGCATGCAGCATGCAGTAGCAAACGAGCATTGTAAGTGGTCACTGCCGCCCATGGATGGAAATTTGTAATCAACTTTATACATAACATGGGTTCCATTTGAAGTCCATGCGGTATGCGACCACATATACCGCCGTCCTTCGCGGGGTCGCCTAACGCCGCTCAACGACCAGCGTGCCCCCACGCAGAGCTGCCGTAGCGGTTGGTACATTACTTTTTTTGGGAGTTCTATCGAAATAGCATCAAAACCCACTGTTTTCGCTGACACACATGCCTGGCACAGTGACTGTTCCTTGTTGACCTTGTGACTGTTCCTGTTTGCCAAATCCCCATTACGGTTTGGGGAGTGAAATGTCTCGGTGTGGATCTCAAATGTATAATGGTTGGATAGATTACATTATAGTCTGCGCGAACGAAGTCGCGTGGATTCTGCTAGTACTTTATATTTTAATTTTAATTAACGATAAGCCAGACGGGCTACCTGATCAAAATTATCGCAAAAGTACTCACAGAGGAGTCGCCAATGCTTCACCGGCTTTGTAACAGCTCTTTGCACATTTTTTGAAGAGCTTCATGTCATAGCACTCCGGAAAGACCTCAGAAGGATATCGGCAAAAACGAGCGTGTAAATCATACCGTTGAGAACTTCCACAAGTCCAGCTGGTGTGAATGACACCTCATCCTTCGGCTAACGGTGTGGTGGAGAAGAGGTGGCGAAGGTACCATGTCAAAATTTTCTAGCAGGACGGTAGGACACGCAGAGGGAGTCTATGTCCATCCGCAGTCTGAAAGGTGCTTACCGATCGGTGTTCCTTGGGTCGTTGATGATTCACGTCGTGCGTTTCTGCATGAAGTCAAATGGGTTGAACTGGTTTATATCAAGAGCGCTGCTCGCATCGCTCTTGGTATAGAGACTTATGTCTTCTTGTGGTTGAACACAACAAGGTTAAGTCGACCTCATTCTACTCGTAAACGTAACATTACGTTGAGGCAAACTGTCGAGTGTTCAATCTTAGATTTTTATAAAATTTTATTTTTATAATATTAACTTAAAGTTTATAAATTTTAAATTGTTAGGTTATTCATCCATGTTGCTAATAATTAACATAGGTACCTAAAAACAGCTATAAATTCAGAGTTATTTATAAATCATCTTTTCATTTTATGTATACGCCTTTAAAGTATGTTATCAATTCCAGAATTCAATTTATAAACCTGATCCCTTAATTTCAAAAGCAACGCTTTTTGTATAAGTTTTTTTAATAAAATGGACAGCGATTCGTTGCAAAGAAATAGGTCAATTGAACGATCGACTAAATGGAACGTGATGTAAAATTCGTGATATTAAAAAGTTCTTTTCGTGTGATGCACGAAGTAGTATCTAGTGTTTTTTAATAAAACTGTATGTACTATTTTTGGTGAGCAGTTCATGCGTTTCGGTGGAAGGGTGTGGTTGCTTTTTTTCTTTTTGTTCTCGAGGGGGAACCTTTAAATGGTACCCGTCGTGGGAGCGGTGCAGAGTTGTGTGGGATTTTTACCGCACTAAAGGTGGCCGTTCTCGGTACTACAAAGAGGACTCCGGGATCTCTAAAGGGATCTGGGAGGATGTAGGCTAGTCTTTACGACGGTATTCTACCACACACACCGCCCTCCTTCCCGGGATCGCCTGACCGAACGGTTCGAGCTCCCACTCTAGCTGCCCGCAACTTCGGTTGCCCCTTTTAGTCTCCTCTTACTCTTACTCAGGCAGGGGATACCGTAGCTCTACTCTGATCCCGGACCTACAGTGACGAGGGTGAGGTTGCCAAAGTGGAATCCATACACCTCCTAGAACATTTTTTTTAAGAACTCTCGGGTGTGTAGGTTTCCTCACGATGTTTTCCATCACCGAAAAGCAGTGATAATTAATTTCTAATACGCATATAAATCAGTCGTGCGTGCCTGGTTTGAACCTCGGACCTTCCGATCGATAGGGCAAATTTCAACCATTAGGCTGTCACTGCCACACTGCTATTTCTAGCACTAAGCAGTTCTTGCGATTCGATGGAAGGATGTGGTTGCCGGCACACTTTACATTAGGCGACCATCTTAGTCCTCGAGAGTAATGTAACTTTACACATCTATGTAAAGTTGTTTACAGTTGACGATGTCCAGGGGCGGCAGTGACTACTTACCACCATCAGGTGAACTGCATGCTCGTTTGCAAAAATCTATGGGTAGGAGAAATCACAAAGACAAACTGCATGTTTCCTTTGCTTACCAGATCAACCCATTATTGTCCCACTGCTGTGAACGGGTCTTCTCTCGGAATGAGAGTTTTAGGCCATAGTCCACCGCGCTGGTCAAGTGCGAATTGGTGGACCATATTCGTTGGCTACCTCAAAATTGTACAAAAACATTAAACCTACTAAGTAAGGTTTGCAAGTTAATAGTATTTCATAACGTGAAAGCGACCACATCAAAGCAGCACTAATACAATAACGCTCGTCAACCGATTACGCCGATCAGCCTGCGGTCACCTGTAATCGCTATTCTAGACAGATTAACAGGTAATACCTTTCATATGTGATTGAGTGTCTATATATATTCTGCGTAATCGAAAATGTAATAGCCTAATGGTTGAAACTTGCCCTCTCGATCGGGAAGTCCAAGGTTCAAACCCAGGCACCACTATTTTTCTAAAATTATGTGCGTATTATAAATTAATTATCACTGCTTTTCGGTGAAGAAAAACATCGTGAGGAAACCTACACACCCGAGAATTCTTAAAAAAGGTTCTTGGAGTTAAAGCTCTCTTATTCTGAGAGTAGACCCGTGCCCAGTAGTGGGACAATAATGGGTTAACGACACAGATTTAAAGCAGTCGCTTTTATTTAATAATTTCACAATATTACTAATATCACCCTAAATCTAGAATATATCATTCCTTAACCTTTAAATCCTCAACATTATACGGTCCGTAGCCTTTAAATCGAACCCACAGTCACTCAGTCATGTGTCTAATCGAATTATCACTGCACCACTGCCCCCGACCTACATGAGGTGATTCAGGTTTCAATAAAACAGATAAGGGTGGATCCCTCTGTTATTTTTTCCAGCTATTCACTAAGCTATCTTTGGTTAAATCCGATGCATAAATGTGTTTTATCTTTTTTATGTTAGATGGATATAATAAACTTCTATATGTTGCTTTTGACCTTATTAGTAACGTAGTAACTTTCCTTTACCGCACCACTCGCCGAAGGATGAGGTTCCATCCGCATCAACTGGACCCGTGGCGGTCCTCCACGGTTCGGTTTGCACGCTCGTTTTTGCTACGGACGAGCAAGATGTGGAATGAGTTTCCTCCTGAGGTATTCCCGGAGCGTAATGACATGGGGCTCTTCAAAAAAGGTGCGCAAAGAGCTCTCCTTCAAAGCCGGCGATGCATTTGCAACTCCTCTGATAATGCAAATGTCCATATGCGACGGTGACAACTTTCCATCAGGTAGCCCGTCTGCCTTATCGCCAGGTTCAATTATATAAAAAAAAAACGTCTTTTTTATAAGATCGAACTTCGTTCCGCCTAAAACTCAAAAATCTAAAATTATCAGAGTTCTTCCACTATATTATGCATTTATTATACATTAAAACCTTCCTCTTGAAAGAGTCTATCTATTAAAAAAAACTGCACTTAAATCCGTAGCGTAGTTTTAAAGATTTAGAATACATAGGGATAGACAGCGGGAAGCTACTATGTAGTGAAGT
The DNA here is from genome assembly GCA_949699795.1 of Spicauda simplicius. NCBI lineage: Eukaryota > Metazoa > Arthropoda > Insecta > Lepidoptera > Hesperiidae > Spicauda > Spicauda simplicius. Next base: position 378,898 of record OX453080.1, read on the forward strand.
AGCAAACGAATATAAAATATTAATGTAACGTAATAATTATTATTAATTATAATTTTTTTTTGTCCACCAATTCGCACTTGGCCAGCGCAGTAGACTATGGCCTAAAACTCTCTCATTCTTCACCTGTGCCCAGCCGTGGGACCATAATGGGTAGACGACACATATAATTTTCAAATGCCTGCGATCGGAAGAATAAGAAGGGAGAAGTTATCGAACGAAAAATTTTTTTTTTAAGATGGTAGAACCAGTGTAGTTCGACTGGTGAAGTACCATCTGTGACTTGACTTCAGATGGAACCCATGTTTTGTAAGTGGTTGATTACAGATGTCCATAGGCGGTAGTGACCACTTACCATCGGGTGTCCTGCATGTTCGTTTGCTTCTTCAGTCAGATAAAAAAATATCACCCTATCATGTCAAAAATCCCTACAGCCTATGTTATGTATAACATCGTATCCACCGTTACCACAAATGACTAATACTAGGTACAAACTGACATATTCAGGTCATAACGAGTCATTTACATTGCCTAAGTTATGAATTTCCCTGTATTATTAATGCAAAATACTTCTTGAAGATTTTTTCACACTCATAAATAATTATAGTAATAGTAATAATATTTATAATAATAGTAATATTATTATTATGAATAATTATTTATAATTAATTATTTACTATTATAATAGTACTTCCAAGTAAAGGGGTTTTCCTTAATCTCTACCCATTGGCTGTCTTCTGTTGACCACAGTGACAAATGAGGAGTGAAATAAATTAATAATAAATCTATAGTTCGGTCACCCATCTGGCCAGGTCTAACGTTGCATAAAAATTAAATTAATTATTAGCTTAAAATTGATGAATGTTGATGAACTTTGCAAATCATCACACACACACGCTTTCTACACTCAGAGCCCCTCACTAGGATTTTCTTCTGTGTCGTGGGTGCCATGGACTCACATAAGACGAATACACAAACACCCAGACCCAGAACATGAATCTAAACTCATCATTCAGATACCTGTCTGGCCCCGTTGGAGGTCCCGGAGTCCTCTTTATAGTAGCGCCGAGGACCGGTTACCGTCCTCGGCGCTACATAACCCTGCGTCGCTCCCACGGCGTCGGGTACCTTTTGAAGGTTTCTCCCTCGAAAACAAAAAAAAAGATACATGTCTGGCCGGGAATCGAACCCGGGACCCATTGACCCATTTTTTTGTTGTGTTAAGACGTATAGTCTAATAGTCGTATATCAAGACAAGTCATATAGTGGCATATATTAAATACGGTGTCTATATATTTATTTATTCTAAAATCGGAGGTCAAAGAGCCTTCCTTTCATTATTTCGGCTTTTCAATCGACTAACGAAGGTTCATTCGTATGTACTTATGAAACCATTTCAATACTTAACGAGAGGTCGAGTGCTTTGAATGTTTCATATAAAAATTATTTCAGTTCTGAAATTGCAATTTCGTTGTATGTATTTTTAAACGTTAGCTTTTGTTTTGATGTCGTACAGGGTCAATTATATAAGAAAAACACCAGGCACCACTGCTACACCGATTTCTGCGTTAAGAGGGTTGTAAGGGTGATACTTTATTAAAGAATTTCCAATTTTGTCCTCAGAAGCTAAAAATTTCTGTCTCAGATATGACTGATCTTTTGTACTGTTTATTAGGTACAAATGTCTCGCCCTGTAGTTCTGGGATCAGAATAGGGCGACGGCATCCCCTGCCTGTCGTAAGAGGCGACTAAAAGGGGCTTCCGGGGTTGCAGACGGCTAGAGTGGGAGCTCGAACCGTTCGGTCAGGCAATCCCGGGAAGGACGGCGGTATGTGTGGTCGCATACCGTCGTAAAGACTAGACGGAGCGGTGGGCCCAGCCGCCCATCTGGGAGGAGCCCGATGGGGCAACGCGCTCGGAGGATTTCGGTTGAAGTCGTTTCGAGATCCCGGAGTCCTCCTTTTCAGCGCCGAGGACGGCCACCGAGGGGGTTTTAGTGCGGTAAAAATCCCACATAACCCTGCGTCGCTCCCACGGCGTCGGGTACCTTTTGAAGGTTCCCCCTCGAAAACAAAAAAAAAAGGTACAAATGTCTATAGAAGGCAATTGCCACATTACATCAGGTGACCTGCATGCTCGTTTGCTTTTTTTTTACCTGATTGAAGCAGTAAAAGAACATGCAGTCCACCTGATGGCAAGCGGTCTCTTCGGCCCATGGACATCTGTAATAAACTACATACAGAATATGGGTTCCATCTGAAGTCAATCACAGATGCGTTGCTACTCCCGAGGACTGTGATGGTCGCCTCATGTGAAAGTGTATCAGCAACCACATCCTTCCATCGAAACGCAAGAAATGCTTCACGCCAACAATAGGTGTGGCGGTGGTACTTCCCCGGTCGAACTACACTACTACTTTCATACTATAAAATGAAATGAAATGAAATGTCTTTGTGAAATGCTTTTCGGTGAAGAGAGTTCTTAAAAAAAAAAGTTCTCGGAGGTGTGTGAAGTCCACCAATTCGTACTTGGCCAGCGCGGTGGACTATGGCCTAAACTCTCTCATTCCGAGAGAAGACCCGTCCCCAGCAGTGGGACAATAATGGGTTGACGACAATCTTAGTCTTCGGGAGCAGCAACGCATCTGTTGCCTTCAGATAGACTTCAGACATTCAGACTTCTTCTACAATAAGATACTTAAAGATTTCCATGTCCTAGGTTATTATTATTACTAATAAACTTACCAGGGGAGATTCCATACATTGTATTATTAACCCATTATTGTTAATATTGTTAATAAAAATGTTTATATATAACGAAGTGAGAGCGTGACGTGTGACATCAGGATGGTCGAGGTGTTTTCATTATTTTCTTTTCTTGAAGATTTCAAGTAAAACACAGGAGTAAACTTCTTTGATTTATTCACAGTTTAGGAGGTCCGATCGCTTCGACGGTTAAACAAGAATCTTTTTCTACCGGCGTTCGCTCCCCTCTTTATTACAATGATTGGTGGTGTGACAATAACAAATTTATGATTGGTAAACTAAATTACAATTCTAAAAATCATTAAATGTTGCTAATTCAATAAACAAACAATTTTCGATCTTTAAACTAACTAAAATAATTATTATCGGCGACGTGTTTTTCATAAATACGCGGTGTCGCGCCGACATATATAATAAGTAGATTTGATTCTCATTATGTTAAACTCAAGACCTTAATTTTATTTATTTATTTAAATCAGACACATGTCCATATAATACAAATGATAATAATAAGAATCATGTTAGTTATTACTTATAGTATGTTAGTATTAAAATTCTACATTAAACAAAATCATAAATACAATTAAAATAAAATACAATAAAATACCAATACAATAAAAATAAAAATCATAATAAAAATGTCAACAAAAATGTGTCAATTATCTACATCACATGGATTTCAAATTATAAAATTTATAAAATTTATATTACATTAAAATTAAAATTAAAATTAACCCTTCTGGAGCGCATGTGGCACGCATTCCAGTGTCTTACCACTGGACAGTCTACCCTATCCAATATAGTATTTAGGAGAAATAGTATTTAATCATTTTGTTATTTACACAATAGTGCGTTCAGGCAATATATAAGTGAGAATAGGTGGCAACTCATTCGAATTACGCTTGTAATTTATGTAGTTCCGCTGATTAGACGTTTACCACTCTATTATTAGTTAATAGTTTCCGTGTCTCTATGTAATTATTGTTCTTCTTGCACTTCCTGATGATTAGAAATGATGTAGAGGAAGACTTCAATTAGCTTAATTGAAGGATTTTGGTATGATAAAGGATTGACGGAATTAGTATTGAGGAGTTTGAAAAAACGAACACGTCTTAACTTTGTTTTGTTCCTTTAGTTCCAGAAAAAGTGTAGTTATACAGAATATTGCCGTAAAAGGTGCCTACGGAGGGATTTTAGGGATGCGGAGGCCAAGAGTGCGAACTCGAACCGTCCGGCCAGTGATGTGTGGTCGCATACAGTCTTACACCAGACGGTGTGGTGATCTTTTACGCTTACCTGGTTGGAATACCTGTTTGACCTGGGTCTTACTTCATTTGCGACTTCAAATAAAAGTAATGTCACCTTAGACCACTTTTCTTGTGGACTCAGCCAGAATTCAGCGTATTTCGTATATAGCGTGATTCAGAAATTGCAAATTAATTTTACTAATGCCATCTATTTAACAGCGTCTGGAAATATGTATGAACTAACAAAACATCGATATTCTCATGGGAATGAGAGAGCGCGGTAAATAGTAGCCTACGTCACTCTCCGCTCTCCTAACTATCTCCCAGCATATAAACTATATCATTTAATAGCTATGTGGCAACGTGATAGAGAAAGAAACACACTTTTACATTTATAATATTAGTATGGATTTTGTACCTTAATGATTTAATTTTGTACCACCCCCTAAATTATAATTAGACGAGAAAGGTAATATTTCAAAAGCAAAAGATAAATTAACAATTTCTGTTCGGTCTAATGAAGCGTCAATAAAAATAAAGATTATATTAAGCGGGTATCTTATCTTTGAAATCTCTGATATAGATATTTCGTAGCACTTAGACGCTTTGGCGTATTTTAACAAGCTTAACTTAGAGTATCCCTATTTATATTAATTTTGGAATATCTTAAGGTATTTTTGATTTGACCGTACTGGTTCGACACGCATTGGGTTCCCATATGCTATTCCCTTTTGTTTAGTAATGTAAGGCAAAATACTAGAGCTAACTTTTGTTTTATTACCATTTAAAAGACGCTTTACGGTTAAATTTCATAATTATCATGATGTTTTTTCGTAAATTTGCTGGTAAATCAATAGGTAATATTTATAATGATTGTATTCTGTGTAAGTCCATTTATTTTAAGGAATTTTATTTTGTGTAACTGAACAATTGGCCTCCAATAAAAAATGTACTTTTCAAGATAAAACGTTGTTCTTGTAAAGAGGCGATATATAAAAAAAATAAACAAAAAAATACAACCTACTTCTATGCCACATAAAAGTAAAAAATAATTTAATCACATGTTGCTTTAGAGCAAACACATTACTTAGTACATAGTCCCGAAGTCAGCGCTCAATATATTTCGCTGGATCACGACGAAACTATATGTGTCTTATATGAGCTCATGCATGCTCGTTTGCTACTTCAACCTAATAAAAAAAAAGGACGTCACGAGTCACGATTATGGTTAACTATATCAATCCTGAAGTCGTCACATGTAACTCGCCAATTTAGCTCTTTTAATGTAGATCCTACCGTTTATCGACTCGGCAATACTAGTTCAATCCCGCAGCTCCACCCGTGTTAACAAAAACCGATTGTCCCGTGGAAATAAGATATTTTACTACAATAAAAAGTATATATGTTAATCCAGAGTATCAGCTAACTCCCTACCAAATTTTATGAAAATCGCTCGTGCTGTTTAGACGTGAAGAAGTAACAAACATACACACTCACAAACTTTCGTCTTTATAATATTAGTATGAAGTATTATATGATTATGAGGTTTCAAGTATTTAACTCATATTTTATAAGAAAAACCCAGTTTAATAATTAATTTTTTTGCTCAAAACACGTGTAAGTTGCCTTATGATATTAGTGAGGGTAGTATGTGGCTACAAAAGTATAAAACAAGAATTACGAGTGGCAAGTACCTACCGTGGAAGTGACGTTGATACGAGGCTCGGTTCCACTGAGCCCTCTCGTCTAGGAGTAGGGTTGTCGCACGCTGCTTTTAATGAAATAGTCACTTCTCTCATTAACCCATTATTGTCCCACTGCTGGATACGGGTCTTCTCTCAGAACGAGAGAGTGTAGGCCATAGTCCACCGCGCTGGCCAAGTGCGAATTGGTGGACGTCACTTATACTCACTTATATTTACCAAATATGTTCGTGTTTCTGATTGACCGAAATACTAAACAAATTAAATGATTAAAAATACAAAATTGACTTGATTGACTGAAGAGATATAATGTTGTATTATGGAATTCTATATATACATATTTGGTGGTCACGGAACCTTGCAATGCAATTTTTCAGGCTCAAACCTGTCCGAGGCTCAAACCCAGGCCCGCACTACTGATTTTTCTGAATTGTATGCGTATTAGAAATTAATTATTACTGATTTTCGGTGAAGGAAAACATCGTGAGGAAACTTACCCGACAATTCTTTATAAAAAAAAACGTTCTCGGAGTTGGAAAAAATGTACCAATTCGGACTTGGCCAGCGCTGTGGCTTAAATCTCTCTTATTCTGAGAGAAGACCCATGCCCAGCGGTCAGACAATAATGAGTTGGCATCATACTTAACGCGCCTTGCGTGTATGTTTGCCTTTTCGGTGAAGGAAAACATCGTGAAGAAACCTACACACCCGAGAGTTCTTTAAAAAAAAAAAAGTTCTCGGAGGTGTGTGAAGTCCACCAATTCGCACTTGGCCAGCGCGGTGGACTATGGCCTAAACTCTCTCATTCCGAGAGAAGACCCGTGCCCAGCAGTGGGACAGTAATGGGTTGACGACGACGACGCGTGTATGTTGGTGACCATAGTAGAACTTACTATTTTATAGGAAGACACTGCTTCCTATAATCCCATAGCCGCGTCCTATGATATGTCCATGGAGAAACGAAATATTACTATTCAGGACACCACAAGTTTCATTAGAAGAGGCAACCCTAACAATTTCGCAGTCCTCCAAAGCCTCTCGAATCCTAACTGCGCTCCAGATTGATTTTCGAGATACAGCCTCTCCAGATCTTCGTGAATATCACTGAAACATTATAACATGTTCATTATTATTGATTCACATATATTTTTAATACTTAAAGGGTACTCACGATACGCGGTTTTTGAATTCTTTTCGAATTATTTTTGCCGATAGTCGATTCATACATTCGACCGAATTACATGGATCGTGGTCACGGAAAAACTGGCGGGTAGAAACCGTTGACAAGCACTAGTGATAGATTGACCTATCTACCCAATGTCTAGTTCGTTTTTCTGATATACCTACATTTTGTTAAGAATTTCCTTCTGTATGATGTATATATATCCATTTATACATACTAGTCACCCGTTGCATCGGTCGAAATTCGACGGTAATTTAAATTAAAAAACTAAACTTCATATTGTCCAAAGTAGCACGATTATTTCTCAAATTAAAATAAATTGTAATAATTTTCAAGTTAATTGATTTTATGAATGTTCTATGCATTATTTGAAAAAAATATTAGCATTGCATAATCAACACAACTTTCTCCACATCACTTATAACCGTGTGTAATTTGATACCCCTCCGTCTGTGGCAAGTATCTGAAAAACGGATCACAAGTTTTTCTTTCACTTATTAATATGTAGATAGTGATCGAATATTAGAGTCCAGTTAATTTGTCTGTCCGTCTGTGCGAAATAGATGAAAAGTCTAGAGTGTTATAAATGCGAATATGCAAAAAAATGGTAATGAATAAATAAATTTATTTTATTTTTTTTCGAGCATATTTAGTTTTCGTCATTTAAATACACTTTAATACTTAGACTTACCATCTGAACAAGTTCTAAAGACGGTGATCCTGTAACCGTAAATTAATTTATTTTTGAAAGGAACTCATTAAACAAACATTCAATTAATATCTAGAGCCGTTCTCCGAATTAATTATTGAAGGATCCTTGGAAACTTCTGCCTAAAAATGTAGATTTAAATTATATTTGTTTAGTAGAAATAATTATAAAAGTGATCCAATAAAAGCTCCTTATTCGCGGAGGTTTGCTACCATATACCGCGAATGATCAGCAGTACTTAAAGAGCTAACATACAAATAGAAGTTATACTCGCAGTTAAAAATATTCTTTCATAACGTAGTCGTACAAATAAAAATATTCAGCGTCTTTTGTTTGCTCGTTAGTTTAGTCTAACTTCGTACTGTAGTTCCGGGATCAGAATAGGGCTACGGCATCCCTTGCATGTCGTAAGAGGCGACTAAAAGGGGCTTCCGGGGTTGCGGGCAGCTAGAGTGGGAGCTCGAACCATTCGGTCAGGCGATCCCGGGAAAGACGGCGGTATGTGTGGTCAATTACAGTCGTAAAATCTAGACAGAGCGATGGGCCCAGCCTCCCATCTGAGAGGAGTCCCATAGGGCAACGCGCTCAGAGGATTCCGGTTGTGTTCCTTTGGAGATCCCGGAGTCCTGTTTATAGCGCTGGGGACGGCCACCGGAGGGTTTTATTGTGGTAAAAATCCAACGTCCTTGCGTCGCGCCCACGGCGTCGGATACCTTTTGAGGATTTCCCCCTCGACAACAAAAATATAAAGCATAATCTCACTTGTTTCGTGCAAAGGATGTGGAAGGACAAACATACTTGCCCGACGCGTTTCAACTTAGGCAGGAGTAGCAACGTATCTTTGGCTAACCTCATGTAAGACTCCTCTAATCCTAGGGTTGATTGCTTATGCCTGTGAATAACAATGGCAACTAAGTATTAGGAGGACTGTATGCTCGTTTGCTACTTTTATGTTAAAAAAACGCGTTGTTTTGTGGAAGTACTTGTGTATGAATATAGATAGGATCAATCGTTTTGTTTTAGATTTATGATCGGTGTGAAAGATCAGAAATGAATATAATTAATCATACTACTGTCCCAAAAACCGTCTGAACCAAAACAGGTGAAATAAATGATAAATGGAGCTTTCGGTACAGTATATAATGTCCCCTGCGGCTTTGTTCAATCATTGTTTAATATAAATTGATTAGGACAACAATGCTCTACCGTAGCCTATTATGTTCTAAACTGGCTACAATGGGTTCGATCGTGTGTGAAGTACATGTTAACCGTGTCTGCTTGATATTTAGCTGGACTAACTTTAATTAGGTTATTTGTAGGCACGTGCTGGGTAGTCGCAGTTCTTCGCAGAAAGATAAAGAAATATTTGATTATAACCGAATAGATTATAACCAACAAGCTCTTTTTAGTTGCAATATGCGAAAGCAAATAAATGGTGTGTTGTAATATTATAATGTAAGATAATTAGTTTTAATGCACTGTATGTTTTCCGAATAAAAAAAAAATAAAAAAATAGATATGCTTAAATATAATTTGACCCGGCTGTGTTAATAGAGAAGAAAAAAAGAAGAAGAATAAAGAAGCATAACGTTTTTCGGTCGTAGACACGCGTTAGGTACGTTTTAATAATTTAACAATGTTATTAAATTGTCTTTTTTTATTTTATTTTTTAATCTGACTGAAGTAGCAAACGAGCATGCAGTCCACCTGATGGTAAGTGGCCACTGCCGCCCATGGACATCTGTAATCAACTTCATACATAACATGGGTTCCATCTGAAGTCAATCATAGATGCGTTGCTACTTCCGAGGACTATGATGGTCGCCTCGTGTGAAAGTGTGCCGGCAACCACACCCTTCTATCGAAACGCAAGAAATGCTTCACGCTAGAAATAGATGTGGCGGTGGTACTTCCCCAGTCGAACTACACTGGTTCTACCACCTTCAAAATTCACTTGATGGCAAATGGCAAAACATTGGCGCTTAAGAACGGATGGTAGAACCAGTGTAGTTCGACCGGGGAGGTCCCACCGCCACACTTATTTCCAGCGTGAAGCAGTTCTTGCATTTCGATGGAAGGGTGTGGTTGCCGGCACAGTATTATATGATGCGACCTTAGTCCTCGGAATTGGCAATGCGTTTGTGAAGCAAGTGAGACTTTAGACAGAACCAGTGTTCTATACGAAGTTACTTTCAGATTTACATGGGTGGCAGTGACCTTATCGTGTGGACTGCCTGTTTGTTTTCTACTTCAGTCAGATTAAAAAAGAACATCTCTGAAAACTATAATAATTGTCTCTTGGTATACAGGCAAAGATCTTTCTGCCTAATTACGTCGATATTCACCGAAACGTTAGAAAAAGGTATAGTGTTGGTACTCTGTTATTGGGACCGTATTGCTTTTACTATCTTTTGAATCTTTTTACATTTGAGTGTCTAAAACGATTGCCAAGTGTTATCAAATTAAATCAAGTCTCGAAGTTGTGAATTGGAGTGGAAATGTTGTAAAAAAATCTTTTGTTCTTCAAGATACAGTGAACCTTAAACTTTGAAATGTGATATACATTTATTCTCTATATATTATTACGTGAAGCAAATACTTGTGGTCAATTTTTAAGTAATATGCCGCGGACGGATTAGTATGAAATTTTGCACGGTTACAGTGGACGTAGAGAAAGAGTGCAGTATGTTAATATTTTTTTCAAATAATGCATAAAACATACATAAAATCAACTAAAAACACATTACACACACTACCGTGTAATTAATTTCCAATACGCACATAAATCAGTGGTGCGTGCCTGTGTTTGAACCTCGGACCTCCCGATTGAGAGGCCAAGATTCAACCATTAGGCTATCACAGTAAAACTTAAAACATAATAAATAAAAATATTCAATATTTAATTCATCATTAATCATCCTTCTATTCAATTCATCCCCAAAAATATGAATTAGGGCATATAAAGGCAACCTAAATACTAAAGTTCTAAATATAGGTAAAGCCTTCGTTGACGAGGTCCCGGGCACATCTAACATGATGATATTTTTAATTTAATAGCACCTCTATGACATCTCCATAAAATAAACAAACTCAATTTACATCAAAACAACGATATTAATAATAACGACCTCACGTAAACATTTTGTTTAAACAAAACATTTTATTACAACGCGCATTGGTGTTAGCGCCTGTACAAATATCACGAGCAATGTTATCTTACCACTCCATAGCTGTTATTTGTTAGGCGCTGTTTTCCCGAGTACATACAAACATTATAATTATGTATGGTAGATATTAAAATATATCTTAGAAGTTCCCTCGCGTGTTTATCTACGTATTTTAATTTATCTTGTGTTTTTCAGTTTTGTTGAGCTCTCTAGGCATCGTTTATATACTTAGCTCTTTGTGAGTTGGAAACTTTATTTTACTTTTTAGTAACATCAAAGAAATATTCGATTTCTAGTGTATTCTATCTGAACTTCGTTTCGTTATTTTTATTCAATTTGAATAAAGGATAAAAACTTTATCATTCATTTAAATAAATAGTAATATACGTATATTCAATAAATTTTATGGCTTGGTTTTTATTTAAGGGTTTTTAACTGTTGTGTCTTAAATAGTCTTCTGTTTTTTTTTAACAAGTAGGTGTCTATGTTAATTTCTTTAATAGGGACGCACTACAGTCAAAACGGCTTCACGGATGGTAAAGTAAGACATATCATTGAAATCGATTTAGTTTAAAGAGTGAGTTTCCTGGAGTCATCTAAGGTGCTCGAATGAAAGTGAGACGACAAGCACACCGTTCTACTTTTTTTATTATTCAGGGAGAAACCTTCAAAAGGTCACTACGCCGTAGGAGCTACACAGGGTTCTGTGGGATTTTTACCGTACTAAAACCCCCCTGGTGGCCGTCCTCAACGCCGCGTGGAGGACTCCGGGATCTCCATCGGAACGCAACTGGAGTCCTCCGAGCGCGATGCCTTTTTCGGGCCCCTCCCTGGTGAGCGAATACGCTCATCGCACCTTGCATTCTTTACGGTGGTACGCGACCACGCATGCCGCTGTCCTTCCCGGAGTCGCTTGGCTGAACGGCTCGAGCTCCCACTCTAGCCGCCCGCAATCCTGGAAACCCCTTTCAGTCGCCTCTTACGACAGGCCGGGAATACCGTAGCCCTATTCTAGTCCCGGAACTACAGGGACAAAGCATACCGTTCTACTGAAAGGTGAAAGTTGTTTCACGCTAGAAATAGATATACCTACCTACCGTGATACCTCCCCGGTCAAACCACGTACCTTGAATTTGTACTGTTGTACTATACAGTAATTGTGTAAATACATGCTTAAATTCCATTTGCTTAATATATATTTAACGTATACCTATTTGTCACGACGTTCTATTACATATATACATATTAAATGGATCACAGGACGGACCTTAGTCACAATTTACGGTCATTAGTCACGGTATCCTGCGAGCTCGCAACGGCCACATTGATCTGCCAAGTGTCTTTGCTTGTAACTTTTCTTTTAATTTCTGTCTGGTAAAATTGTAAATGGTCAAAGTAATGTAAAATTTTAATTTTAATGTAATATTTCATAAGATTGATATTGATATATTTGCGGATTCCTTATTTGTCTTTAAGAAAAAAATTTATGTAGCGTTGTCAGACATCACATTTAATTATTTTTTATCCTTCGCCTCTCATCAATTTCACTGTCAAACATTACGAATACTGACTATCTGATTATCATCATCCTTGTGAAAATGTTGTGCAAACCTGTAATTTAAGTGCATATAACTGTAATGTTGTGGAAAATGCATTATTTGATTTTTTTGTACATGTACTTAGTTGGTATGCCTTTATTAAATAAATAAAGTAAGCTGGCGATATATTTAACTATAACGCAAACTCGTGACTTCGCTCTAAGATATTTTCCTTTGTCGTGAATGTCATGGACATTCCTACTTGATAGCATAAATGTGATGGAAGTTTGTTTTTCGTTTATAAGATAAAATAGCAAACGATCATGCAGTCCAACTGATAGTAAGTAGTCACTGCCGCTCATGGAAATCTGTAGTCACATAGAATATGCCTAGGTTCTATCTGAAGTCAACAACAGATGTATTGCATCTCACGAGGACTAGGAATGTCGCCTCTTATAAAAGTTTGAAATTTTATATGATTAATTGAAAATTACTTTCAAATTTAATTGAAAACTACCCTAAAAATTGTTTGTGACCTAGATTAAATCATAGGATACTCAATATAGTGGTAGACATTATTAAAACGGGCGAAGCCACGGGAATAGGCAAGTACAGTAATACCTCGACTTACGCTACCCCAACTTATCCAAACTCGGAGTTACGCGGTTTTCAAATCTCCTCAATTTGTCTTTTATTGAGTGCCAGCTGCGTCACACAATCTCTATATTATGAATTACACAGCATTATTATCCTACACTATTAAATAAGAGTGTGGAAGAGTAAAATTATGTACTTTTATGACAGCTACATTTTATTTTGTGTTACGTATTTCTTGTACCCCGACTTACGCGAATTTGACTTACGCGGTTATCAGTCCCACCTATCGCGTAAGTTCAGGGTATTACTGTACAATGATAAATATAGAAAAACCTAGACCCAGAATAGGAATCTAATCATCACTTACTAGGGATAGAACCCGGTACCCTCTGCGTTTTAGTCCGGTATGATGACCGCTCCGAAAATACTTCAAACTATGAATAATGATACATACTATTAATAGTAGGCTTGTATTAAAACTACTTTTGGAAATAATTTGATCGTTAACCTTTATGTCTATTCTAACATGTCAGTGTTGTACACAACTTTTATTATTGAGTACGTACTTTCAATACTTTTATATATATACACGTATATACACTTTTATATATATATATAGTGATAGCCTAATGGTTGAAACTTGCCCTTTCAATCGGGAGGTCCGAGGTTCAAACCCAGGCACGCACCACTGATATATGTGCGCATTAGATATTAATTATCACTGCTTTTCAGTGAAAACATCGTGAGGAAACCTACACACCCGAGGGTTCTTAAAAAAAAAAGTTTTCGGAGGTGTGTGAAGTCCACCAATTCGCACTTGGCCAGCGCGGTGGACTATGGCCTAAAACTATCTCATCCTGAGAGAAGTTCCGTGCCCAGCAGTGGGCCAATAATGGTTTGATGAGATATATATACACAGTCTTGATTTTACAAGTAAACATTTTATTTTTACTTCCTATTACATATTTAAACCTATTTTCTGTAGTATATTAAAAAAATCCGTTGAATATAGGAACATGCCTAAACGTATATTATTTTGTATTGTAATACATAAGAGAAAGGAAGTAATTAAATGAAGAACAAAAGCCTACACGGAACAATGTGTGAGGAACACACAATATCAATCTTTTGTTTGTAGTGATGTGACTTGGCTGGGAAAAAACCTATTGATTTGTTTTTTTTACCAAGTAATCGATTTTCCAAACATCGATGTTTTATTAAAAGTAATAAATTTTCTAAATAAACAACTGGTTTTTATCGTGTAATATGATTTTTTGATAAATTAATTTTATCCGTTTTAATATTGTTAGTTTATAGTTTGCAACTATGTTGTTGTTCACTATACACTATATACACTAATCTTATGTAGGTAAGAAACACTTTTTGATTGTTTAGTTAATTTTATTGCAAAATTACACAAATAATACATCCCAAACACAATTGCACACTTAATCAACGTGTAATGTCGTGTATTAAAAAGAAGGTTTGAAGTTGAATGAGCAAACAATGTGTAAAAACACCGTCTTTTAAATACCAAAATATAAGTGTGGACAAAATAAAATATTATATTTGTTATTCAATAATGGTGTTGCAAGTAATTCGATTATAGAGCTGCTGTTAAAATATCGAAAGCGCCACGAAAACCATAAGTATGAAACCACGAAATCAATAAGCTATCTTATGCTTCAAAGCTTTAGCTATTAAATCGAACGTATGCTGTGCAATAGCGAAATAAAATCGATTTACAAAAAATCGATTATTTTTGGTCAACGAATCGCTTAATAAATATCGATTATTTTGCAAAATAAACGATTAATTTTTCACATCCCTATTTATATGTAGTTCAGGACAGCCTATTTCAATCTCACGGGTAGTTGATTCTAACTAAATATCCATTCTTCAGGAAATGAGATAGTACGGAATTCGTTTCCTTTTATTTAATTCGAGTTTCCTCCATTTTCATAACTGCTTTGTTCAGTTATAACTGTATTATGAAGTGTACTTTTATTAAATTGCTTAGCGAACGAACTTGCAATATGCCTGAAAGCTGGTATGCTGTATGCTGTATGGTATGCTGATATGGCCACTGCCGTTAATGTATCTGGTTCACAGGTGATAGAACCGGTGTAGTGTTCAAATAGAACATGGGTTCTATCTGTAGTCAATCACCGATGCGTTGCTTCTCCCGAGGACTATGATGGTTGCCTAATATAAAAGTGTGCCGGCAACCACACTCTTCCATTGAAACGCAATGCTTCACGTTAGAAATAGGTGTGGCGGTGGTACCTCTCCGGTCAAACTACAATGTTCTTACCACCTTTCAAACTTAGTAAGCGAATGTTCTAACTACGAGACTAAATAGTATATGGTTTCCATGAAATGGAAGTTATAAGGTGTGGTGCTGATTTACATGAGTCATTGAAGCTTTATCCGTAAGGCTTTATCTATATTTTCAAAGCAGAAAATGAGCAAGCACCAACCACTAAGTAATTGCTGCCGTTGGTTAATATATTGCTTTGTTATTGTACTTCATACTAATATTATAAGGGCGAAAGTTTGTGAGTGTGTATATCATTTCACATGACGCGACCATCATAGTCCTCGGGAGTAGCATCGCATCTGTGAGTGGCTTCAGATGGAACCCATGTTCTGTATGTAGTTCATTACAGATGTCCATGGGCATCAGTGACCACTTACCATCAGGTGGACTGTATGCTCGTTTGCTACTGCAGTCAGATAAAAAAAAACATGGAAACCAAAACCGATAATCTAGTCTCGTAGTCAGAACATTAGCGTATTAAGAAATAGGCGTGGCACTGACCACCTGCTTGTTCCACGAAGCTTTCCAAGTATAAATAACGTTGTAATGAGGACACACATACATTAAGATTGTCTGATAACTTCAGGTCATGTTGAAAAAATTGCTAAGTAAAACAAACCCCCCTTAATCACCTAATTAGCATTTTGACCCACTTAAGACATATGAATATTTATTGGATTTGAACGCTGATATTTTTCATTTAGTTCATGAACTGAAAATATAATTATATACACTATGTTCTTCCTCCGGATTTGCGCACTGCTGTCAAGTCTTTCACAGTAATGACTATGGTACACGGTATGCGTTTATGTAGGTCACAATGAGCAGTGATAATGGTTAAAACTTGACCTCTCGATCGAGAGGTCCGAGGTTCAAAACAAGGCACGCACCACTGATTTTATAAAATTATGTGCGTATTAGAAATTAATTATCACTGCTTTTCGGCGAAGGAAAACATCGTGAGGAAACCTACACACCCGAGAGCTCTTTAAAAAAAAGTTCTCGAAGGTGTGTGAAGTCAACCAATTCGCACATGGTCAGCTCGTTGGACTATGGCCTGACTATAACTCTCTCATTCCGAAAGAAGACGCATACCCGGCAGTGGGACAATAATAGCTTGACGAGAGCAATGCCTCAAAGAGTTCTACCACCTTTTAAATTACTTAAAGTATGTACATATAATAATTATAACTACTGAATTAACATAAATAGATTCCCATTTGCAGGGCTCTTTTATTTAATTTCCAACCCAACCAGTCCTATAAAGTTTTATGTACCTTAATTTATAGCATTTTATATACTTAGAGCAGTGATAGCCTAATGGTTGAAACTTGCCCTCTCAATCGGGAGGTTTGAGGTTCAAACCCAGGCACGCACCACTGATTTATGTGCGTATTATACATTAATTATCACAGCTTTTCGGTGAAGGAAAACATCGCGAGGAAACCTACACACCCGAGAGTTCTTTAAAAAAAAAAAAAAGTTCTCGGAGGTGTGTCAAGTCCACCAATTCGCACTTGGCCAGCGCGGTGGAATATGGCCTAAACTCTCTCATTCTGAGAGAAGACCCGTGCCCAGCAGTGGGACAATAATGGGTTGACGACGACGACGAAATATACTTAAACTATACTATATACTACTGTAACTATTAATAAAAGTATTGTTTCTGGGACCAAATTTATCTAACTCTCGTAGTTTTCAACTTTTGCCAAACTCCGTTTACGAAACACTCCGCAAAAGACTTTCAGATATCATACACATAAATTCCCTTTACTCAAACTTTTATAAAAAAGGTGCTTAAAATTATAAATAAATTCGTAATGATGAAATCGATCGAAATGAGAACGAAAGTTACCGACGTAACTCTCAGAACTAGTACAATTAGTACGCTGAAGTGGAAATCGTTCGTAGGACAGACAACCAATGGGGTAGAATAGTCCTCGAATGGAGACCACGTGAGGGCAAAAGGAGTGCAGGCCGCCCCCCGACCAGGTGGACTGATGACCTGAAGAAGACGGCGGGTAACCGCTGGATTCAGATGGCTTAGGATCGGTTGAAGAGGCGCTGATTAGGGGAGGCCTATGTCCAGCAGTGGACTTTCAAAGGCTGATGGATGGATGGATGATAATAAAGAAATATATAAAAGGGATTCTTACCAGGAGGTAGAATCAGTGTAGTTCGACCAAGGTGGTACCAGCCCCACACATTTATAGCGGTGGAATGGTGTGGTTGTTGGCTTACTTTCATGTATATGATGCCACTTAGTCCTCCGCAGTAGTAATGCATTGGTGATTGACTTTAGATAGAACCTTTCTTGTGTATGAAGCTCCTTACATGTGTACATGGACGGTAGTAGCCACTTACTATGAGGTGGACTGCACGCTCGTTTGCTACTTCGATCGCATAAAAATAAAGTATTGAAATATATAACAACAGTAAAAATAATATTTTTTGAATTTATTGTTTTTTTTTCTTATCTATAGTAGCAAACGAGCATGCAGTACGCGTGACGGTCAGTGATCAAGGCCGCTCATGGACATTTATAATCAACTTCATACAGAACATGGGTTCTATCCGAAGTCAATCACAGATGCGTTGCTGCTCCCGAGGACTATGATGATCGACTCATATAAAAGTGTGCCGGCAACCACACCCTTCCATCGAAACGCAAGAAATGCTTCACGCTAGAAATATGCGTGGTGGTGGTACTTCCCCGGTCGAACTACATTGGCTCTACCACCTTTAAAACGTTTTAATGTAAGATAACCTGAGTTTAGGGTAAACGTAATTAAAAGTTATAACAAAAGTTCTTTGTTACCGGTTCACTAGAACAATAGGTGATCTTTAACCTGTAGTCCGGGAGCCATTGACCAATGCGTGTAAGTTTTGACAATGTTCATCCCAGATGTTAAGAGTTGGGTCATGATTTTGATCTGTCATGTGTTTTAAATTATTAGGAGCTTTTTTAATATTACGTGGGTATCCGCTAGGGGCTATGAAAACCTAATGAATGATGGCCTCTCACTCAAGAGTCCGAGGTACACAGGTTTTTCTAAAATCATGTGCGTATCTTCTATATATTAATAAGTGAAGCAAAAATTTGTGAGTCGTTTATAGATACTTGCCGCAGGTGGAGGTGTACGAGATTACGCACGGTTATTGGTTTAGTCGCAACGATACGACAGACGAGCACATTAATTGCATCTTCTCTTAACACACTCTTTCTACACTCATAGCCCCACACTAGGATTTTCTCCTGTGTCGTGGATAGCATGCACACACACAAGACGAATACACAAACACCCAGACCCAGAACACGAATCTAAACTCATCAGTCTGGCTGGGAATCGAACCCGAGACCCATTGCTTGTCAACCGGTATGGTAACCGCTCCGCCACGCGAGTCGTCAAAAATATAATAATATGTAGAGTCGTTGCCCTATAGACCAGGAGTCGATGACTAATTGACGTAAGTTTTGACAAGGGTTCATCCTTAGTTCTAAGTATGATGTAGTTGCTGATGTAACATATAACTTGAAACATGACTCGAGTGACTTGAAGTATGTTAGAGCTAAAACTTACTGGAAGTACGAAAAGCTGACATACATAAACTGGGATATAATGTGTGATTTTGCATTGTCTCATCAAAATTAACACATAATATGAAATGAAATGAAATGAAATGAAATGTCTTTATTTTGTATAGGCCTTCGGGGGCACTTACAAATTGTCAGTTACATTTTTTCTTACACTACCACCGGATCGGAATACGACCTCAACTGAGAAGATCCGGCAAGAAACTCAGCGGATTTGTCTTTTTTCTTATTTATATCCATTTTTTTATTTTTTTTATATAGTTACAATCATGTCTTTTTACATGGTAATAAAAGTTACCTCCAATATCTTGCCTTACAGTTCAGTAAAATAGAGCCCTGTTTGGCAAGATACGCTACACTTTGACATTTATTAAATATAATAATATAATGCATATTATTGCTCAGTCCCAAGTTGTTTTGTCTTCTATGTAATCAGAAATTTTATAATACGCGTTACGGCAGAGTTTAATCTTAATCAATGCTTTGAACTTATTCATTGACAAATTTCTGATTTTAACAGGAAGTTTATTATAAAAGCGTATACATTGACCCATAAAAAAATATTAATTTTATAGATATAGATTCTAATGCCAGATTCATAAATAATATAAATTTATTCAAAGTAAACATACTTATGTACGCAAGTAATATTTATTTTGTTACATAAAATATATGACTTTTCATAAAAATGTACTAGCGTTTTGAGATACTAAATACAAATAATATGAAAGGAGTAATTTGAAGTAGGAGCACAAGTCGCCCCCACCAGGTGGACCGATGAACTGAAGAAGACAGCGGGAAACCGTTGGATTCAGGGGGCATAGGACCGGTTGGAGTGGCGCCATTTAGAGGAGGCCTATGTCCAGCAGTGGTCATCAAAGAGCCTATGGATGGATGGATGGATAAATGGATGACCAACAGTAACTTCTCACCATCAGGTAGCAGTGGGCCTGCTACTCGTTTGCTACTTCCAAAGTATTTATTTAATAAATAATAGTTTAAAAAAACTAAAAAACACGCTTTTTATAGAAAACCGAACTAAAAAATAGAAAATGAATTTAAATGAATTTAAATTAAGAAAATAGTGTTAAAAATTTCAATGAATATAAATTAATAATACTGTAAATAAAAAAAAAAAAAAATTATTTAAAAAAAAGCATGGGGTGCATGGTGTCAATGGTTATAGATATTTTATTGACAGATATGAGTAGAGTGATTATCATTTCGATAATATCTTAAAAAGCACCCCACGCTTTTTTTAAAATATTTTTTTTTATTCACACTATTATTAATTTATATTCATTGAAATTTTTAACATTATTTTCTTAATTTAAATTCATTTAAATTTATTTTCTATTTTTTAGTTCGGTTTTCTATAAAAAGCGTGTTTTTTAGTTTTTTTAACTATTATTTATATTCTACTTTTTAGTCAAATTAAAAAATGTAATAATTTTATCAAATTAGTGTATTGTCATCGGTCCTTAATAAATCTATAAAGTTTGAACGAAATCTGGCCGTTTAAAGTGGGTCAAAATTGCGCCCAAAGAAGTCGGTTACAAACAAACATACAGGTGATACTAATAAAAAGCTAAGAAAAACGGTAACATTGCAAATTTCCTTTATCAGTTAGAATTTTCCCATTTCCCATTCTTAGTATTTATCTGAGTTTAAAGAGGAAATATAAAAGAGGGAGTTAGGGGTGCATCGGGGAGAAGCGCACTATCTAGAGCTAATGAAAGAATCAGCACAATTCCAAGGCACTTAAGGCTTTTACGGAATGAAACGTGTAACACTTTAATAGAATTCATTCTGCAGGGGAGTGCACTTAGCTGTAAGTGACGCTAAATTAATTACTGTTCCATGGGGGTTCATTTTTTACTTTATATGGGGTTTCTTGCATGATATGTATATGATATGATTTCATGGTATGTATGTTTGTATATATGTCAATTTGATTAATAGTTACAGCCCAAACGAATGGATTGTGATCATCAAAGTGAAATGGGCATATTGTTTTAGTGCACCTGCGTTTGGATAGGAGTCTAGGGATTGCAATCCGGCCTCATTTTTAATCCGGCCGTTTTTTAACCGACTTCCAAAAAGGAGGAGGTTATCAATTCGTCTGTTTTTTTTTTTTTTTTTTTTTATATATTTGTTACCTCATTTCTCCGGACTGGGTGAACCGATTTAGATGATTTTTTTTTTATTTGAAAGGTAGTGCGTGTCATAGGGTCCCATTTTTTTTTAGTATTTTTTTGACAAGGGCATCTATAAGAAAAACGCATAAGTCTTAAATTTGCATTTTCAATGTGCCCGATAAATGTATGAATAACTCAATATCCCGCCAACCGATTTTGATGATTCTTTTTTTATTAGAAAGGATGTACTTCAGGGGTAGTCTGATAAGAGTTTGATAAGGTTCTAATCATAGGATCTTAAACTTTTTGGAGCAAAATAATAAAATTAGTGATAGTCTGCCGAACCTTAGCTGCAGAAGTCCAATTGAGTAAAATATAGAATAAAATTACTAAGTAGGTATTTACTATGAAAAATTTGACCTTCAACTCTTCAATCCTGATGATGCAGGGGTACTGCTAGCCTGAACTATAAAAGTTGGTCATTTGATGTTTACGAATATATAATGGAATTGATAAGCAAATTCATGGGACAAAAATTTGACCTTCAACTCCTCAACCCTGATGATGCAGGGGTACTTCAAGCCAAAACCACAAGAGTAAGCCATTTGGTGCTTACGTATATGTTATAAGATTACTGAGCAGAAATATAAGATGAAAAATTTGACCTTCAACTCCTCAATTCTGATGATGCAGAATACTGCAAGCCTAAACCATAGGAGTTGGCTATTTGGTGCGGGTATGTATTAAAATTACTAAGCAAAGACACAAGATGAAAGTTTTGACCTTCAACTCCTCAGCCCTGATGATGCAGGGTACTGCATGCCTAAGCCATACAAGTTGGCCACCTGGTGCTTACGTGTATATTATAAGATTACTGAGCAAACATATTAGATGGAAAATTTGACCTCTTTGTCTGACACCGATTCCTAAAATAACAATAATTGTACCTACATTATATTATGGTAATAATGTGATTGACTTTTATGTAGTATAATATTTTTATTTTATTTTACTTGAGGGAGAAGTCTAAAAATTTGGTGATCGTTGTTGGTTATTCATAGATCATATTTGTTGAGTTCGATTTGAGGTGGGCAGGTACCTACCATCTTGCGTGATAAACACATGAATCTAACTAACATATTGATAAGTAAAAAAAAAGTTGATTATTTAGTTGTAGGGGAATACGCGATTTGGTTAACCGATTTGGATGTCATGGGGTCTAATTTTAGGGGTACTGCCTAAATAAACCATAGTTGTTAGTCATTTAGACAATTAGCGCTTATGAATATACATATATATCATAAGTTTAAGGGCAGCCCATTAAACGATATAAATACGATTATGATTTGACCTTCAAGTCTTCAACCCTAATAATGTAGGTAACCAGGCATGCAGCCTGCTTAAGCCATAAGGTTGCTACTTCTACATAACAATCCGTTCCTGTGAGGACATATTATGATGCAAAATTGCGATTTGAATATCTTAATCCTGAAAATCGTGAGTATTGTCATGTTATGACTAAGATTTAGCTTTAAATTTAAATGTATTGTGGGTTAGGTTAGGTTGGAACATAAAAGAAAACATAAAAACTAAGCGAGCAGGGCGCGGCAGCGCCCTGCGAGCGGGTGCGTTCAGTTCGTATGAATTGATAGTGTTGTATGTTGTGTCTAAGCTTATGTTTAATTTGTTATTTTATGTTGATGTTTATTTAATGTTTGCATATGTGTATGCACAAAGCAAACTTAGCGATTTTATTTTAATACAAATAGATGAATATCGTCACTAAAAAGCATGAAATAAAAAATTTTTGACAAAAAAATATCCACCGACTTCCATGCCACAAAAAAGTTAAAAATAATTTAAATATATTTTAGTTTAAAACATACTCAGTACTTAGGACATAGTTCTGAAGTCGGTGCTCATATAGGACATAGTTACCGTCGTCCAGCGAAATATGTCGAGCACCGACTTCAGGACTATGTCCTAAGTACTGAGTATGTTTTAAACTAAAATATATTTAAATTATTTTTAACTTTTTTGTGGCATGGAAGTCGGTGGATATTTTTTTGTCAAAAATTTTTTTTTCTCAATCCGGCCGGATCCGACCGGATCCGGAGGCATTAATGGAACGGTTTAAACAGTGTAAAATAAGATCGATTTCTAACGATAATTATTTTTGTAATGTGAAATCTTTGTCAAAATATACAATCACCGGATCCGGTGGGGGTCCGGATCCGATGTTGAATTGGTACCGGATCCGGTTTGAGTAAATTTGTGCCGGATCCGCCGGATTACCGGATCCGGTTTTCCGGATTGCAATCCCTAGATAGGACAGGAAAAAGGAACCATTTTTTTATCACCATTATATATTTTCAGTTTCCCAAAATTATATGTAATAACTTTTGATAGATTTGACGGGTTTTAATGAAAACACCAATTGTTACCTCAATATACAGAGTACGAAATTATTTTAAATCTTTTAAATTATATTATTAAATTTAGTCTGATGCGAGTAAAAACGCTCAGACCTATAGACTGGCAAAAATTTAAAAATATATAGAGATGTGTGATTATTACTTATTCTCAGTCCTCTTAACCAATTTTTCATGCAAATAAAAGCTATATACTTCAAATTCCATCCATCCATCCATCAGCTCTTTGAGGTCCACTACTGGACATAGGTTTCCCCTAAATGATTACTAACATACTTCAAGTTACCCGCGTTTTGCCTAAACGTGGTCGCCACTCGAGGACCTTTCTTCGATTTGCCATCATAGACGTCTGTAATCAATCTCAGACAAGATCAGAGTCTGAGGGTCGCCACGCCTCCGCCCGCGGCTACTCTTTCTTCCAGGATCCTGGCAAGGCTCCACGCGGTCCACACAACACGTGCACATACACCAGCGATGAATTTGAAGGCTTCGGTTTAGTCCACACGCTTAGAGTACACAAATAGTTTATATCTTCACAATACACACGAAAATTAAAGGTATTAAGTTCCACACATACGAATTTTGTCCGAGCCGGTTAGCAGCGGTCGCTTCAACCACGCTCACGCCGCCATACTGCTTTACCGGAGCATGGTGAGGGATATTACCCTCCGATTGGACGGACCGTATGAGCATTGTAAATAATGCTCTGCTATTGGTTGAAGAATCCAACCCCGACAGCAAGTTTAAAATCATTCGATTGAATTAAGCTAATTTGATTTTAAACAACGGTTACGAAACAATAATATTGGAATATTGAAATGCCTCGGGTAGGTATATTTCCCTTACCACACCTTTCAGATCACACCTGTGCTTCATACTGCTAATATTCGGCAGAAATAGGTTTGGCTGTAGTGTTTTCGGAGTAAAACCACATAGAAGTCTTCCTTTAATTTCGACATAAAATGAATTATAGGCGAATAAAGCCTCATATTGTTGATGAACGCCGAAAATATTCCTGGAAACTCTTAATTAAATCACTCATATAAAGCCTCGTATTCATCTATACTTATACTTATTAATATATAAAGCTGAAGAGTTTGTTTGTTTGTTTGTTTGAACGCGCTAATTTCAGGAACTACTGGTTCGAATTTAAGAAGTCTTTTTGTATTGAATAGACCATTTATCGAGGAAGGCTTTAGGCTATATAACATCACGCTGCAACTATTAAGAGCGAAGAAATAATGGAAAATGTGAAAAAAAAACGGGGAAAATTATTCATCCTTCAGGGCTTCCGTTGCGTGCGCTGCGAAAACGGTACAAGATACCAAAAATATATGTATGAAAGAATAATAGAAAATGAAACGGACAAAGTCGTGGGTAACAGCTATAATTTATAAAGCTGAGGAGGTTGTTTGCAAAAATAAATTATGCCCAAAATAACTATTCCACGCGGACGAAGTCGCGGGCACAGCTAGTTGTAAATATTTGTTTAGAAACATGGTTGAATAGACATGAAGTCCCGCTTTTTTCACCCAAAAAGTTCCCAAATCCCGATTTATTAAAAAAATCTGGCAACTCTGTGTAAAGTCTACATATTAATGGTTGGCACTAACCACTTACCATCAGGTGGCCTGCATGCTCGTTTGCTACAGAGACTGATAGTCTTAGATAAAAATATGCTTTATCTTTTTCCGTTTAAACTAATATCTATAAAATTGTATTTCTATTTTCAAGCAGCGAATCAAATTAGCCTCTCTTCGCTTAAATTATACTTAATTGCCTCCAAGTGTGAAACGGAGTGCACTTTTCAACAAAATGCCTTATATTGAATTTGAGATCAGGAGAAGCTTTCGCTTAAAAATAATTAATAAGTCATGCTTTTGAACGAATATTTTAATGAAAGGATGCCGATTTAATACCTAATTAAATTTTGCAGAGTTTATTTGTTTTATTTGTGTGTATATCACTTTATTTATTTTTAGTCTGAGTTTTTTAACGTTTTTAATATTTTATTTATGTTCTTAGAAATTTATGATCTGAATTTGATATCATAAAGATGACAAAACAAATATTTATGTATTAAGGTATCGTGACGACCACATTTTTATAACATTGAAGTATTTTTTTATAAGATTGAAGTAGCAAACGAGCAGCCCACCTGATGTAAGTAATCACTGCCACGCATGGACATCTGCAAGAAATTCATACAGACATAGGGTTATATCTGAAATCAATTACAGATGCGTCGCTACTCCCGAGGGCTAAGTAAGATAGACGCCTCATGTGAAAGTGTGCCGGCAACCACACCCTTCCATCTAAACGCAAGAAATGTTTCACGCTAGAAATA
This sequence comes from Spicauda simplicius, assembly GCA_949699795.1. Lineage (NCBI taxonomy): Eukaryota > Metazoa > Arthropoda > Insecta > Lepidoptera > Hesperiidae > Spicauda > Spicauda simplicius. Next base: position 404,636 of record OX453080.1, read on the forward strand.
GGTGTGGCGGTGGTACTTCCTCGCTCGAACTACACTGGTGCTACCACCAGATTATATAGAATTAAACGCGAACACTGCTTCACTCTATAAGTGCAGCGGTGGTATATCGTAGATACAACCATACTGGTTTTACCTCTTATCTCTCCTTATCTATCTCTCAAAATATTTACCAGAAATTTTAAAATGGGCTAATGAATTAGGACAAATCTTGGAAATTTTAGATTCAAGCTCTAATGAATCAAAGTACACAACGTACTTTAAGTGGTATTTTTTTTATGAAATATTAAACCCCGTGTGCAACCTTCAGAAACTATCAATTCCCTCAAGTTATAACCCGATTTGGGTCACAAGCGGTATCGCGCCGGCGTAATGACTCAATAATCTTATTGCGGGAATTGCTCGTAGACGATATACATCGATAGCTTGTATAGCTCTTATTATTTTATGTTTGATGGAAACTCGCAATGGTCATAACAATCAAGTATCATCGTTAAATTGTTAAAAAAAAGATGAGTAATTTGCACAGCCTTTGATCGCGTTCAGTTTTTTATATTAATAGTTATTTTATAATTGTAACACTTTTTACCCGACAGCGTAAAGAGGGTAATTTAGATTTTGTGACAAAATACTAATATTAAAGTATGTTTTTTCTATTATTAATATTAGTGTATGATATTAAAAATGTTTCCCCTTATACGCATTGCAAGCACCATATTTAAAAATTATATAGAGTAGATTCAAATATTGTGTCATATGTTATACTCTGTCAATCATTTTGGGACAAGGCGCGTGCTAAAAAACGTACATACAACATTTACAGACAAACATATATACATACGCTTGATGAGAATTGCCGTTCTTCTGACGATGTTGGGTAAAACGAATCCAAGTTTAAAGAAACATAAAACACAAAATATGATATACATCGATGGTCTAAAACCGCATCAACATTCAATGCTCTTTCAACCACGCAATGTATGTCGCACAGAATTCGTGTCATGTATAGGGATAGTTCGGTCAGTAGGTAATCAGTTTAGGGCGAACCTTTCAGCGTTTATTGCGAGCAATATCTGTATTGCAATTTAATCTTCGGTTACTTTGATCATATTACCATTGTCCTTTCCCTTTATAGTTGGGCAAGGGTTTTTGAAAGGGCTTCCTGAGTAGCCTTTGGATAAATTTTGCTAGTTTTGTTTTGATAGGATTAGTAGAAAACTCCAGTGCTCTATATCTATACTCTATTTATTTATTTATTTACACTTTATTGCACCAATAAAAATTGTAGTACAATAGGCGGGCTTAATACTAAAAAGCATTCTACCAGCCACACTTTGGGAAGTGCAGAAAAATCGAAGGCGGTACCAGTAAAAGAAAGAAAATAGAAAGAAACAAGTAAATAAAGTAAAAGATAAAATAGAAAAATTAAATAAGAGAAGAACGAAACTAGAAGTGACAGTACAAGTATTGAAACACAAAATAATAGTAATAATCAATAAAATATAGAAAAGATAACAAGTAAAACCTACATAAATAAACTATTTTGACACTTCATTTAAAAGATGAGTATGCACACCTTTTTTAAAAGAATTCTTGGAGTTTATTTTTTTTACTCTATGTTAATATTATAAAAGAGGAACACTTTGTATTTTTGTATGTTTGTCATGAATTAACTTAAAAACTACTGAACCAATTTTAAAAATTCTTTCACCATTAGAATGCTACATTATCCCTGAGTAACATAAGCTATTTTTATTACTAGAATATATAAGGCGTCTTTGCTAAAACTTGAGTAATGTGATTTAAAGTGTCAAAAAATGTTCTACAATATAATAGAACATAAATATATACGAAAGACTTGGACACCGCCGCCGCACAACGATCAGTGTACCCTTACGCAAAGCAGTCGTCGCAAATTTTTCTGGGACTGCTATCGGAATAGCATCAATACTGCTGACTATGACTATTGACCAAATCCCCATTACGGATGGGGGAAGGGACATGTCCATGAGTGGTGCTCAAATGTATAATGGTTGGATAGATTACATTATAGTATGCGCGAACGCATTATATATTATAGTATGAGCAGTGATATCCTAATGGTTGAAACTTGCCCTCTCGATCGGGAGGTCCGAGGTTCAAACCCAGGCACGCACCAATGATTTATGTGCGTATTAGAAATTAATTATCACTGCTTTTCGGTGAAGGAAAACATCGTGAGGAAACCTACACACCCGAGAGTTCTTAAAAAAAAAAAAGTTCTCGGAGGTGTGTGAAGTCCACCAATTCGCACTTGGCCAGCGCGGTGGACTATGGCCTAAACTCTCTCATTCTGGGAGAAGACCCGTGCCCAGCAGTGGGCCAATAATGAGTTGATGCGATGCGCGAACGAAGTCGCGTCGATTGTGCTAGTTATTTATACAGGTTGAATAACTCCTTGTGGTTCCATTCCACTCGAAGGCACCAACGCCACACTTTTTTATCTGATTGAAGTAGCAAAGGAACTTGCACTGCACCTGATGGTAAGTGGTCACTGTCGCCCATTCCCATTTGCTAATAACCTCATATAGAACTTGAGTTCTATCGGAAGTTTATAAAACTCCGTCTTATGTTAGGGGTCAAAACGTATCGATCAATAAATAATGTTGTTTGTTTGTTCCAGGCGGATGGGCGTCACCAGGACCCCAAAATCCAATCGTCTCGACCCTCCCCTGAACTCGCCGCAGGTAATCGCCGTTAAATATTATTTTGTAACATTTCATTTCAAGTGAGGAGGGAGCATGTCCACCAATTCGCACTTGGCCAGCGCGGTGGACTATGGCCTAAACTCTCTCATTCCGAGAGAAGACCCGTGCCCAGCAGTGGGACAGTAATGGGTTGACGACGAGGAGGGAGCATGTAGTTTGTCTGATGTTGAAAGTTTGTTTAAAAAAACACGCTTTCTACACTTATAGTCCCACAGTAGGATTTTCTCCTGTGTCGTGGGTAACATGGACACACACAAGACGAATACACAAACACCTAGACCCAGAACACGAATCTAAACTCATCAGATACCTGTCTGGCCTGGAATCGAACCCGGGACCCATTGCGCGTCAGACCGGTATGGTAACCGCTGCGCCACGCGGGTCTATCAGATGACATGACGGTCTTTCAATAGCTACTGAGCCTAGTTTACGTGTAGTGGATGTTAATTTTACACAGAAAGTTAATTACGCCCGTATTCCTAGATTCAGTTTTTTTTTTACTTGACTGAAGTAGCAAACGAGCATGCAGTCCACCTGATGGTAAGTGGTCACTGCCGCCCATGGACATCTGTAATCAACTTCATACAGAACATGGGTACCATCTGAAGTCAATCACAGATGCGTTGCTACTCCCGAGGACTATGATGGTCGCCTCATGTGAAAGTGTGCCGGCAACCACACCCTTCTATCGAAACGCAAGAAATGCTTCACGCTAGAAAAGGTTTGTGTCTTTAAATCGCTTTTTACGGCATCCCAGGAACGAAACGGAGTGGTGCTATTAAAACCGACCACACGCCACTTGTCTTCATTACTTTCTTAATTGGTTGCAAAAGCTGTGTAAATGTTCACAACTCACAATTTACCTTATACAATATTTATTTATTTAATAAAAGCATACCAAGTAAGTACATATACAAAACAATCAAATACTTTATACATTCCACAACATTACAGTTATATGCACTTAATTTACAGGTTTGCACAACATTTTCACAAGGTTATTGTAATCAGATAGTCACTATTCGTATTGTTTAAGAATGAAATTGACGAGATGGGAAGGGTAAAATTAATTAAATGTTATGTCTGATTACGCTACATACATTTTTTTCTTAAAGACAAACAAGGAATCCGTAAAGATATCAATATCAATCTTATGAAATATTACAATAAAATTTCCTTGCATGATGTTAATTAGTGAATTTCGAGCATATTTACTTTTGTTGTTATTCTTATTAAAAGGTTTATAAATCCTATAAAATATCCTTAATAATGATAATTGTAAATTATCGTCAACCCATTATTGTCCCACTGCTGGGCACGGGTTTTCTCTCGAAATGAGAGAGTTTTAGGCCATAGTCCACCGCGCTGGCCAAGTGCGAATTGGTGGACTTCACACGCTTCTGAGAACTTTTTTTTCGAAGAACTTAAGTAGATCCTTAGACACTAGCTATTTTCTTATCCTTTAAGACAAGCCTAAGCATATGAAGTGTTCAAATAATTAATGGTACGTCTTATTGCAAATGTATCTCTCTCGTTAACCCTTTATTGTCCCACTGCTGCGCAAAGGTCTCCTCTTAGAATAAAAGACTTACACACACACACACTCTTGAGAACTTTTTTTTGAGTTGTGTAGGTTTCGTCACGATGTTTTTCTTCAACGAAAAGCAGAGATAATTAATTTTTAATACGCACATACATTAATGGTGGACCTCCCGATTGAGAGGGCAAGTTTCAACCATTAGGCTATCACTGCTCAAATGTAAATTATTAACGTATAATTATTAGCTACTTAAGTATTGTAGAGCAGTGATAGCCTAATGGTTGAAACTTGCCCTATCGATCGGGAGGTCCGAGGTTCAAACCCAGGCACGCACCACTGATTCATGTGCGTATTAGAAATTAATTATCACTGCTTTTCGGTGAAGGAAAACATCGTGAGGAAACCTACACACCCGAGAGTTCTTTAAAAAAAAATCTCGGAGGTGTGTGAATACCACGAATTCGCACTTGGCCAGCGCGGTGGACTATGGCCTAAACTCTCTCATACTGAGAGAAGACCCGTGCCCAGCAGTGGGACAATAATGGGTTGACGACGACGAAGTATATAAAAATTCGGTGAATACTTTGAAAAAGATGAACAGTGAATATAAAGTCAGCCAATTAGCATCTGGTTATCTTAATGGAAAATAATCTAAACTCGTCTCTTTATGACTAGCCAAACCCCGCAGCTTCGCGCGCGTTAAAAAAATCGATGTATCGATTGTCCCATGAGACTAAGATATTTTCCCACCGTAAAAAGTAGCCTTTATCCTAATCCAGAGTGTCAGCTAACTCCCTACCGAATTTTATGAAAGTCGCTTCTACCGTTTAGACGTGAAGAAGTAACAAACATACACACTCAGAAACTTTCGCCTTTATAACATTAGTATGGTTACAACTCTTCAAAATCCCTACTAATATTATAAATGTGAAAGTAACTCTGTCTGTCTGTCTGTCTGTCTGTCTGTCTGTCTGCTACTTATTCACGACTAAACAACTGAACCGATCTTTATGAAATTGGGCACACAGATAGTTTTGAACTCGAGAAAGGACATAGGCTGCTTTTTATCGAAAAAAAAATGGGTTGAAAGCGTTAAAATCGGGCATAAATGTTTGTATGGAAGTTCGTTTTTGACAAAGTCCCATATTGACAAGTCCGTCAAGGGGTACGATAGACTTACTTAAAACCTTATCTAAATAATAAAACATAAAAAAAACATTGATTTCGAGTCGACAACATATATCCATAAAATTCGGATTGTCGCGTATTTTGTTAAATTCTAATGTAAACATGTGTGACATGACAGTAGTGTGACATGGCAGTAGCCATAATGGCCGCCCGGATGCCATTCTGAATTCATTCAAAAATGATACGTATAAATTTGTAACTATCAATTATCATAAAAATAGATGTGCTTCAAATTGATTTTAATTTAATTTATGAAATATTTCAATAATAAAAAAGCATCCGTTGACGCGCTGCGGCCGCGCAGCTTGCGACCTAATGTAAAATCGCTCTTAGAGTACAGGGATTCCCAATTGATAACAGATGGCGCGTCATACTATTAAAGTAAAATAGTTATTCGAATCCAATAATTCAAAGGCGATAAAATGTTTTAACATTGTTTCAAAATAAAATTATCGACTCCATTTGTCACTCCATGTTCATGTTACATAAATAGTTTCTTAACTATTATTGCATAAATAAAGAAATGTTATTGACCACAACCTTATATTTTTAATTTTTAGCGAAAATAAATATTAAGGACAAAATACAATTGATAGTCTTTTAAGCAAAATACTAACATTAATAAGTCGATCAGTATCTAAATAAGATATAACAATTATATCATGAATTATTATTATAAAGAAGCGTTTGCAACTTTTGTGATAAATAATTGCATTTATGAATATTGAAGCATGGTTGATGAACACTTGGCTCTATTAACAAACGAGCAAGGTCAACATTATTGTTCTTTTTATATTTATGATATGTTCATTATAAATAATGTTATAGAAAACATGCATATAAATAAAAACATATTTTAAATTAATTTTAGAATAACAAAGTGTGTCAAAATAAGCCAAAATAGATGATGTTCTTAACTCAATAAGTATGTGAATTTCGCATCTGTTATTATAATCGTGATAGCCGTGTGGTGCCAAGTCGGGCGGATTAGAAACGCGAGGTCTGGGGTTCGAATCCAGTTGTCTTATGTTACATTATTATTATTATTATTGTAATCTGTAGTTTTCATAAATACTAATTTTAGTATTTTTTTTTTTTAATAACCAGCTCATTTTTAAATATTATTTAGTATCGGAAATGCAAAGCTTTCGCCCGCCTGGGAATAAATGTGTCACAAAGTTTATATGAAATTAATAGAGGTTTAACCTCTGTCAGGTAAAAGTACAAAATAATTTGGATTTACCTTGCCGACAAATTCAAATTTTAATGTAATGAACCACAAACAAGGCTTAATAAAGATAAACTATAAACATACCTGAGCGCCGCTTAAATGTTGGTAGAACCAAAATTACTTTACGTATTATTGATACTGCCATTAGATTTTTAGTTTTAGTTAGATGCATTAGGACGCACGGGTAAAACGTTTTTAATAAATTTACTATTAGCGAAAAATATAAGATCTGATAGAACAATAGCTATTGCCGTGGCGTCGTCCAGCGTTGCGCCCACACTTTTAAAAAGCGGTCATAATGCCTGCGTATTCGCCTTTGAGCGTCCACTCAAGATTTGTAGCAACGATTTCTCTAACATTTTTAATATTTCAAATCAAAGGAATACTGGAAATTCAATGCGGGATTGTTATTTGACTATTTGGGATGAAGATTCTGTAGATACAGCCATCGAGATCGAAGACATTATCCAACAAAATTTTGAATTCCTTCCGCCTCCCGGTACTCCTCCACACAAACTTTTATTTTTAGTAAAAATACGCTTTCTACACTCAATTAAATAGAAAATTTCTACAATTTCAATTTCTACAATAGCTCCACACTAGGATTTTTTCCTGTGTCGTGGGTACCATGGACACACAAGACGTATATAGAAACACCCAGACCCAGAACATGAATCTATTCAGATTCCTGTCTGGCCGGGAATCGGGGTGCGCTCCGCAACGCGGGTCATCAAGGTTGTCAAATTAATGTTAAAAGTAGGTTCACCTATATGTAATCTTACTCAGAAATTTAAAAGGACCAAAATTACTTAAAATAGTATTTTTCAATTCATAAAAGTTAAAATCCATATTTATAATCGATGCGCTTTGGTTTAAATGTGAAGGCGTTGTTTAAAAATATGTATTCCGATATTGTTAATGTGACCACTAAGACTGTAAATTGGTTCAAAAAAGGGGTTTACGATATTCTGATTCGTCTTATTTTCATAACATTTTACATAACAATATGCACCTACCCACAAATACACACATAAATTCATTCGTTTTTTTCACTCTGTGTTTGTCCGGGTAATCCTTGACCGGCTAAACCGATTTTTACGTGTTTTTTACTTTAGAAAATGTTATGGAACAACATGTAGACTACTTTTATCGTAGAATTCCCACTGAGTGAAGATTTGCGCGGGAAAAACTTTGCGATACATTGATTTGCACGCGGGCGTAGCCGCGGGTACAGCTAGTGTCATATAAATGCAATATTTTAGCTGCTAAAAGTTCCAACTGCAGAAATTCAGTCCGCTTTTTGTTTTCACAGCCTTTTTGCTTGTCTGCAAACGTTCAGAGCTTTGCTTGTGTTGTGAGCGAAACTGTAACTTTAGTTTTTCATACAAACTACAAAACGGTTCGTTTGATATAACATTATTCAATGGATTTTAAGCATTTTCATATTTTCTACGTTTATTGATAGTCTGGCAGATTTTTGTAATGATTTACTTTCTACACTCATAGCCCCAAACTAGGATTTTTTCCAGTGTCGTGGGTACCATGGACACATAAGACAAATACACAAACACCCAGACCCAGAACATGAATCTAAACTCATCATTCAGATACCTGTCTGGCCGGGAATCGAACCTGGGACCCATTGCGCGTCAGTTCGGTATGGTAACCGTACGCCACGCGGGTCTTCGGTCGAATTGATTTAACAGTTATTTTATTTTGTTTATTTTTTTTCTCTAGGGTTAGTTAAGTTCGAAAATCGAGTTTCTTAGTTAAGAGCTCGAGGTGTAAGTCAACAGTAGGATAATAAAGGGTTAACGTGAGAGATACACTTGCAATCAGGCGTACCATAAATTATTTGAACACTTCTTATCCTTAGGCTTGTCTTAATGGAAAGGAAGATAGCTAAGTTTCTAAGGATCTTGTGGGTGCCCTCTGCACGTTTAATTCCTAAGGTAAACGTAGGTTTGAAGTACACCTCGTCCCTGTAGTTCCGGGATCAGAATAGGGTTACGGTATCCCCTGCTTGTCGTAAGAGGCGACTAAAAGGGGCTTCCGGGGTTGCAGGCGGCTAGACTGGGAGCTCGAACCGTTCGGTCAGGTGATCCCCGGTAGGACGGCAGTATATGTGGTCGCATACCGTTGTAAAGACTAGACGGAGCGGTGCCGATGGGCCCAGTCGCCCATCTGGGAGGAGCCCGATGGGGCAACGCGCTCAGAGGATTCTGGTTGCGGTCGGACCGAGTTCCCGGAGTCCTCTTTATAGCGCCGAGGACGGCCACCGGTGGGTGTTAGTGCGGTAAAAATCCCACATAATCCTGCGTCGTTCCCACGGCGTCGGGTACCTTTTGAAGGTTTCCCCCTCGAAAACAAAAAAAAAAAGGTTTAAAGTACACTTTCTTATGGTAAAATATAATATATTACAGATTGCAATGATTCCAATAGACATCTGTAAGTCACTTTGTATAATACATAGTTCCTTTCTGAAGTCAATCCTAATGTGTTGCTACTCCACGATATACTTATAACATTGTACTATTAAGACGAATTGTGTCGATTGACGTAAGAACCATTAGTATCGGGATACGCATTTGGTCTCTGGCGTGTCACAAAGGAATATATGTATATACGAGTACATACACTATTAAACTCGTATAACCCTCGTTTTCGTCGCGCAGTGGGGTAAAAGAAATTCATGATAAATTTCGTAGTTGGTCCAAAAATCCAAGTCACAGCACAAAACAAATTAGCCGTCTACACTTTCTTTATCCACACAGGCGGAATAAAGGAATCCCACCTGTCATCCTCAATATCACAAATGTCATAAGGTCAAAGCAAAGGTCATAAAGTGAGGTGACCTGGTTCTTGGCAAGGTCTGGCGGGGTGCCAAGGAACCGGATTAGACGTTACAATGATCTATAGTATGTATGAATGTTCAGTTTATTTATAGTGATGTTGAATGTCGGTGTGGTTGAGTACTGACGAGTCATCTGGATTTGTCTTGTAACATTTTACAAGAATGTTCCGGAGTGTTATGAAGGTGGTCACCGCCACACCTATTTCTAGCGTGAATCAGTTCTTGCGTTTCGATAGAAGGGTGTGGATGCCGGCACCTTTTCACATGAGGCGATCATCATAGTCCTCGGTAGTAGCAAGGCGTGATTGACTTCAGATGGAACCCATATTCTGTATGAAGTTGATTACAGATGTCCATGGGCGGCAGTGGCCACTTACCATCAGGTGGACTGCGTGCTCGCTTGCTACTTCAGATAAAAAAAAAGAAAAAAGGAGTATTCTAGAACTAGATTCTTAAAAATGGTCCATATCATTGGCCTAACCAAAAAAACCCAACCATATGGGTTTTTTTTTATAGTTGGACCTAACGATAAGGCCGATGGGCCACCTGATGGAAAGCAGTTACCGCATATGGACATTTGCAACACCAGGGGAGTCGCCAATGCATCGCCAGCTTTGGAGGAGAGCTCTTTCTACACCTTTCTTGAAGAGTACCTCAGGAGGAAACTCATTCCACATCTTAAACGTCCGGTAGGAAGGAGCGCGCAAACCGATCTAAAAGTGAAACTAATATTTGTAATCAACCCCAGAAGAGATTGCGTTGCACCACCACTTTTATCTCTAGCGTGAAGCAGTTCTTGTGTTTTGATGGAAGGGTGTGGTTGCAAGCACACTTTTATATGAGGCGAACATGGCAAACTTCTCTCCGCCTAAAAGTCAAAAATCAAAAATTATTTGTTTTCCTCTGGTATATTACGCATGTATAATACATATAAACCTTCCATTTGAATCACTCTGTGTATTAAAAAACTGCATTAAAATCCGTAGTGCGGTTTTAAACATCTAAGCATACATAGGGACAGACAGCGGGAAGCTATTTTGTTAACCGACTTCCCAAAGGAAAGAGGTTATCTATTCGTCACGTATATTTTTTTTTTTTTTTTTTTTTTTTTTTATGTATGTTCGGGCGAAATGGCTAGAAATCGTCGACCTACCGACACGATTCATACGATATTGTATGCGACTAGTTTCACAGGCAGTCCCATATTGAGGAAAATGAAAACCTTCCGGCGGTTTTCCCGGAAAATTGGAAAATGTCGGTTTCTTAAAATCTTGAATAACTTGGGTGTTTATAAACCGATTTCTATTTTCTTTCTTTCATTTGATAGGAAATTTCGTCACGCAATTTTTTCTCTTGGACATGGGTATGCTGTGATGCTTAACTCTTTGAGTTATGGGGTGGAAACCACCACCACTCCTCAAGTTTTTTAGATAATTTGAGATAACTCGGCTTCTGCCGAATCGATTCTTATGAAACTTGGAATATGTATTATATATCTATGCTTATATAGGTTGACGAAAAATTTGACCTTCAACTCTTCGATCCTGATGATGCAGGGTTACAGCTATCCTAAATTATAACATTAGCTATTTGGTGCTTACATATATGTAACAAGACTACTAAGCAGAGACATGTGATGAAAATTTGACCTTCAACTCCTCAATCCTGATGATGCAGGGGTGCCTCAAGCCTAAACCATTGGGGTTGACCATTTGGTGCTTATGAGTATGTTATAACAATACTAAGCAAAGACATATTATAAAAAAAATGACCTTCAACTCCTCAACCCTGATGATGCAAGGTGCTGTAAGCCCAAGCCGTAGGTGATGGCCATTTGGTGCTTACGGATATATAATAAGATAGCAAGGCAAAGATGTACGATGACAAATTTGACCTTCAACTCCTCAACCCTGATGATGCAGGGGTACTGCAGGCTTAAACCATAAACGTTAGACATTTGTTGCTCACGGATTTGTAATAACATTGCTAAGCAAAGGTATACGACGAAAAATTGGACCTTCAACTCCTCAATCCTGATGATGCAGGGGTATTGAATGCCTAAGCCATAAAACTTAGCTATTTCAATCTTACGCATTCAAAATGATATTTAAAAAAATGTAAGGTAAAACATTAGAAAAATGGTTGTATACGGTGGAAAATTGGACCTTCAACTCCTCAATCCTGATGATGCTGGGGTGCTTTAAGCTTAAACTATAGGCGTTAGCTACATGATCGCTACGTATATCTGATAAGATTACTAAGCAAAGATATAAGATGAAAAATTTGACCTTCAACTCCTCAACTCTGATGATGCAGGGGTACTTCAGGCTTAAACTATAGGCGTTGGCCATTTGATGCTTATGGGTATGTAATATATTTACAAAGCGAAGACGTATGATAAAAAAGTTGACCTTCAACTCCTCAACCCTGATGATGCAGGGTACTGTAAGCCCAAGCCATAGAAGTTGGGGATCTGTTGCTTACGTGCATGCGATGAGATTACATAGAAAAGATATGACATGATAATTTTGACCTTCAACTCTTCGGCCCTGATGATGCAGGGGTACTTCAGGCTTAAACCATAGGCGTTGGCCATTTCATACTTATGGATATGTAATATATTTACAAAGCTAAGACGTATGATAAGGAAATTGACCTTCAACTCCTCAACCCTGATGATGCAGGGTGCTGCAAGTTTAAACCATAAGCATCGGCCATATGGTGCTTACGTATATGTAATGAGATTACTAAGCAAAGATATGACATGATAATTTTGACCTTCAACTCCTCAACCCTGATAATGCTGGGGTCCTTCAAGTTTAAACCGTAGGCATCGGCCATATTGTGCTTACGTATACATAATGTTGTTGTTCACAATACCAACAATGAGTTTCGGAGAGGATATAATTATGATCAAAAATTCCACTTTGAATACAATTACCTGAAAGATGCAAGAGTACTACCAACCTTTTTAAATTGGATGGGTTATTTTTATCAGTATCAGTTGAAGTATACTCTTAGTTATAAGGTTTATATTACTTTTTCTACTTTAAATATTGATAATTATAGGTCTATTCTTTAAATAAATGTTTACTCAGAAAAAGTTGTTTTATTCGGTTAGGTTAGGTTCGAACAGATTTTTCCAATTCAGAATCTAAGGGAGGGGGCGCGGTAGCGCCCCCGACCGGTTGTGTCAAAGAAGTCTATTTTTATATGATGACGTCAGCACATAATTTTATTCATCCGAAAATGGGACGAATAATTAATTTTATTCATCCGGTTAGCGGACGACTAGCAACAGCCATAACTGATTTTATCGTGACTGAAAAGCGTGAAAAAAAAAATTTTAAACAAAAAATACAACCGACTTCCATGCCACATAAAAGTAAAAAATAATTTAAATACATGTTGGTTTAGAGCAAACACAGTTCTTAGTACATAGTCCCGAAGTCGGCGCTCATATAAGATACATGTAGTTTCGTCATGATCCAGCAAAATATGGTAAGCGCCGACTTCGGGACTATGTACTAAGAACTGTGTTTGCTCTAAACCAACATGTATTTAAATTATTTTTTACTTTTATGTGGCATGGAAGTCGGTTGTATTTTTTGTTTAAAATTTTTTTTTTTATACTATGTAGTGAAGACCGTCGTTTATAAAAGTGAGCATGCAACAATGCCCTTCCATCAAAATGCAAGAACTGCTTCACGTCAGAAAAAGGTGTAGCGGTGGCTGGTATCGAACCTCAGGGTTCTATCACTAATTAAGTCTGTCGCCAATAGTTCCAGAACCATAGATCCCTACATTCCTGTCCAAGTCTGCTCGCGCTAATGCTACCCATCAGGCGCAGATTCCATAGCTATAGGGTCCAAGTATGCCTTCGCTAATGGTTCTCATCCACAGGCGCAGACGGCAGCATGACGGTGGCGCGCGGCGAGGAATCCCCCGAGCGGCTGGGCGGCGCGCTCCGACGGCTGCACTACCGCGCGACGAGGCGCGCCCACTCCGCCGCCGCGAGGCACCATGCCAACACGCCCAAGGTCAGTAATTCCAGCTAGTTCCGCCATCACCAGGCCTAAAAGACCCGGTAGATTTCAGTACCAGGCTCCAAAGACCTGGTAGATTTCTGGACCAGGCCTAAAAGAACTGGGAAATTCTACTTATACATTTGTGCAAATGTACCCGTTTGGTGCAGAAATTTATATGAACTTACAAATTCTCAGTTTCTTATAAGACTGTAATAATCATTTAGGTAAAGGGTAGGTAAAGGTACATAGGTAAAAGGTAAAGCAGGTGTTGAACATGGTGATGCTAGGTTTTGGGAGGTAGTGGCTTTTGGGCCTGGTGATGACAGAAATTACTTGTACAAATGACACGAGTGCACTGATCAATATATGTAGGTAGTTACAAAGTGTCAGTTTTTTGATGTAAAAACTTTTTTAGGTGGTTTGAACGGTTTTTATTAGAGGGAAACGTTACGGATTCGCGACACTGACATACTATGACGTAGTCGTAAGCATGCGAGATCTACCCATAACTGCTACTAAAGAACATGGCCAATTTTTGTATGGACGTTTGCATTGTAATCGAATTTATTGTACACGCATAATTATTGGTGTTTTAGATTCGTGAACGTTGGCATATTCGAATGCTATAAATAAAAAAATGTGTGTGTGTACTAGCGTACACTCGTAAGAAGTGAAACTTCTTTATGACGTTATTTTTCAAAAAATAATTTACTATATGCAACTTTACAGAAATTGGTTAAATAAAGTTAAATTAGATAAAGTTTAATAAAAGGCTTTTATTAAACTTTATCTAATAATCTAATCTATAATGATCTATCTAATATCACGCGTGGTAGGGATAAGAAAAAGGTGGCGCATAAGGGAAAAAAGATGGCGCGTAACGAAAAAATGTTACACTAATTTTTTTTCCAACCCCGATAAAGAAGTTTCACTTCAAAAACTCGTAAAACTTCTTACGTCGATAGAATAGAGCTAAACAGCTTCCTTGTCCCTATTGTTACATTGCTAACAATAAGTGCACTATTAAGCTATAGACGTTTATGTCGTTTATTACTGACGGATTGTCAAACACATTAATACGTTCCGTTTTATGATTATTATGCGTTAAATGAATAAAAAAAATATCTGACTGAAGTAGCAAACTAGCATGCAGTCCTACTGATATTTCGTACAGAACATGGGTTCCATCTGAAGTCAATCACAGATGCGTTGCTACTTCCGAGGACTATGATGGTCACCTCAGTGAAAGTGTGCCGGCAACCACACCCTTCCATCGAAACGCAAGAAATGCTTCACGCTAGAAATGGGTGTGTGGTGGTGGTACTTCCCCGGTTTATATGAGGCGACCATCTCAGTCCTCGGAAATAGCAACGCATCTGTGATTGACTTCAGATAAAACCTAAGTTCTATTTGAAGTTGCTTCCAGATATGGACGGCCCAGTGACCGCTTACCAGCAGGTAGACTGCATGCTCGTTTGCTACTTCAATGATATAAAAAACAACACTAAGCTACTAAGTGAGAACTTAAGCCCTCTTCAACTAGGCTCATCCGATTCCCATTAATCAAACTCAGATCATTGTAATGTTATAAATGGACTCAGCGGAACATCGATAAATATCCAATGGAGTACCGGAAATGGCCGCAAATTACAGTAAAGAATTGATGAACGAATTGACTTTTTTGATACTATAGAAGTAACAATCGCTGTTTGATGGTAAGATGGTATGGTGGTAATGATGGTATGGCGGCTAAGTTGGAACACTTCAAATCCGTGTCTTCCATATCATCCTGTTTATAAGGTATAAGAAATTTATATAATAATAGTAATAATCAATGTCAAAAATAGAAGTTATATAAAATTAATTTAGATAATAATATTAGTACAATATGTCATCAAAATTTCCGGTCATTATTTAGGCTTGATATGTCAGAAAGATATTCATTTAATGTATAATAGCATTTGTCTAATAAAAATTCATGAAGTTGTTTTTTAAATTTCACTACAATAACAATCGTACGTATTGACTTTGGTAGTTTGTTGTAGACAATGGGTGCTTTGCAGAAAATGCTTTGACGCAGAAGTTGCGTATTAGATGCTACTGTAGCTAATTTAGTGTTATTTCTTGCCCTGTTGCGTAATTCGAATAAAGTTTCTATATCTAAACTTCTATATCTATACTAATATTATAAAGAAGAAAACTTTGGATTTTGGCATGTTTGTTATGAATTAACTTAAAAACTACTGAACCGATTTTAAAAACTCTTTCCGCATTAGAATGCTACATTATCCGTGAGAAGCATAGGCTATTTATATTAGTAGAATATACAAAGCGTCTTTGCTAAAACTTGGGTGATGCGATTCTTGCCGTTGCGATACCTATTGATAATAGAACAAAAAAAATGTTGTACAATATAATAGAAAACATCAATATCTAAGAAAGACTTGGACACCGCCGCCGCCCAATGATCAGTATACCCTTACGCAAAGCAGTCGTCGAAAAATTTTTGGGACTACTATCAGAATAGCATCAATACTCACTGCTGATTATGGCTATTGACCAAATCCCCATTATGGATGAGGGGAGGGACATGTCCAGGAGTGGTGCTCAAATGTATAATGGTTGGATAGACTACCTTATAGTCTGCGCGAACAAAGTCGCATCGATTCTGCTAGTAAGTTAAATATATAGTCCTATTATTCTCAAAACATGGAAAATTGCAAAAGTGTTTTTTTTTTTATTTACTTGAAGTTAGTTTGAATTTGACTCAAAAATGACAGGTGCCATTCTTCCGGAAATTGAGATCCGATTCGCAGAACATAGTTTAATCCGGGATTCAATTTTTTCGACTGATAGACGTGTTCCGTTAAAATTCAACTGTACAATCTATGATTCTGGGAAAATTCTGTTGTGGAACCAAACAGTTTTAAGTTTAGACCTGTTTATCTTTTGGTAGTAAATGGTCACTCAGTTATGTTTTTATATTGAAATTAATCCAAGACTTTATAAGGTCTACCGCGTAAGTGAAAGTGTTAAATAAATTTAGTCGTAAGTTATTAAATAGTTTCGTCGATTTTTTGAAGTGAAACTTCTTTATCGGGGTTGTTGAAGTGAAACTTCTTTATCGGGGTTGGAAAAAAATTTAGTGTAACATTTTTTCGTTACGCGCCATCTTTTTCTTATCCCTACCATGAGTGATATTAGATAGATTATTATAGATTGTTGTCGTTGTCGTCAACCCATTATTGCCCCACTGCTGGGCACGGGTCTTCTCTCAGAGAGTTTAGGCCATAGTCCACCGCGCTGGCCAAGTGCGAATTGGTGGACTTCACACACCTCTGAGAACTTTTTTTTTTTAAAGAACTCTCGGGTGTGTAGGTTTCCTCACGATGTTTTCCTTCACCGAAAAGCAGTGATAATTAATGTATAATACGCACATAAATCAGTGGTGCGTGCCTGGGTTTGAACGTCGGACCTCCCGATTGAGAGGCCAAGTTTCAACCATTAGGCTATCACTGCTCATGTGGAGACGTTGCGGCTAGTTCTAACTAGAAAGAAGATAACAAAATCTAAATTGACTTCCAAAAAGATGTCACCAAATCTGAATAGTCCTAGATACCGTTGTTTTTAGCGGTCCACCGGGGTCACTTCGGGAACTTAGGGTATAAACAATAAGCTCATTGATTCGATTTTTTCATTGAGGCAATACATATTGAAATGTAAGTCTCATGCGGATCTACTTAAACTTTCATATACTTATGTATACAACTAAACAGTTTTTGGATTAAAAGATTTGATTGACGCCCCGCGTGATGCAGCGGTTACCATACCGGTCTGACGCGCAATGGGTCCCGGGTTCGATTCCCGGCCTGACAAGTATCTGAATGATTAGTTTAGATTCTTATTCTTGGTCTGGGTGTTTGTATATTCGTCTTGTGTGTCCATGGTACCCACGATACAGGAGAAAATCCTACTGTGGGCTATGAGTGTAGAAAGCGTATTTTTGTGTTTTTTATAAAGTTTGTGTTTATTATAAAGAAAAACTCAGATGAAATATATTCTAATTTAGGTTTTGATTAGCTCTATCGTCTTTCGCTCTTTTTATATTTCCGAACAAGGCCATTTAGTCTGGGAAATGTAGCCTTGTTTTTCCGACTAGAAACAATACATCTGAGCGGATTTAGGTCTGTGGCCGATGGACTTTAAGCGCTTATAGAGATTAACATCCGGATGGGCCTTCATTTGCTAATGGAAAGCAGGAAAAAGTCATGGTGTATGAACAACAATTTAGTAACTTAATACCGAAATAATTATATGAACAAAGAATAAACAACACTGACTAATTGACGCTATTTAACGCATTCTACATTTAACATGAAGGTAGTAGAACCAGTGTAGTTCGACCGGGGAAGTACAACCGTCACACCTATTTCTAGTGTGGACGATTTCTTGCGTTTCGATAGAAAGGTGTGGATGCCGGCACACTTTTACATGAGGCGACCATCATAGTCCTCGGGAGTAGCAACGCATCTGTGTTTGACTTCAGGTAGAACCCGTATTCTGTATGAAGTTGATTACAGATCTCCATGAGCGGCAGTGACCACTTACTATCAGGTGGACTGCATGCTCGTTTGCTACTTCAGGCAAATAAAAGAAAAAAAAACAAGACTGCATCTATATAACGAAGTGAACGCGTGACGTCAGGAAGGTCAGGGTCTTCATTACTATCCATTCTTGAAGATTTCAAGTAAAACGCAGGAGTCATTCTTCTTCGATTTATTCACAGTTCCTCAAAGGTCCGATCGATTCGACGATTGAATCTTTTAATACCAGCGTTCGTTCGCTTTATATAATAAAGTTGCGTGAGGTGACAATAACACATTTATGGAAGGTAGACTAAATTACAATTCTAAAAATCACTAAATATTGCTAATTTAATAAACAAACAATTTTCGATTTTTAAACTAACTTAAATTAGTTATTTTCGGCAACGTGATTTTGAAAGATACGCGGTGTCCCGCCGACATATATATCAATTAGGAATTGCAATCCGAAAAACCGGATCCGGTAATCCGGCGGATCCGGCACTTTACACAAACCGGATCCGGTACCAATTCACCACCGGATCCGGACCTCCACCAGATCCGGTGATTGTATATTTTGACAAAGATTTCACGTTACAAAAATAATTACCGTTAGAAATCGATCCTTTTTTTACACTGTTTTAACCGTTCGTTTATTGAGAAAAAAATGGCCGGATTGAAAATGAGGCCGGATTGCAATCCCTTATATCAATACATGAAGCAAAAACTCGGGATCCGTTTTAAGATGCTTGCTGCGGACGGAAGAGTACTTATGAAATTACGCACGGTTAAAGTCGATTTGGATAATCTTGTACTGATCTGATTTGGCTGTTGTGTCGTGTTCTGTCGAGTATGTACTCGTACATACGGTAGAAAAGCACACCACTATTCCAGTCGCATATAAATAAAAAAATCGATTTGTCTACGTGCTTAAAATCGCATCAAACCAAGAGAACAAAATTTCATTTTAATGTGTTGAAAATTAGTAACTCTTTATTCACTGTTATCATCAACTCTTTATACACCTTTACATTTTGTTAACGCGGATGAAACCGCGTGGAACGGCTAGTATCAAATAAACGTTACATCAAAAACATATTTATTTATATGTCAGCCGCTTATCGCTTATTACGGTATCACATATGATATTGCCGCAAAAAGATAAACGAGTTCCCGTCCGGCTCGAAGGACCATTAATTATTTGATCGCGGTTGTCATAAACATCATAAATAATACCGGTGAATGTATCTTTTTATTGGTTATTTTGAAAGTTTCAGTGGAAAATGATATAAAGGTGCTCTTTTTTGGTTTTCGATGTAATAAACCTTAAGGTACCCTTCGCGGATGGAGCAACGCTGCATTATGTGGTGACCAGTGGTAGAAACAGTGTAGGTCGACCAAGGAAGTACCACATCTACACCTATTTCTAGTGTGAAGCATTGAAGAAGGGTGTGATTGCACACTTTTACATGAGGCGACCATCATAGTCCTCGGGAGTAGCAACGCATCTGTGATTGACTTCAGATGGAACCCACGTTCTATATGAAATTGATTACAGATGTCAATGAGCGGCAATCAGGTGGAATGCATGTTCGTTTGCCACTTCAGCCAGAAAAAAAATGTTAAATACTTACTTGCTAAAACTGCTTTCTCCAAAGAAATGCAATTGGTGTCTTCAGAGCGTGTTAGCTCGTTGGTTTACAGCCAAATTTGCGTAAAAACCACCACACCGTCTGATTTTTACTGCGTTATAGTTGTCGTTCTACCACAGTCTTGACCGGAGTTGCTCGGAAGGTTCGAGCCTTCTTTTTCGAGAGCCTGCCTCTTCGAATTCTTGTTGCCGATATTTCGACCCAGTTGCATGAATCGTGGTCACGGCAAAAAGAATTCGAAAAGGATTCAAAAACCGCATATCGTGAGTACCCGTTAAGTATCAAAATGTGTCAACTCCGCGGTAATATTAGTCTAAAATCATATATAAGTTTTATGCATTATTTGAAAAAAAAAATAGCATTGCGCAATCCTTCTCTACATCAACTATAACCGTGCGTAGTATCACACTCCTCCGCCTGCGGCAAGTATCTTAAAAACGAATCGCAAGTCTTTGCTTTACGTATTAATATATAGATACCAACAAAAGTGAATGTTTTTTGAGTATTCTGTTTACAGTATAATATTGCACAGATAAAAACATCTTTCACAATCTTACATATTTAACTATCTGAAACATAGTAATTGGGTATTTGGGTCAGTGGGTAGCTAAGGGTAGAATAGGCCCGATGTTACGGCCCTTTATAAACGCTTCGCTTTATTGAAATCAGGCTTTTATTTATGTGTGACGCGACCATAGGTCAGTAGGGAGGGCTTATCATGCCGTAATGTCAAAGAAATACCTTCCGGCATTAGACGGTCAAGACACCTTTTCTATAGTTAGAGAGATAGAATTTTGTTACTATCTGAAATGATCGAATAATAAGGGTGCAGGTTAGCTAATGGTTAGGTAACTATTGTGTACATCTATAAAACAGGTGGTTTTACAGGCGGTAGAACCAGTGTACTTCGACCGGGGAAATACCTATTTCCAGCGTGAAGCATCTCTTGCGTTTTGATGGAAGGGTGTGGTTGACGGCACACTTTTATATTAGGCGACCATCATAGTCCTCGGGAGTATCAACGCATCTGTGATTGACTTCAGATAGAACCCATGTTCTGTATGAAGTCGCTTACAGATGTCGCAGGGCGGCAGTGACCATTTACCATCAGGTGGACTGCATGCTACTTAGATCAGATAAAAAAAGAAAGTTACATATTACACATTTTTATATTTATTAGCTTCACCTGTATGTTTGTATGTTTGTAACCGTCTTCTTTGGGCGCGATTTTGACCCACTTTAAACGGCCAGATTTCGTTCAAACTTTGTAGATTTATTGAGGACCGATGACAATACACTAATTTGATAAAATTATTTCATAACTAAAGTTGAAATAATCTTTTGTCATGACGCGGTAAGAATAATACTTGTATGCTTGGAGTTAGAGACGTGCAATAAAAATATTTAGAGTACTAAAATAATCAGTAATAAAGAATGGGGGTATCGAATTTTTTATTTCTCACAAGAATTAATACGTAATTCAATTATATGAGAATTAACAGTATTACTTTACATTATTACTTATCTTAAGCCAGTGTCGTGTTGCAGATGAGTTTGTTCAAAAAAATTTTTATGCTCTAACCCAGAGGAGTCGCCAATGTGCTCTTTTCGCTTATTTTTTGAAGCCCCATGTCATAACGCCCTTGGAATACGCCAGGACGAAGATCATTCCATGTCTATAGATTAAAAAAATGTCTGACTGTTTTTGTATATTTTTGAAAGCAAGGTAGACCGTATGTGTTTCGACAGCGAAGGGACCAACCACCATATCTATTTCAAGCGTGCTGCAGTTTTTTCGTTTTGGTGGAAGGTTGTCATTTTCGGCTCATTTTCATATTACGCGAAGATTATAGTCCTCGGGAAAATCACCCAATTTTGATGGACTACAGATATTGACTACAGAACCCTTGTTCTCTATGAAGTTGTTTACCATCCGGTATATTACAAGCCTGTTTGCTACTCCAATCTTATAAAAAAAAAATGCGGCACTCGGGGACTGCCGTGGTAAAGCTATTGCATTTTCGTTTTCGTAGTGTCGTGCTATATACATACACGTTAAGCAAACGCTCGGCCGCCACATGGTGGGTGAAGTGGGGGTGTTAGGTTTTTTTCGTTACGGAATTTCTTGATTCGGTCGCCGCGCTCAAAGCCCGCGATAAAAGCTACGCAGTAGCTTAAAAACCATCAAACACAAAATTTTGTTGTAAGGTTTTAAGTCGCTTTTATTAAGGTGTATAAAAAGGGCACATTCCTAGATCCTTAGAAACAAAGACATCAGCCCTACGAGTACCTACGAAATGCCGCTAAATTACGGCTTCGTAAAGAAAGCCCTTATATTTCAATTTCCCACAAAGGAGATAGATATTAGGGCATAAATTTTAGGTATCCTTGGACGGTGAAGCCTAGCAACAAATTTAATCAAGGAAAAATAGGCGTCGACAATTTATTTCGCTTATATACGTCGATGTACCTAGCAGGTGAACCGTATAGGGGATATTTTATATACGGATTTGAACCGTACAGGAGATAATTTGAATTTGATTTTTTAAAAGTGGTTGAATGACTGTAGTTCGACCGGGGAGGTACCACCGCCACACCTATTTCTAGCGTGAAGCATTCCTTGCGTTTCGATGGAAGGGATCGTTGCCGGCACATTATATGGCGGCCATCATAGTCATCGGGAGTAGCAACGCATCTGTGATTGATTTTAGATGATCATCTGTGATTGATTCATGTTCGGTATGTGGTTGATTACAAATGTCCATGGGCGGCAGTGACCCATTACCATCAGGAGGACTGCATGCTCGTTTGCTACTCCAGTCAGATAAAAAAAAAGAAAACAAATTAATGAAGCAAAATTATTTTAACACATGGTAGAACTAGTGTAGTTCGACGGGGTAAGTATGTCACCACGTCCATCCACTTCGGTGCGACCACCTTAGTCCTCAGGAATAACATTGACTTGCTTTCTATGAGAGTGCTACCATCTGGGACTCTCTGAAATAAAACTGCTTTCTACTTCGATAAAAATACTTTTATTTACCATAAATCATCAATTACCTACATATATAACAAAATAGAATTAGATAAATCAAAATATATTTTTTTATTTTATTTTTTTAGTTTTTTATCTCATTCATGAAACATGACGTGTCATAACGTGTCGAACTACTTTTTTATTGTTTTCTCATAATACTGCATATCTTCTTTTAAAAAAATCTTAGAAGACATAACAAACAAACTTACATTCACTTTTATTATTATATTAATACGCGAAGCAAAAACTTGTGACGTATTTTTAAGTAATATGTCGCGGACGGATTAGTATGAAATTTTGACGGTTATAGTGGGCGTAGAGAAGGAGTGCAGAATGCTTATATTTTTTTCATTTATTGCATATCCCATCAACTCATTATTGGCCCTCTGCTGGGCACGAGTCTTCTCTCAGAATGAGAGAGTTTTTTTAGCTAGCCCGGCTAGCTCAGTCGGTAGAGCATGAGACTCTTATTGCATATATCATACATTAAATCAACTAAAAACACATTACACACACTACCGTGCATTTGTCACAAACACATAGTAAACGAAATAGAACATTCAATGTCTTACTATGAAAACACATAACGTGAAAAATGTCAGATGTCTTTGCCAAAATACCGCTATTGCTTTTAAATGCGGCTTAGATAATTAAACCTGTTTTTATATTTAACAGGCGCGATATAAATTACTTAAAAATTAGTACATTTGATTTGAATTTGAGAAATATTCGTACTACATTGGACAATACCAAGTTTAGTTTTTTAATTTAAATTATGGTCGAATTTCGACCGATGCAACGAGTGACTAGTAATATTAGTAGGGATTAAAAAAAATATGATTATGAGTCAGAAAATTAAATTTCAAAAGGTATTTTGATTAATCGTGTTCTATCTACTAATCTGTACCAAGGATGCTGTATTGATGGGATTCATTCATATTCAAATTCTATTTAGATTCAGTGAGTTTACGAGGTCGAGGGGATTTCAAATTGCTTTGTTTAAATTTTAAGTGGCTCTAGTGCAGAATAAGGTAGGTAGGATGTTTGGGAATTGCTTACGTCTATGGCAGGATACATATATAGTATTAGAATTCCCTATATATACACACACCTATTTCTATAAAAAATGGATATAAATAAGAAAAACGACAAACCCGCTGAGTTTCTTGCCGGATCTTCTCAGTTGAGGTCGTATTCCGATCCGGTGGTAGTGTAAGAAAAAAAAATGTAACTGACAATTTGTAAGTGCCCCCGCAGGCCTATACAAAATAAAGACCATTTCATTTAATTTCATTTCTATCGTGAAGCATTTCTTGCGTTTCGATGGAAGGGTATTTTTGCCGGCACATTATATGAGGCGGCCATCATAGTCATCGGGAGTAGCAACGCATCTGTGATTGACTCAGATAGAACCCATGTTCTGTATGATGTTGCTTACAGATGTCCATGAGCGGCAGTGACCACTTACCAGCAGGTGGACTGCATGCTCGTTTGCTACTTCAGTCAGATAAAAAAATACCCAACTGCCGCAGGAGTGGAATATTTCTGGAAAGTACTTTTGGCACTCTCTACAGCCAAATGGGTTCTCAAATTGTACCTTGAAGCCTAATCTATCATGATTTGAGATGTCCATGTGCGGCAGTGGCACCTTACCATCAGGTGGACTCCATGCTCGTTTACTACGTCCTCGTCGTCCTACGAACACTGGACTGTACAATCAACCTAATCAGGTTGATTGTACAGTCCAGTGTTCGTAGAACGATATTGTTGTGTTCGTTCAAATCACCCATGCAATGCTTCGGCAAAACGGCTTCGACGACCTGCGTGGCGGAGCGGTTAACGTACCGATCTGACGTGCAATGGGTTCCGGGTTCGATTCCCGGCCAGACAGGTATCTGAACGATGAGTTAAGATTCATGTTCTGGGCCTGGGTGTTTGTGTATTCGTCTTGTGTGTGTCCATGGTACGCACAACACAGGAGAAAATCCTAGTGTAGAAAGCGTGTTTTTTTTTAAATGTAATCTTGTTGGAAAAAAAAGCTAGTAGTAACTGCTGCCTGTTACGTCATTAATAAGAAACAAAACCAGTTTTGCTTCCTCGCCTCATTTCCTGGTTATTTTGTCAGTATTGCTTTGTTTGACAAAAAATCTTACAACCAGGCCAGTATTTTCTTATTTGGTAAAAGAGGTTTCTTTTAAAGCAAGAGTTCTAGATTTTTTCTTTTATCTAACAGTGTAGACAGATAGTATACAATGAGTTTACATTAAGTTTAATTAAAACACAGAATTACAAGAATATGAAGAAGAACATTTTAATTAACGATCACCGTACAAATAGGGGAAATCTAAAAAACATATATTTAAACGTGTAAGAACAGTTATATATTAAATCATAAAAAAATATCATTTTTTTATATCAAGCGCTTACGAACAGTAAGGAAATACATAAAAATAAATTATTACAGAATTCCAACGCGTGTCAAATTATAACGGAATTTTAATTACTTTAAATGTCAGATTTGAAATAAATCATTTTGAGGAAATACCACATTTTTATTTAAATTGCGCCTAAATTCCTGCTCTGTGATTTAAAAAATGTAACAACTCAAAATTGTAAAGACAAGATAGAGTAGATGTATTTTGATGACATAAAAATTAAGAGTAAATAGTACCTTAAGATATGCACTGTTCTTCCCTGTAGTTCCGGGATTACAATAGGGTTACGGTATCCTCTGCGTGTACTAAGCGACTAAAAGGGGCTTCCGAGGTGACGGGCGACTCGAACCATTTGGCCCGGAGACCCCGGAAAGAACGGCGGTATGTGTGGTTGGTAAAATTTTTGGAAATATCTATTATTCATTTATTTTTAGAAACCCAAAACAGTTGCGATGGGTAAACACGAGGTTGTTCAGTTAAAATATTATTTTAATTATATATCTGTTTATTGTTTATCTACATATTTTTCACAGATCTCATGATATCTTATTCATTTAGAAATGGTAATAATACTTGGCCATAATTGCCCTGTGATGATCTATAACATAATTTACTCTAGGTATAGGACAATCATGTCAGAATTGCTGTTTCTGAGTTCAGTTAAATCAATAATCCGCGACCGCGACGCGCGACGACCCGCATGGCGGAGCGGTTACCATACCGATCTGACGCGCAATGGGTTCCGGGTTCGATTCCTGGCCATACAGGTATCTGAATGATGAGTTTATATTCATGTCCTGGGTTTGGGTGTTTGTGTATTCGTGTGTGTATCCTTGGTACCCACGACACAGAAGAAATCCTAGTGTGGGGCTATGATCTAGAAAGCGTGTGTAATAATCGTTTAAAAATATGATTTCAAATAAAATAGGAATCTTCATCTCAAGATCAAATTTCACAAAGCGGACTCATCAAAAGTTGTCTATTTTATCAAATTTCTCGCCTCATCACATCCAACCGTCTACTATTACCCAACCGTCATCCCATCTGAAGGACTTAAGATCCCACATCACTTATTAATCTCATTTCAAGTCCAATTTGAGGAAAGCCTCTTGAAACTTGCGAAACTTTGGTCCAATTCCAGGAAAATAATCTTTGAAATCCCTATCATGGTTTCAATTATCTTTCCTTTTTATGATAATTGGGAGTGATGTGACATTTGAAGGCATAAGATCTTCTCGGATTTTTATTGTTAGTTATATGCAAATGATTCTTTAGGACGGTTTATGCGTCAAATTTTGACATAAAGTAAAGTAAAGTAAGTATTAAAATTTAAAGTATTAAATTAGAAAGTATAATTTTTTCTGTTACCTCTATCCTTTCATTATTCTGTATTATATTTTTTTATCTGACTGAAGTAGCAAACGAGCATGCAGTCCACCTGATGGTAAGTGGTCACTGCCGCCTCTACCTGCGACATCTATAATCAATTTCATACAGAACATGGGTTCCGTCTGACGTCAATCACAGATGCGTTGCTACTCCCGGGGACTATGATGGTCGCCTTATGTGAAAGTGTGCCGGCAACCCATTATATATAATATTACTATTATTATTTATTATTATTATTACCCATTTTCACTACCTATTATTATACTATTAGTTGCTGACATACGAAAATTGCTAAATTGTTACTACCCTCTCTTGCATCTGAAATATTTCCTTCATACTAAGATTGTCTGCAAGACATACCTATTTTAGTGATAAAACCGCTTGTTGTACCTTTCTTTATGTGTCTTTTATGTGTTGTTTTTATATCTGATTTTGGTGTATTATAAAGTTGTTTGTATTGTAAATACAGACATTAACGCCAGACCTTTTTCTATTAGATATGTGATTGCTACTAACTGGAAACTCAGATGCTTAGCATGTGATATGAAGGTCTGCGTTAAAAAGATTGAAAAGTTTTTCAAAATTTGTTCAAAATTCTGTTAATTTTATAACGAACACTATAAACTTCATATTTATGAGTGGTCCAGATTCAAAAATATTGAATTATATATTTCGCCGTTTTTTGAGAATTAACCTTTAAAGGGGTAAAATTAAGTTAAAAAAGGGTAAATTTTGATGCAAGCACCATGATTTGTATTAGGCATTTTGCCTATAATTCTTGGAATGAACCCCTTAGGGGTTAAAACCTCAACCATCTACGAGCTCTAAGGGGCCACGACGACATAATACCTCAGTGTAACTATTATAACACCGAAAAATGTTGAGTATGTACCCGTAAGATTATTACTACCGCCTACTATTTATGCGCCGAATATTCGGTTGCTATTCGGTATTCGGCACATTCGGCATCTTTTCTCTATTTGTATTCGGCCGAATTATTAGGATGTGGTGCCGAATATATTCAGTTCAAGTTTTTCTATTTTTAACCGACTTCCAAAAAGGTGGAGGTTCTCAATTCGTCTGTATTTTTTTTGTTGGCTACACGTCAACACGTTACAGGGTCAAAAAGAAGAAACTTTTTTCGTAAGATTTTTTAAAATCAACATTTTTTAAAATTTCAATCACATTCGTATTATTTCCAAAACTATCAATGTTTATTTATAAACCTCAATTCAACATTTTAGTTTTTTATGAACACACTGTCCTAATTGTTCTTTAATCAAAGATGGTAAACCAAATAATTCGGCTGAATATCCGGTTCGGTAAAAGTCAAACCGAATAGTATTCGGTTATTCGGTGAAACCACTATTCGGCGCATCTCTAATTATTATTATCACTAGTCACCCATCGCATCGGTCAAAATTCGACCGTAATTTAAATTAAAAAACGAAATTTTATATTGTCCAAAGTAGTAGGTACGAATATTTCTCAAATTCAAATAAGATTTATTTTTAAGTAATTTTGAACGCGCCCGTTAAATATAAAAAGAGGTTTAATTATGCACTATAACCATGCAAAATTTCATACTCCTCCGTCCGCGGCATATTACATAATAATACGTCACAAGTTTTTGCTTCACGTATTAATTTAATAAAATATCCAAAAAAAAAAAACACATGAACATCAAATGAAAACAAAAGCCACGCGACACGGCGTCTACATCCGGCGGTGATGACGTCGCTAATGCAGTGACGTCACATCCGGATCCGCCGTCGGTTCGTTTCCGCCTGAGTGATTGCTTTGATTAGCATTAGCTGCTGGATTTCCTTACCCATTTCCGTACTGCTGTAGCTTTTTTAAATACTAACGCCTCATTACACCGTATTTTAACACATGAACTGGTAATGTGAATTTCAGTTGTGGATCAAATCAGATACAATTTCCAGATTCGCCAAGATCATAAGTATTTAAGTACCCATTTATTATAACACGCAAATGGCAAGGGAAAATGAATTCTGCTGGCGTTGGATAACTACAATCAACGCCAGAAAAAAATAAGAGAGTACTTGTTTAAAAAGACTAGTCATCTGTCGCAACGGTAGAAATTCGATCGTAATTTAAATTAAAAAAACTAAACTTCATATTGTCCAAAGTAGCACCCATTTAAATAAATTGTAATCATTTTCAAATTATTTTGAACGCAACCGTTAAAGGTAAAAAGAGGTTAATTATCTAAGCTGCATTTAAAAGCAATTGCGGGTATTTTGACAAAGACATCTGACATTTTTGACTTTATGTGTTTTCATAATAAGACATTGAATGTTAAATTTAAGTGTTTGTATCAAATGGACGGTAGTGTGAGTAATGTGTTTTTAGTTGATTTTATGTATGTTATATGCATAGTTTGAAAGAATA
The DNA here is from genome assembly GCA_949699795.1 of Spicauda simplicius. Taxonomy (NCBI): domain Eukaryota; kingdom Metazoa; phylum Arthropoda; class Insecta; order Lepidoptera; family Hesperiidae; genus Spicauda; species Spicauda simplicius. Next base: position 433,732 of record OX453080.1, read on the forward strand.
TTGACATTTTGCACTCCTTCTTTACGTCCACTATAACCGTCCAAAATTTCATACTAATCCGTCCGCGGCATATATATTAATAATTATCTGCTTTTTGGAAAAGGAAAACATCGTAAGGAAACCTATACACACGAGAGTTCTTTAAAAAAAGGTTCTCGGATATGTATGAAGTCCACCAATTCACACTCGGCCAGCGCAGCGGACTAAGGCCTAAATCTCTCTCATTCTGAGAGAAGATCCGTGCCCAGCAGTGGAACAATAATGCGTTGTACCGTAATGTATAATAGTAGAATTTTAGAACGACGAATGCTTAAATGAAATGAAATGAGTTTATTTGAGATATAAAATGAGTTACATACATGGATATACTGGTTTAACAAAGTAACAGAATAGTAACACAATCTGATTATAGTACGTAATTTCATGCAGTACCTATATAACAGATATTATACAATTTCAAAACGTTGGCATGTTTGTACAATAAATATAGTCATAGAAGGCCCAACACTAGGATTCCCTGTATCGTTAAAACGTAAAATAAAGTTTATTTAAACAATTGCAATAAAACTCAGCTTCAACTTATAAACTTATTTATTCCTCTCACTAACACTTCCAGGTTTTGCTTCCACTATGGCCTAGAAATACACTGCACTTATTGCTTCGAATATCCAATTCGCTTGTTAACACTTCTTCACTTCTCAACTTACAAATAACAACTGAGCCTCGTGTTTTTGTCGCAATCCTTTTTATACCTTTCCCTTGTAGGTAGATCACAAAATAAAATTGCTTTCTATCGTACCTAGTCTTTATAAAGGTTTTTACCTGCTTAAAAATGACAATAAAATCGGACCTAACACAATATAATTAGTATCAACATTCCCTTATTTACCATTCAAGTGTACGACAGATCTGAGCAGCATTATTGCCCGCCATTGACTTGCAGACGAGACGGGTGCCTGGAAATTACTGGAACCGTTTACATAAAACAGACCAATTGGGAACTTTACATAATGACGTTTGCGGTTTTGGAAAAAGGCTTTTCAATTAGGTTTAATATATAACTAGCTCTTACCCGCGGCTTCGCCCGCATGGTCAAAGAGAATTGTTAATGAGTTGATTAATACACATGACACATTTCTGGTGGATAAATATGTGACAGTTCCACAATTTTCAAGGTGGTAGAACCAGTGTACTTCGACTGGGGAATTACCACCGCCACACCTATTTCTAGCGTGAAGCATTTCTTGCGTTTCGATAGAAGGGTGTGGTTGCCGGCACACTTTCACATGACGCGACCATCATAGTCCTCGGGAGTAGCAACGCATTTGTGATTTCCTTCAGATGGAACCCATATTCTGTATGAAGTTGATTACAGATGTCCATGGGCGGCAGTGACCACATACCATTAGGTGGACTGCATGCTCGTTTGCTACTTCAGTCAGATAAAAAAAATACAATACAGAATAATGAAAGGATAGAGGTAACAGAAAAAATTATACTTTAAATTTTAATACTTTAATTTTATGTCAAAATTTGACGTATAAACCGTCCTAAAGAATCATTTGCATATAACTAATAATAAAAACCCGAGAAGATCTGGACAAAAATAAAAATAAGATACTACTTAAAGAAATGTAATGACTGATACAGTACTTACTACTAATTAAGTGAAACTACTTAGAGTAAAAAATAAAACAGTAAATAAAACCTAAACAACAATTTATCCAGCACGAATTCAAGTATTAATTGCCTTTGACTTAAATAAATTACATGTAGAATTTGATAGCGTGATTCAGAACTTGTAAATGAATAATACCAACGCCATCTATTAACAACGTCTGGAACTACTAAATATCCAGCAACTTCGTTATTCTCATGGGAATGAGAACGTGTCGGACCCGTATGGTCACCGCTCCGCCACGCGGCTCGTCGAGTATTATAAGGAATCCACTCGCTTACTTTAAAGTATTGGAATTCAAAGTTCATTCTCCGGAACGTACGCATGCTATGCGTAACGAAAATACAACCCAGTATATTGGTTCCACGGAGAATTCCTTTCATGTCCGTTGCATTTTATTTCTCCTAGAATAAAATTATAAGTGCTGTTCGAAGGAGCTCTCTGAAAACGTCTTTTTTACGTTGAAACTGAAAAAAATACTGAAGTGTATTTTTAAGCTATTGCATAGCTTTCATCGCGGGCTTTGAGCGCGGCGGCTGAATTAAGAAATTCCGTTACGGAAAAAACCTAACACCCCCGCCTACCATGTAGCGTGGCCGAGGGTTCGCTTAGCGTATGTATACGGTACGACATTAAGCTCGCACGGATCGCTCGGAAAAAGAGGTTTATTAAATAAACTGCATTTAAAAGCAATTTTGACAAAGACATCTGACATTTTTGACGTTGTGTCTTCATAGTAAGTTCTATTTCGTTTATTATGTATGGGTTTTTATCAAGTGCAAGGTAGTGAGAGTAATGTGTTTTAGTAGAATTTATGTATGTTTCATGCATTATTTGAAAAAAATATTAGCATTGCGCAATTCTTCTCTACATCACTTATAACTGTGCGTAATTCCACACTCCTCCGCCTGCGGCAAGTATCTCAAAATCGAATCACAAGTTTTTGCTTCACGTATTAATATATAGATGATCCGTAATATCAATGATTGCATTAAATTCTCCGTATGTTATTATCGAGAATGCTTTCAATTCCCGCTGCATTGCCAATAGACGGGAATTGTTGACATTCCCGCAATTCCTTTCAGAAAAGGGCGCTTATTAATGTTGAACGCACTCAACTATAGTTTGATCATTACAGTAATATCTTAATTAATATCTTTTAACAGTAGGATGATGGCATTTGTGGCTGCATTCCGTCGTAAATACCGAGAGACACGGTGAGCATCAATCGGTCACCGAGGAAGGGCCCAAAAGAGGCATTGCGCTCGGAGGACTCCAGTTGTGTTCGATTGGAGAACCCGGAGTACTCCACGTAGCGCTGAGGACGGCCACCGGGGGGGATTTTAGTAAGGTAAAAATCCTACGTATCCCGGCCTTCCTCCCATGGCGGGTATCTCTTGAACGTTTCCCCCTGGATAACAAATTATAATTTTTATATTGGTGTATTAATTTGATATCCATATTAATATGATAATAAATATATTGAAATAATATACTTAGTAAATGGTACCCTGACAATTGAGTCCTAATCAGTTCGATTCAAGGCCATTTATTCTTCGGATTGAAGTTAACATAGAAAGAAACTATGTAAGTCCGTCGTCGGTAATAGAGCAGTGATAGCTTAATGGTTGAAACTTGCCCTCTCAATCGAAAGGTCCGAGGTTCAAACCCACGCACTACTGAACTATGTGCGTATTAGAAATTAATTACGAGTACCACTGTTTTTCGGTGAATGAAAACATCATGAGGAAAACTACACCGCCGAGAGTTCTTTAAAAAAAGTTCTCGGAGGGGTGTGAAGTCCTCCAATTCGCAATGTAAACTATTGCAATGTAACAACATTCACGGATAATAGATAAATGTTTGTTACTCAATATGGATTAAATTTAGTGTAGATAGATTATTCTTTGGAAAAACGGCCGCTTTTTAAAAGTGTGGACAACATAAAGACTACTCTTATCGTAGAACTCCCACTGTATCGAGATTTGCACGGGAAAAACTTTGCGATACATTGATTTGCATGCGGGCAAAGCCACGAGTACAGCTAGTAGGCTATATAACTTTAAATATGGTGCCTGTGGTCAGAGAAAAAGTCTACTCTGGCCACTCCAGTCACTCCGCTCAACCCGCTCATTGCAGTCGCTCCAATCATTTCCCTCATTCCGGTCATTCACTCCGGTCACTCCGCTCATTCCATCGATCGCTCTCGGCTCTGGGAACTCCGCTCACTCCGGGCACTCCGGACAATCCAGTCATTCTAGGCACTCCGACCAATCCGATCACTCTGGCTACTCTGGCTACTCCACACACTCCGGTCAGTCTGTGCACTCGGAAAACTCCGTTCACTCTAGGCAATCCGGTCACTCCGGGCAATCTGGCCACTCCGGGCAATCCGGGCACTTCGGTCACTTTGGGCACTTTGACCACTCTGGTCATTCCGGGCAATCTGGTCACTCTGGGCAATCTCGCACTCTGGGCAACCCGGTCACTCTAAAGCTAATCTGGCCACTCCGGGCAATCTAGTCACTCCAGGCAATCCGGTCACTCTGGACACTCCGGTCATTCTGGGCATTTCGACCACTTTGGTCACTCCGGGCAATTCGGTAACTCCGGGCTATCCGGTCACTCTGGGCAATTCGGTCACTGTGGGCAATCCGGTCACTCCGGGCAATCCGGTCACTCTGGGCATTCCGGTCACACTGGGCAATGCGGTCACGCTTGGCCATGCAGTCACTCCGGGCAATCTGGTCACTCCGGGTAATCTGAGCTCTCCGGGCAATCCGGTTACTCTGAACACTCCGGTCACTCTGGGCACTTCGGCCACTCTGGGCACTCCGGGCAATCTGAGCACTCTGGGCAATTCGGTCACTCCGGGCAATCCAGTCACTCCGGGTATATCGGTCACTCCGGGAAATCCGGGCACTCCGGGCAATCTGGTCACTCCGGACACTCCGGGCAATCTGGTCACTCCGGGCACTCCGGGCATATCGGTCACTCCGGGCAATCTGGCACTCAGGGCAACCCGGTCACTCTGAGCAATCCGGTCACTCCGGGCACTCTAGTCACTACAGGCAATCCGGTGACGCTGGACACTCCGGTCGCTCTGGGCACTTCGACCACTTTTGTCACTGTGTTCAATCCGGTCACTCCGGGCAATCCGGTCACACTGGGCAATGCGGTCACTCCAGGCAATCTGAGTACTCTGGGCAAATCGGTCACTCCGGGCAATCCGGTCACTCCGGGCATATCAGTCACTCCGGGCAATCCGGGCAATCTGGTCACTCCGGGCAATCTGATCACTCTGGGGGCAATTCTGGCACTCCGGGCAATCTGGGCACTCCGGGCAATCTGAGCACTCTGGGCAATTCGGGTACTCCGGGCAATCTGAGCACTCTGGGCAATTTGGTCACTCCGGGCAATCTGGTCACTCCGGGCACTCCGGGCAATCTGGTCACTCCGGGCATATCGGTCACTCCGGGAAATCTAAGCACTCTGGGCAATTCGGGCACTCCGGGCAATCTGATCACTCCGGGCAATTTGGTCACTCCGGGCATATCGGTCACTCCGGGAAATCTGAGCACTCTGGGCAATTCGGGCACTCCGGGCAATCTGAGCACTCCGGGCATATCGGTCACCCCGGGCACTCCGGGCAATCTGAGCACTCTGGGCAATTCGGTCACTCCGGGCAATTTGGTTACTCCGGGCAATTTGGTCACTCCGGGCACTCCGGGCAATCTGAGCACTCTGGGCAATTCGGTCACTCCGGGCAATCTGGTCACTCCGGTCACTCCGGGCAATCTGATCACTCCGGGCATATCGGTCACTCCGGGCACTCCGGGAAATCTGAGCACTCTGGGCAAATCGGGCACTCCGGGCAATCTGATCACTCCGGGCAATCTGGTCACTCCGGGCACTCCGGGCAATCTGAGCACTCTGGGCAATTCGGTCACTCCGGGCAATTTGGTTACTCCGGGCAATTTGGTCACTCCGGGCAATCTGGTCACTCCGGTCACTCTGGGCAATACGGTCACTCAAGGCAATCTGAGCACTCTGGGCAATTCGGTCACTCCGGGCAATCCGGTCACTCCGGGCATATCGGTCTCTCCGGACAATCCGGTCACTCCGGGCAATTTGGTCACTCCGGGCAATCCGGTCACTCCGGGCATATCGGTCACTCCGGACAATCCGGTCACTCCAGGCAATCTGAGCACTCTGGGCAGTTCGGTCACTCCGGGCAATCCGGTCACTCCGGGCATATCGGTCACTCCGGACAATCCGGTCACTCCGGGCAATCTGAGCACTCTGGGCAATCTGGTCACTCCGGGCAATCGGCCACTCCGGGCAATCCGGTCACACTGGGAAATGCGGTCACTCCGGGCACTCCGGGCAATCTGGGCACTCCAGGCAATCCGAGCACTCTGGGCAATTCGGGCACTCCGGGCAATCTGATCACCCCGGGCAATCTGGTCACTCCGGGCATATCGGTCACTCCGGGCACTCCGGGCAATCTGAGCACTCTGAGTAATTCGGCCACTCCGGGCACTCCGGGCAATTTGGTCATTCCGGGCAATTTGGTTACTCTGGGCAATTTGGTTACTCCGAGCAATTTGGTCACTCCGGGCACTCCGGGCAATCTGAGCAGTCTGGGCAATTCGGTCACTCCGGTCAATCTGGTCACTCCGGTCACTCTGGGCACTTCGGTCACTACGGTCACTCTGCGTACTCTGTGTACTCCGATCGCTCTGGGCATTTCGGTTACTTCGGACACTTCGATTATTCCGGGCATTCTGGTCACTCCGGGTACTTCGGTCACTCTGGTCACTCCAGGACACTCCGGTCACTCCGGTCACTCTGGACTCTCTGATCACTCCGCTTTATTCCTCCCAATCCGGTCATTTCAGTCACTCTGGTTACTCCGCTCACACCGTTCACTCCGGTCGCTGGGTCCACATCCACATCGTATGATTCCGGGGAACAAATTAAAAGCACTCTACAAAAGTTGAAAGCTTTTTCGGAAATGCGCCTGATGCAAGCTCAATAAAACTTTTTTTACGTCGTCAACCTATTAAAGTCCCACTGCTGGTCACGGGTCTTCTCTCAGAATGGGACAGTTAAAGGCCATAGTCCAGCGCGCTGGCCAAGTGCAATTTGTAGACTTCACTCAACTCCACGAACTTTTTTTTTTAAGAACTCTCGGGTGCGTAAGTTTCCTCTAGATGTTGTTGTCTGTTAAATAAACCGGGAAGTTGGACGTCCAGCAATGGATCTTAAAAGTATAATAGATGGTTTATGATTCGCGCGAATGAAGCCGCAGGTTCTGCTAGTATATAATAAACGAAATAGAACATTCAATGTCTTGCTATGAAACTCATAACATCAAAACTGTCAGATGTCTTTGTCAAAATACCCGCTATTGCTTTACAATTTATTTAAATTATAGAAATATTGGTGCTACTTTGTACAATATAAGGTTTAGTTTTTTTCATTTTAATTAGGGTCGAATTTCGACCATTGTGATGCGTGACTAGTATAGCATAATTATATCACTCTCACAACTGAGTCGATTTCATTATAAGTACCTGGATAACCGAGCTTTGCTCGGTGTTTTTGTTTACTACGAGTACATCATGTTTTTTTGGAATTATATTTTTGAAGTGAAACTTCTTTAGAATCGTTGTGATTTCAAACCTGATGCAACGGAAAAAACGACAGGTAAGAGACACAAATACAAAAATGTGTAGAATGAAGCCGGTAAAGAATGAGACAGAAATATACACACGTCCCCACTCCCGTCTTCCAAGCATAGTCGCCTGTAATTAGTGAGCCAAAGCGAGAGAGCACACTGTTTAATACTTGCTTGTATTTGAGCATTAACGTGTGTTAGTATATGTGAAAAGTACGTGAGCTAATACCATTCTTTTCTCGATTTGCTGAAGTTTCACTTCTATCGTGTGTGAATCGCACACACACCTTTTGTTTTTTTTTGTAACTATGCAAATTTATTACTGATGATCATATGAATAATATATTTTGATCTTACTGACATAATACTAATAATAAAACAAAAATACCAAAAAAGAACTTAAAAGAAAAAATATAGAGCTAAAAACTAAAAATAGAATTAAAAATAAATAATATAACAAATTTAACAAACAACAACTCGAAAAAAAGAGAAAAAGTAAAAAAAAAAAAAAAACAATCGGACCGAGATTTGAACGTCGGGGTTCAAATCTCGGTCCAATTGTTTTTTTTTTTCTGCGTTTTTCCTGCGTTTTAAAGTGTCCGATTTCCCAACCGAGCTACTCTAACTTCGTAAATGGTGACGGAATTTCTCTTCGTATTCTAATAATTTTGTAGGAGGTCTTTATGCAATGAAAAAACAGATATAAAGACATTTTCTGGAAATGAAACCTTGCTAGATAGATTTATCGCCCCCTAAACCCCTTAAGTACAGAATCGTTGGAGCCGTTTCCGAGATCGTTGATATAATTATGTATACTAGTCACCCGTAGCATCGGCCGAAATTCGACCGTAATTTAAATTAAAAATCAAATGTCATCTGACATTCTTGACGTTGTGTCTTTTCATTTTCATTTACTAAGTACATATGTGTTTGTGACAAATGCAAGGCAGTGTGTGTAATGTGTTTTTAGTTGATTTTATGTATGAAAAATGCATAATTTGAAAAAAATATTAACATTCTGTACTCCTTCTCTACGTCCACTATAACCGTGCAAAATTTCATACTAATCCGTCCGCGGCATATTACTTAAAAATCCGTCACAAAATTTTGCTTCACGTATTAATATAATCATTTACATATATATAAACAAGAATTGCTCGTTAATAGATATTAGATTGGATAGATATATGTCATTGTCAGAATCCGTCAAGTTGTATATACTGTGGTACGTACCAAAGAAATAGACATACATACATATATACAAACATAGGCTTGAAAAACGTTACACTCCTGACATTACACTTCTTCTATAAACGGTAGTAACCGTTATTTAAATTTTTAAAACTAAACCATAAAAAAACCACGTACTAAAGGCGTTTTATTGTCTTACCTAAATTGTCACAAATAGCTGAATTTCTATTCACAATTACGCTGTAATTAGTATTATCAATGCCTTTATGGGCACCTCCGGAAATCGATGCCGGATATTACATTGTGGGTGACAATTTCAGAACCAGACATTTTATTGTTATAGAAATAAGCCAAAATCGTTCACTTTTGAAGTGAAACTTCTTTATCGGGGTTGGAAAAAAATTTAGTGTAACATTTTTTCGTTACGCGCCATCTTTTTCTGTTACGCGCCATCTTTTTATTTTCGTTACGCGATATCTTTTTCTGTTACGCGCCATCTTTTTGTTTGTTGTCCGCTTGTCTTCTTTGTGTATTGTGGCTCTAGTGTTACAAAGGAAATGAAGATACCCACTTTGTGTTTTAATTAAAATTGCATTGATGAATATGGTCAAATTATCAACTGGTTTTGAACTTAATAGAACCATAAAGTTAAGCGGCGTTGGGCGCTGACGGGAGTTGGATGAGTGGTATTTAGTGTCTTAATGCTATGCTCGTTATGGCGTTTATCAGAATTGCTACAATTTGATAACAGTCTTTAAACGTATCGTTTATTTAAGTGGTAGACCCCTTTCGTCCCTGTAGTTCCGGGATCAGAATAGGGCTACGGTATACCCTGTCTGTCGTATGAGGCGACTAAAAAGGGGCTTCCGGGGTTTGCGGGCGGCAAGAGTGGGAGCTTGAACCGTCCGGCCAAGCGATCCCGGGAATGACAGCGTTACACGTAGTTGCATACCGCCGTAAAGACCCATGGGCCCAGCCGCTCACCTGAGAGAAGACCCGTGCCCAGCAGTGGGACGATAATGGGTTGACGAGAGAAGAAGAAGAGTGGCTACCTACCATCACATGGAGTTCATGCTGAAAGAAAGGAAATTACACGCGCTTTTCGTCATATGAACTTGACAGGTTCAATGACCTTTTGCGATCACTTTGCGAACAGACATAATCCGAAAGATGCTTCATAAAACTAATAATAAGTTATTGAGTTACAAGTTGTACTAGTTCAACTTCGACTAAGTCCTCAAGAGTAGATCCATAATCAAACCCGGGATTGCAATTGTTGTTGGTTTGTTGTTGCTGGGTTTGTTGCAGCATACATCTTGTTTGCATATTGTGTACAATTGTCGCGTTTGAATGATATTCTATTATAATTGTAAACGCATTGTTGTTTTATTTTTATGTTGTTTTTTTAGCTAATGCACCTTTCACCCAAGCTCTCTGTACACTCAATCAGGTACATGAAAAACTAGATATCATTTCATGTAGCTTGAGGGAATTCTCAAAAGTTGTTTTTGATATATTGTCCTACAATAATATGTAGTTATATATAATAATAATAGAAAATAATGTTAACCTTTTAAAAAAATGTATAATTGCCTACGCTATCATATTGGGTGTTCCTGTAAAGATAGACGTAAGTCTTTATAAATAAATAAATAAAATGTTTTGTTGTTGTTTTTTTTTTGTTTTACTTCCTTTGTTTCTTTATGTTTTTGTATGCTGTATGATAAGCCTGAATAAATTATATTTATACCTCTATTTCAATTCCCATTTTACGCAATTACATATAGGTTACTTAGTAACTTATACAGTTGGAATAAAAAGGGACTCATTGCGGAATTTTCTTTTTTTGGAAGCAACAGTTATGTTCTTATTTTTGGGAGTGTTCATTATAGGATGAGAGCAGTGGTAGCCTAATGGTTGAAACTTGCTCTCTCAATCGGGAGGTCCGAGGTTCAAACCCAAGCAACCATTGATTTATGTGCGTATTAGAAATTAACTATCACTGCTTTTTGCAATTATTTATCACTGCTTTTGGGTGAAGCAAAACATCGTGAGGAAACCTATACACCCGAGAGTTCTTTAAAAAAAAAGCTCTCGGATGTGTGTGAAGTCCACCATTTCGCACTTGGCCATGGCCTATGGCGGTGAACTATGGTCTAAAACACTCTCATTCTGAGAGATGAATCGTGCCCAGTAGTGGGACAATAATGGGTTGTACTCAATATCATAGGATGTAACAATTATGTTTGTCATTTTCTAGTCTAAAATCGTCATTTTAGAATTCGTAAAATGTAGAAATAGACGTTATTAAGTAATTTGAAGTTGTCTTTCCGAAATTTTGAGTTTTAGTTCCCCTCGATACCATTGTCTCATAAGTACACTTACAATAAATGCGGAATCGACCTCAATGAAATATTTCTTAGATACAGAGTGAAACTTTTTGATTTTTTCTTATTAAGAATCCGTTAGAAACGAAGTTTCACGAAATTTATTGCAATCAATGATAACTGACCCACCTTAAAGAAAATTAAATGAAATCTATTGCAATATTTTATTGTTAGTACCTTTTTTTTTTTCGAGGGGGAAACTTTCAAAAGTACCCGACGTCGTGAGAGCGACGCGGGTTATGTGGGTTTCTTACCGCACTAAAACCCCCCCGCTGGCCGACCTCGACGCTGCGAAGAGGACTCCGGGAACTCCAGTTGACCGCCGCCGGTGTCCTCAGCGAATGCCCCATCGGGCTCTTCTCTGGTGGGCGTGAACTCATCGCACCTTCTGGTTTTTACGGCAACATGCACCCACATATGCCGCCGTCCTTCCCGGGGTCACTTGACCGGACGGTTCGAGCTCCCACTCTTCCCGCCTGCAACCCCGGAAGCCTCTTTTAGTCTCCTCTTACGACAGGCAGAGGGTACCGTAGTCCTATTCTTGTCCGGAACTACAGGGACTTATTGTTAGTACCTACCATAAGGATTATTGAATGACCGTAATGTTACGGCTCGCTTTCACATGAGGCAACCATCAGATAGAAACCATGTTCTGTATGAAGTTGATTACAAGTCCATGGGCGGCAGTGACCACTTACCATCAGGTGGACTGATAAAAAAAATGAAATGAATTAATTCAATAGTCTATTTACAGTTGTTACTTTAGGTCTGTCTATTGAAAATATAGAATTGGTAGTTTTTACAAAACGTTGAGATATTTTAAAACAACTCTCAGAGGTGTAGATTTCCTCGCGATGTTTTCGTCGTAAAGAAGTAATACTTAATTTCTAACAAATAAATAATAGTTAAAAAAAACTAAAAAACACGCTTTTTATAGAAATTAATTTTTAACATTTAATTTAATTTTTTAACACTGTTTTCTTAATTTAAAATCATTTAAAATTATTTTCTATTTTTTAGTTCGGTTTTCTATAAAAAGCGTGTTTTTTTTAGTTTTTTTTAACTATTATTTATTTTCTACTTTTTAGTCAAATTAAAAAATGGAATAATTTTATCAAATTAGTGTATTGTCATCGGTCCTCAATAAATCTACAAAGTTTGAACGAAATCTGGCGGTTTAAAGTGGGTCAAAATCGCGCCCAAAGAAGTCGGTTACAAACATACAGGTGAAGCTAATAAAAAGCTAATAATAATAATAAATAATAAAACAAAAGTTCCTTTCACGTAATGCCGCGGTCAAAACTTAACTTGCACATGCAAGTTGCATTAGAAGTGGCATTGACCACCACTAGGAAGGTTACTGTATCCTTAGACAAGGCTGAGATAAGGTTGCATAATCAATTTCACAACAAATGTTTGTACTTGTTTCCTTTAATTATTGAATGCAAGACTCGCTGACTCTACTATAAGGCTCTACATACACCTCTCACCGGGGAGGCACCACTGTCACACTTATTTCTGGTGTGAAGCGGTTTTGGTTTTTCTTGCCTTTCACTGGAAGGGTATGTTGCCGCCTCACTTGCATATGAGACTATGTATCTTAGTCCTCGACAGGAGCAACGCATCTTGGCTTCAGATGGAACCCTTTTTTATATGAAGTTGAAAATTTGGTGTCTATTGGCGGCAGTAATCTCTTACCATCAAGTGGATTGCATGCTCGTTTGTTACTTCAATCTTAAAAAAAAGCGTAAGTTGCCACTGCCCATAAATATCTGTAATCTAAAAGATGACAATCCTACTTCAGGTCGGACACAGACTCTTCTCTGCTTCTCTGCTTTCTCTTCTTTTCTCCTCTTTTGAAGTGAAACTTCTTTAGGCGCATGAGGGTAAAATTTTTACAGATGAAACGTCACGCCGGTATGCAACGGAAGTGTCGGAAAAGAGAGAGAGAGTGATCGAGACCGATTGAGAGAGAGTAAGACAGGGCGAACGTAGCATGAGCAACTAGCCGTGGAGTGAGAGTAGGGAGCAAGCGAGTGAGAAAGATTGAGAGAAAAAGTGAGACAGAGCGAACGTCGTATCACGCCTTTTTCCCTTCCTCTTAATCTTGGAAATTTAAAGTTTTAGATTTGTATAAATATAAACAAGATTTATAAATTAGTTCGCCAAAGAAGTTTCACTTCTGACATGTGTACTTTGTACGCACGCATGTTTTTTTCTCCTCTTCTTCCTATTTATTTCTTATTCTCTTCAAATCAAAAATAACAGCGCTTAACATACTTGCTATAAGGCATAGGTGTGTTCATAGTAACTTCGGAGTCAAGTAACAAAAGGTTCTATCACCTTCTTAAAGTTTAATTAGGTTAACGATGCAATCAATTACATATAAATTAAATGATAAATATACAACAGTGATCAGGATTTAATAGGTTAATGATAGAATCAATAATTATATCACAAAATATTTACCAAAACGCGACAATTTCTACATCATAACAGTAATGTTACGAGTTGTATTCTAGTCTTTTTTTTATCAGACTGAAGTAGCAAACGAGCACGCAGTCCACCTGATGGTAAGTGGCCCCTGCCGCCCATGGACATCTGTAATCAACTACACACAGAACATGGGTTCCATCTGAAGTCAATCACAGATGCGTTCCTACTCCCGAGCATTATGATGGTCGCCTCATGTGAAAGTGTGCCGGTGTGAAAGTCGGATGGTTGTGGCAAGGGAAATATACTTAGTCCAGGCGTTTTAACTTAGTCTTCACCGCATCCTCGCGACTTTCATTCCAATTAGTACAAGGTTTATCATGTTTCCGCAAAAACGAAACTCATTTCAAAGTATATACCTACGTCTATCATTTCAAAGTATATTTCAAATTATGGCCAAAACCATTGGCGATGCCATCACTGCAGTTGAACTGCACTGATTTTCCCCTCTAGTTACTGGCAACTACTTCATTTATGACGACCCGCGTGGCGGAGCGGTTACCATACCGGTCTGACGCGCAAAGGGTCCCGGGTTCGATTCCCGGTCAGACAGGTATCTGAATGATGAGTTTAGATTCATGTTCTGGGTCTTGTTGTTTGTGTATTCGTCTTGTGTGTGTCCATGGTACACACGACACAGGAGAAAATCCTAGTGTGGGGCTATGAGTGTAGAAAGCATGTGTATAATATTATCATATATATAATATGTATATATCGTATAGTATCATAGGAAGTGTCGAACAATGGCGATTACCGATAATACCTCTATCAATGTCCGGGACAAGGCCTCCGGTTCATTAGGGTAGAGACCGGCTGACCCAGTTGCGGGGATCGATGCGGGTGAACGACCCCGCAGGGTTGACGCTTATATATTTGTAAAGAAAATAAGTTTTCCTTAATATTTCTTTTAATTAATTAGCTCTTTTTATTTGGACGTGCTTGTCTAATTGTCAAACTTTAGAATATAATTTGTGTATAAAGATTAGAATTGGTGGAAAATTAAACTTTGAATAATAATTGATACTAATAATTTTAATTTATCTATCTATGATAAAAGTGATGATGTGTGTATGCGTGTTTAGTAGTATGTAGCATTTGACCTGACCATAGTTTTTACCTGGATTAACACAGGATACTCTTTAATCTAATAAAAACGAAGAGGCGAAGCTGCGGAAATAACCTAATACTTATCTATATTATAAAAACTAATACGTGTAACGATGTCTACATCAAATGATTATAACTGTTACAAAATAAAAAGTGCACCGTATTATATTGCATCATAATATATCTTTTACAAATCGATTACTATCGTAGCGTAACACGCCAGCGTAACGCGTTTCCGTTACACCAACCTTTTTTCTCGCTTAACACGCACATAACACAAACATAATAGGAAGTGTCGAACAATAGCAATTACCGATAATACCTATCAATGTCCCGGACAAGGCCTCCGGTTCATTAGGGTAGAGACCGGCTGACCCAGTTGCGGGGATCGATGCGGGTGAACGACCCCGCAGGGTTGACGCTTATATATTATTTACATATCTATGATAAAAGTGATGCTGGTTGCCGAATACAGGTTTTACTTATCGTAGGACGAGTTTAGAGCAGAGATAGTGTAATGGTTTAAACTTCCTCTCTCAATCGGGAGGTCCGAGGTTTAAACCCAGGCATGCACCACAGATTTATGTGCGTATTAAAAATTAATTATCACTGTTTTTCGGTAAACGAAAACATCGTCAGGAAACCCACAAATCCGAGAGTTCTTTAAAAAAAGAAAAAAATAAGTTCTTAGAGGTGTGTGAAGTCCACCAATTCGCACTTGACCTAAAAACCTCTCTCATTCTGAGAGAAGACCCGTACAACCGTACACCGACCAGCAATGGGACAATAATGGGTTGTATCCCAGGATGAGTTTCCAGTTTATTGCGTTTCGGTGGAAAGTGGCTGCCGGCCCACTTTTATATGAGGCGACAATCTTAGTCCTAAGTTCAAGCATCTGTTATTGACTATACAGAAACCCTGTTCTGTTTGAATTTTCTTACAGATGTCACTTACCATCATGTGGACTGCATGCTCAGGTGGTATATTTTATAATCAGTGTAGTTCGACTGGGGAAGTACCACCGCCACGCCTATTTCTTGCGTTTCGATAGATGGGTGTGGTTGCCGGCACACTTTGTTACGAGACGACCATCATAGTCCTCCGGAGTAGCAACGCATCTGTGATTAACTTCAGATAGAACCAATGTTCTGTTTGAAGTTGCTTACTTAAGTCCATGGGCGGCAGTGACGACTTACCATCAGGTGGACTGCATGCTCGTTTGCTACTTTAATGAAATAAAAAAAAACTCGCAGACATTTGGGTTTCCTCATATTTTCTTTTATTGATATAGCAAGTGATAATTTTTCAAAAAAAATAATCAGGTTAAAAAAATAATCTGGGATTCGAACGTCGGGTCCCGATTGATGGTTTTAACAACGATTGAAAGTTTTTACAATATCACTGCCAAAAAGGTTAATAAATCAGAATAAAATAAAAGCCATTGCAATCGTAAGATAACCAAAAGTTATGATCTTTATTCAAATGATAAGAAGCACGAAACTCTTATCTAAATCTCTCGGACTTCAAAAGATTTCAAAAGTTTTTCAAGTTATATTTATGTACGTTATTTTTTTAGGAACATTTGTGTTTTATGTGGTGGATAGACTTTTATGTGAAAGATTATTAAAAGATATATTGTGCAAAGTTGAATTGAAGATTTTGCTTTTGCCCACAATTCTAATGCATTTAAGGTTTTCTTTTTTTGTGTATTTTTTTTATTTTGTTGTTTCCTTTTTTATTGTCCTTATAAATTTTGTTTTTTTTTTTTTTTATATATTTATTTGTGTGTTATTTGTTGTGTGGCAATAAATGAATTTTATTATTATTATTAAAAAGATCATTGACACAATTTTTATAGCTAATTTTTTTACCGTTTCGGCAGCACCACCGTCACACGAAACGTCGTGGTGATAAATAAGTGGAGTAAATATATGTTCTGGTTTGAAGGATACGGTAGAGATGCTGATATATGATAATTCAAGTAATCCAAGGAGCAGGAGTCCTCCAGAAGATCAAATCAAGTTAGAAGACTCTCTTGTATTATTTAAAAAAAAATTAAAAACGATACTCATAAAATTTGGTAGTAAGTTGGCTGATACTCTGGATTAACATATAGGCTACCTTTTAATGTTAGAAAATATCTTATTCCCACGGGACAATTATTTTTGTTAACGCGGGCGAAGCTGCGGGATTCAATTAGTATAAAATAAACAAACAAACATAATAGTAAGATAAGATATATTTTATTCTTAGCATGCAGAGGCAGGAGGTGTATTAGGACGTCAAGACCCCCCTTAAAATGCAATACAGAGACTACCCGATCACAGCTGTTAGGTTCCCCTTTAACAAAGTAACGCCAATAACTCTTGACCTTGTAAATATAAGGAAATAATTATGCGGTCATCAAATTTTAATGTGCCGAATATAAATGAAGCAGTTCTAGTCAGTCAAGTTCAAGAACAATCGAAGCGGATAAAGCCTTAGTCATAACATGCACGAAGCTTTGGGTGCTAATAAAAACTACAGGCACTGAAAACCAGGCGCCTAATCGTTGACCTAGATCGCCTTATGTCGTCCCTGTAGCCTCGGGGTCAGAATAGGGCTACGGTATCCCCTGCCTGTCGTAAGAGGCGACTAAAAGGGGCTTCCGGGGTTGCAGACGGCTAGATCGGGAGCTCGAACCGTCGGTCAGGCAATCCCGGGAAGGACGGCGGTATGTGTGGTCGCATACCGTCGTAAAGACTAGACGGAGCGGTGGGCCCAGCCGCCCATCTGGGAGGAACCCGATGGGGCAGCGCGCTCGGAGGATTCCGGTTGAAGTCGTTTTGAGATCCCGGAGTCCTCCTTTTCAGCGCCGAGGACGGCCACCTGGGGGGTTTTAGTGCGGTAAAAATCCCACATAACCCTGCGTCGCTCCTACGGCGTCGGGTACCTTTTGAAGGTTTCCCCCTCGAAAACAAAAAAAAAAAAGATCGCCTTATGTAGGTAACTGTTTCCTCTTTAACCATTGACGGAAAATAATGTCATAAGCTGTGTGTCGTCGTCAACCCATTATTGTCCCACTGCTGGGCACGGGTCTTCTCTCAGTATGAGAGAGTTTAGGCCATAGTCCACCGCGCTGGCCAAGTGCGAATTGGTGGACAAGCTGTGTGTGTCTAAATGGATTCTAATTGGATGGAGGTTACTTGGTTTTTAAAATTTACGATCAAGGAGATTCTTAGGGGCGTTTATTTATTACTAGATGACGCGGCAAACTTCGTTCCGCCTAAAAGAGCTCGAAAGTGGCATCGAGCTCGGTGGGCTCAGGTTGCGTTCCATTGGAGATCCCGGTGTCCCGGATCCCTGGGGGGGTTTTAGTGAGGTTAAAATCCCACATAACACGACGTCGCTCCCACGGCGTCGGGTAGCGTCCCCTTTTTAAGGTTTCCCCCTCGACTTCAAAAAAAAGTGGTAGAAGCAGTGTAGTTCGACCGTGGAGCATTATTTATTTTTAGCGTCAAGCGTGCTTTTCTATGGAAGGGTTTGGTTGCCTGCACACTTTTGTATATGGCGACTATCTTAGTCCTCGGGAGCAGCACCTGTGATTGACTTCAGATTAAACCTTCTATATGAAGTTGCTTACAGAGGTCCAGATGGACTGCATGCTCGTTTGCTACTTCAGTCTTATAAAAAAACCTTTTTCCACCAAAACACTAGAACCGATTCTCGCTACAAGAAGGCGTGGTACCTCTCAGCTCGATGCATACGTTCCACCTAGCTAAAAAGCTTACACGCTCATAATTCTGACGAGTATAACAGGTGCTTGGGTACAAACAAAGCTGAATTTCTAAAGTACTTTACAAGTGTCGCAATACGCGACAGGCTTTACACCAGACCATAATTCTGGGACTCTAGCGAAAACGGGTGTAAGTCGGATTTTTTTATTATTTAGAAACGCCAAATTAGTATGCAGACTGCATGCTGCGTGAGACACAAATTATGTATGAATTATAGATGCTGCCGCTCATAGAATATGTCTCTATTAGCCTTTAAAAAGGCAATTTCTAATTTCTAATATTTAATTTCAAATACACATTGTTTTAAAAGCTTATTTAATTTAGTTGTGATTGTTTTATTTTTGTATGTAACGCATGCATGCGATGTTAGCCTTTAAGTGGTCGTACATTTTTTATCTACTGTATAAGAACTTTTAATTTTACTGTGGATGTGTTAAAAATGTAACAACCGTAGGTTAACTTTATGAAATAAATAAAATAAAATAAAATAGACATCTGTGGCCAACTTCATATAGAACATAGGTTCTATCTTTCAATCACAGATGCGTTGCTACTCCACGTACTAAGATGATCGCTTTATTTTAAAGTGAACTAGCAACCACACCTATTAACCGAAACGCAACCGTTTCACGCTAGAAATAAGTGTATTGGTGGTATCTTTCCGGTCGAATCATACTCGTACTACCATCGTCAACACCTCCGTTTTTCTACGAACATCTATCTATAGAGCTCGTTTTAAAAAAAACTTTGAGAGAAATAGGAACTGACCGAAAATCGCCGGTTTTTGGCATCTATATATTAATACGTGAAGCAAAAACTTGTGATCCTTTTTAAGATACTTACCGCAGACGGAGGAGTATGAAATTACGCACGGTTATAGTTGATGTAGAGAAGGATTACGCAATGCTAAATCAACTAAAAACACATTAGACACACTATTTTGCATTTGACACAAACTTAATAAACGAAATAGAACATTCTCTTACTATGTCTTACTATGAAAAAACATAATGTCAAAAATGACAGATGTCTTTGTCAAAGTACCCGCTTTTGCTGTTAAATGCAGCTTAGCTAATTAAACCTCCTTTAACCATTAACGGGTGCGTTGAAATTACATGATAATGTCGTCAACCCATTATCGTCCCACTGCTGGGCACGGGTCTTCTCTCAGAAAGAGAGTTTAGGCCATAGTCCACCGCGCTGGCCAAGTGCGAATTGGTGGACTCCACACACCTCCGAGAACTTTTTTTTTTTAAAGTACTCTCTGGTGTGTAGGTTTCCTCACGATGTTTTCCTTCACCGAAAAGCTGTGATAATTAATATATAATACGCACATAAATCAGTGGTGCGTGCCTGGGTTTGAACCTCGGACGTCCCGATTGAGAGGACAAGTTTTATCCATTAGGCTATCACTGCTCTTATAGAAAAGACATACTTGATAATATTACAATTTATTTGAATTTGAGAAATATTCGTGCTGCTTTGGACAAAATGAAGTTTAGTTTTCTAATTTAAAGTACCAATTTAAAGCGACTCGTTAAAAGTAAATTTACCAAAAATCAGACTTACACCCATTTCCACTACTCACATAATTTCTTCCGGTTGCCACCTTGCGTGACAATGGACATTTGCGACCCATTTCAGTCCTCAAGAGCTCGTAATAGAAACCATTTTTCACCACCGCAATCAAGAAGTCACCTTACTCTGAAGACAATTTAATTAAATTTGAACTATAATGGCTTGTAATAAAGTTCATTGTTAATTGCGGTTTGAGGATGATGAAGTTTGAGGATGTTGAACAGAAATGTGTTTTATGGTGTAATAAATAAAGTTTAAAGTACCAAAGCATGATTCATAAGAATCCTCATAAGATAAGGTGTAAAGTTTAATTTGGAGTGATTTATCAGTGGATTCTACCGACTTAGTGACGTCATTGGTGAGTCATGGCGGTTTGGTGAGGGAAATGGGACACGGTTACAGGAATTAAGGGATTATGAAAGGTTTAAAGGTTAACTAAAATGTTGCATTGATTTGCCATCTTGTCAAAGAAGCTCAAGTTCGACATTGGATTATCGAATTCACGTCTTTATCGGAGTAGGTGGGCATTGTTCCGCGTTGCCAGTTTTTTTATTAATTCGGGATTTGGAATCTTTGTAGAAAGCGGGACTTCATAGTCAAAAGCGGGACAGCAGTCCTCGCGCTACAAAGGGCCCTGCGCTTCTCCTTGGTGTAGCTTGATGTAGGAGGGCCAGAAAGACTCCATAGTACGATTTTCTCCTGCGTCGTTGGTGTTATGGACACACACAAGACCAATACACAAACACCTAGACCCAGAGCATAAGTCTAAACTCATCATTCAGATACCTGTCTGGCCGGGAATTAAACCCGGAATCCACTGCGCGTCAGATCGGTATGGTAACCGTTCCACCACACTGGTCGTTAAACTACGACATGTCTTCTTGATTCTTTCCGTCTCTATGTAATTTCGCTTGCGACCCTACATATCATGGGACGTATAAAAGAATAGGACTAAATTCAGATATTTTAGCTAAACTCCTGTTAAAAATGTAATCTCACAATTAGGTATTAGAGGTGTTCAAGCCAGGGCTTTCCAAGCTGTGCGTCACGGCGCGCCCTTGGAAATCCTACCATACTTCCAGGGGCGTGGTGAGTCAAGTCAAGTACTTGTCCAAAATATATATAGAAAAAGAAATAAGAGTTAAAAATTCCAAACAGGAGCCCCGTTGTGAGAAGCTATGCTCAAAAGTAAGCGCATTCTTGGCTTTTAATTTATTTTTACACTTATGTTTTGGCTTTATTCTTTTTTCTAACAAAAATTACTAAATGTACAAATACATTCATTGTGGTAAATTATTACTTGGCTAGTATTAAAACTGGTAGGTATTTTGTGCAAATTCCCAAGGGTGTCACGGCACAAATGAGTTTGAGGACCTCTGGTTTAGGTATAATTTACCACACTGGCCAATTGCGAATGGATATATTTTATACGTTTTTTGAAATTACTTCTTCAAGAATTTTCAAGCATGCAGCTTTCCTCGCGATGTTTTTGTGTAAAGTTAAATGATAATTAGGCAAATTGGAGGTCGAAGGCGTGCCTGCTTATTAATTGAGAGGCTGAATTCTAAATCAGATCTGTACTGGAAAGTAAATATTTACTATTCAACAATTCTTGTTCCACTCCTGGAGGAAAGGGAATAAGTTTGATATATAAAAGATGGATATAAATAAGAAAAAAGACAAATCTTCTCAGTTGAGGTCGTATTCCGATCTGGTGGTAGTGTAGGAAAAAAATCTAACTGACAATTTGTAAGTGCCCCCGTAGGCCTATACAAAATAAAGACATTTCATTTCATTTTCATTTTATTTCATAGAATAGGTAGTTTTGCGAAGTCAACGTCCAAAGCGAAAAAGTCATATTTACTTCAATACAATACATACATTATTTAAATACCCCGGAAATTGTATTCGAAAAAGGTTACAAGAACTCTTTACATAATATATTATTTGTAAGTAAAAAATAATGAGAATTTTAATTCAATGCGTACTTTACGTGTACGAATACGTCAAAATAACAAAGAATTGTAAATATTTAAATCAGAAACAAGAAGCACGAATTACAATATTAATTACTGCATATTAACATTACATGTAATTACAATTTACTTTAGAGTTAATATTATTTCTGGTAGTAAGTCCAAAAACTTTTTACGTTATCATATTACTCTATCAGATTTTTTATTAGATTACAAAAAGGATTAGTCAGAATAAACTTAAAAGAACTAGTAGAAGAACCAATGTAGTTCAACCAGGGAGGATCCGCTGTCACACTTATTTTTGCGTGTAGAAATTCTTGCTTTTCAGGTATAAGAATTATTTAGTTGTTAAATAAAAAAAATTGGCAGCTTAAAAACAATCAATCATCTTAAGCAGTCGATTTCTTTTTCTAAACAATAGTATAATATTTAGAAGAAACATAAAGTATATAGTATGTAATTATATTTAAAATAATGGATATAAAAAAGACAAACCCGCTGATTTTAAACTTGTAAGTGTCAACTTGTAAGTGCCCCCGTAGGCCTATACAAAATAAAGACATTTTAATTCATTTTATTTCATTTCATAGTACTAAAGGTAGGTACTTACTGGGGTAATTTGTATCGTAAATACGTCTGTCGGCAATACTTAAACTATAAAGCAACTTATACTTAAAGTCAATTAAAATTATATCTAAATAATTTAAATCTTTAAAAATCGGGTCGTGGGAATTAAACAAAATAAGAATAACATGACACTTAAAATATCCATCCAATAGTCTGGTGAATGATCGTAATGTAATTTTTGTGGGTGGCCTTTTTCAAAGTCAAATCAAAACAGGCTTTCAGAAAGCAGTCCTGTCCAAGGCTTGATTCACTTCCTTCTTTTGAGGATATTAAAATATACCGATTATTTTATGAAATCGAGATAGCAGTCCTAACCCAGGGCTTAATAACTTGAGGTACTTCCTTCTTTTGAGAATATTAAAATAGGCTATTTATTTTTTTATACACTTAAGGAATACTTTGATTAATGCACTAATTTGATTTATTGAATATTTGACTAATGCGTTAATTTATGACAATTTTATTATTATTATAATTATTAATATTTCATATTATTTATTGTATGTGACGAAATATCGCAATAATTGACATATTGTTTTATATTAATTTACAATTTAAATATTTAATACTAGTGTTAATATAATAATTTTATGACTATATGACATTGCTGCGCCCTTACAGGGTCTCATGCTGGGCTATTAGTTATATGAACATCAAATGTAATATGATGCATGATGCAATAAA
Source organism: Spicauda simplicius (assembly GCA_949699795.1). Lineage (NCBI taxonomy): Eukaryota > Metazoa > Arthropoda > Insecta > Lepidoptera > Hesperiidae > Spicauda > Spicauda simplicius. The sequence continues at coordinate 456,912 of OX453080.1, forward strand.
GAATGATTATGATTATGATTATTTTTGGATTACTAACGCAAGAAATCAGTCAGAATCAGAATGTCATATATGGACTATTGCTAACTGATCTCACAATTACAAGTAATCACAACATGCACTAGTAATTTGCCATGCCTTAATTTGTTACGTTATAAAATTATATATATTATACTATATTTACTTTTACAACTGCAGAGTTTTTTAATTTTAACAGTGCTTACTAAATTTGAATTTACTAACTTTTTATTATTTAATAACATTTTTATTGTTTGTCAACATTTATAACTATATATTACTATACCCTTCAAAGTAGAACACATATATAATAAGCAGAAAACTGTATGACGGTAGTGCTTCCGGGTATTGCAATTCACATGAGTACTCTAAACATTATTTACTCCGAATAAAATTTATTGTCATCAAAAGTAACTATCAAAATCACTGCAAAAATTAACAATCAAATGTTAAAACACCCTTGACAATTTAATATTTTTAAACTTATACAGTGCAAATCGACTGTGTCGTTAGTCCATTATTGTCCACTGTTGAGTCGTCGCTGGGTCTCGACTGTCCTCTGACGAGAAGAGCTACTGGGCAAACCAAGGGCGAATTGGTATACTTCATACTCTTTTACATGATAATCACTGCTTTACGGCGAAAGAAAACATCATGAGGAAACTTACCTGAGAGTTCCTTAAAATAAGTTCTCAAAGCCAAGGTCAAAGTGTACCAATTCGCACTCACCCAGCGCGGTTGACTATGGCCTAAAATTATCATTCTGAGAGAAGATCTGTGCTCTGTAGGGGGATAATGATAGGTAGAAGACTTTTGCTGAAATAAGGCATCTTTCGTCAAACCATTGGTGTCCCACTGCTGGGCACGGGTCCTCTCAGTATGAGAGAGTTTAGGCCATAGCCCACGTCGCTGGCCAAGTGAGAATTGGTGGACTTCATACACCTCCGAAGAACTCTCGGGTGTGTAGGTTTCCTCACGATGTTTTCTTTCACCGAAAAGCAGCGATAATTATTTTTTAATACGCTCATAATTTTAGAAAAATCAGTGATTCGTGCCTGGGTTTGTACGTCGGACTAGCCGATCAAGAGGGCAAGTTTCAACCATTAGCCTATCACTGCTCAATTAGCATGAAATTAGGCATACACATAGTTTAAGTAGGCCACATTAATACATATCTCCATTGTGACCAAAATGACCGAAACCGCGAGAGTGATCTACTATATAAAAAACAGAGCAATGATATCCTAATGGTTGAAACTTGCCCTCTCGATTGGGAGGTCCGAGGTTCAAACCCAGGCAAGCACCACTGATTTATGTGCGTATTAGAAATTAATAATCACTGCTTTTAGGTGAAGGAAAACATCGTGAAGAAATCTACACATCCGAGAGTTCTTAAAAAAAGTTCTCGGAGGTGTGTGAAGTCCATCAATTCGCACTTGGCCAGCGCGGTGGACTATGGCTTAAACTATCTCATTCTGAGAGAAGACCCGAGCAAGAAAAGACAAGACAAGACAGTGGCCAATAATGGGTTTATGAGAGAGAGATGTATCTATATATAAACGCGGAACCTAGTGTGTATCAGTAAAATACCCGGAAAACTTTACTTATTTTTATTTATTCTTGGTAAAATAATATTCCTCTATAATATGTTTAACAATATCTCAGGAAACAGTTTGGTCTATGTTCACCTTTTTATTTGTTATTTGCATTGTAATGTATTTCATAGATTACGAGGAACTTTATACGAAATTAATGCAATCTTTAACCTATAATGTTATCTATGTTAATTAATTGTAAAGTAAAAAGCAGATACATAAAAATCATAAAATTTAGTTGTCTGTGTGCCTGTAAGCCATTCATCCATCAGCCCTTTGAGGTCCACTGCTGGACATAGGCCTCCCCTAAATGACGCCACTCCAAACGGTCATGTGCCTTCTGAATTAAACGGTTTCGGTTTGTAAGCAAAAACCAAAAACTTTTTTTTTTGTTCTTCTCGTCAACCCATTATTGTCCCACTGCTGGGCACGGGTCTTCTCTCAGAATGAGAGAGTTTAGGCCATAGTCCACCGCGCTGGCCAAGTGCGAATTGGTGTACTTCACACACCTCCGAGAACTTTTTTTTTAGAACTCTCGGGTGTATAGGATTCCTTACGATGTTTTCCTTCACCGAAAAGCTGTGATAATTAATTTCTAATACGCACATAAATCAGTGGTGCGTGCCTGGGTTTGAACCTCGGACCTCCCAATCGAGAGGGCAAGTTTCAACCATTAGGCTATCACTGCTTTTTTTTGTTACTTGCTGGTAAATGATCACTGCCGTTCATGTAAATTTGTATTTAATTCTGTATTGGTTTGAAATTCTATGTAAGGTCCACAGATGAGTTGCTACCGTTGAGAATTAGAATGGTCGCCTCTTCTGTAAGACAGCTGGTATCCACACTCTTCTACATAATTGCTTAACTTTGGAAATTGGTGTGGAGGTGAGCTCTCAGAATAAACCGTACTATATTATTACGTACGTATATATATTATTCTAATACGGATTCGTCTAATATGGGCTCTATGTATCTAATATATAAAATTCTCGTGTCACAGTTTTTGTTGCCAAACTCCTCCGAAACGGCTTGACCGTTTTTTACCAAATTTTATATGCTTATTCAGTAGGTCTGAGAATCGGCCAACATCTATTTTTCATACCCCTTAAAGGTTGTCCACCCTTAACTTTATTTTTTATTTTTTATATGACAAAACAACGTTTGTCAGGACAGCTATAGGAGGATACAGGAGATCTATATAAATAGAGTCCATATTAGATGGATTCTTATTTTCTACGTTATAATATTTAGTTTTATTTTCAAAAATAGAGAATTGTCTTAGCATGATAGTCATTACAAAGTATTTTTAGTTATATCTATAAATACTCCTACTGTACTCAAAGACAATCTTGTTTTTCCGCAATTATTAAATTTAAACTAGTTAAATACCACAGTTTTGTCTGTAATAGTATACTAAAAAATACATGTCGCTGTTTCGCATGAATAAGCACACAATTCAAAATTGATAAGTACTTAGCTAAAAATACAGTTTTATCCAAAACGGTGTAGACTTTAAAACTTGATAATTTAACACTGCAGTAAATTGCTTTTAATTAATATTCTTCATGTAACATCTTTTATTAAAAAGATAAAAACACATTGTTTAATTTTATATACTCCTGTCAATTTGTGTTTTTGTTGTGTTATTCAATCCAAGCTGAGATAATTGCTTTAATATAATCTGACCTTGGACTTAACACCGTTGTTTACGTCCTTATCGTAATAATTATGAATCCTGCAACAATATTCTTATCTCCTACAGTTCGTACAAGTCATTTTAAAACGTAGTCAGAACGGACAAACATACCGTGCGACGCGTTTCGCTCTTAACATTCGATCCTTTATATACTACATAACCAGTTTTCAAGTCAGTTGATAATATGGCATCTAAAGCAAACGTCACTTTTAATATCCTACTCATTTCAATCGCGATTATTCTCGGTAATGTGATAAGACTCCGGTACACTCCCATCAGTAACAACGTTAAGAAGTCCTTGGGGTACTCCGAGGAGTCCCTCCTTAATTTTACGGAACTAACGCGACATTACGGCTACATCTCTGAAGAACATACAGTGATTACGGAAGATGGATTCATTTTGAAACTGTTTAGGATTGTGAAAGGAAGAAATTGTTATGGTAGATTCATAGGTCCACCGGTGCTTGTGATGCACGGTCTTCTACAGAGCGCTGATGCGTGGCTGGACGCCGGGCCGAACGCCGGACTAGCGTATCTCCTATCGGATGCATGTTATGACACGTGGGTCGGGAACGTGCGAGGAAACTACTATGGAAGAAGTCATATCCGGTTAGACCCTAATACAGACGCAGCTTTCTGGAATTTCTCTGTCGATGAAATTGGAATCTATGACATGCCAGCGATATTTGATTACGTTCTAAAACGAACAGGCGCGAAGAAGTTGAACTACATTGGATATTCTCAAGGAGCCGGTACTTTCTTCATCATGTGTTCCGAAAGACCTGGTTATTGTGAAAAAGCCAACATATTAATTGGCTTGGCTCCAGCTGCAAGACAGACTTACACACGGTCAAAACCGTACAGGCTATTCGCTGAAGCTGTTCGGAGTACGGAACCCATTTTGTCAGCCGCTGGTATACATGAACTATTTCCCAAGGGATCATTTGCTCAGGAATTCCTAGGTGGTTTTTGTCAACTGAGCGTATTGGGTATACCTGAAGAACTTTGTCGCACAGGCATAGCATTCATTGATTCCCCCCACCCAGGATCTATTACGAACGAAACGATGCAGATCTTGTTTCACCACTTTCCAGCAGGGACGTCCATCCACAATATGGCCAGATATGGCCAGAGTATGAAGTCGGATAGGTTTGAGAAGTTTGACTATGGAAAGGCGAAAAATCTTGAACTGTACGGAAGTGCTGTCCCTCCGAAATATAACATGAATGCTGTTAGGATACCAGTGGTAATCTTGTACGGTCGTAATGACCATTTAGTTGACCCCAAAGACATAGAGTGGTTAAAACAGAATCTGCCAAATGTTTTGGAAGCTGTAGAAGTAAAGGATAAGTTGTGGAATCATATGGATGTGGCTTACAGTCAATATACAAGTGAAATGATATTCCCGAAAATAAACGAATATTTGTTAAAGTACAGCCAAACGTGACAAAAGTGTGTGATTTTAATTATAAATAGTTATCTATTTAAACAGAAGGTTGACATTCTCGTAACATGATATTGTTCGTATTTTTCGAGGCACTTTTAGAAAGCAATTAAGTATTATTTTGTTGTGTTGTGATTTCTATTGTGATAATATTATAGGGTTCAAATTTGTACTGAATAAAAAGATAGTAAGTTTCAGTTATAGCACTTAGTGAATGTAATTTGAGCCCGAGTTTAAATATCTAAGTTTAGAAGTATTAAATTTTGAACGAAACACCTTTATATTGTGACGAGCACAAAAGTATTCAAAATAGGTTTTGAAAATTCGTGTGCGAAGGAACTTAACCTTATATAAGTTCCTAAGGAAATTCGTTAATTGAAAATTGATAATGATTGATGGAGACTTGTTTCAAATGAAAATCGTCATATACGTACAGCGCGTAGCACATAGTTTAATTATTAAATTATTGTAATACATGATCCTGTATTGTAGCCCGGAAGAATCTTTATTATTATTGAACCAACGGGGTTTGATTGCCAGGAACGGAATCCATCCATCCATCAGCCTTTGAAAGTCTCTGCTGGACATAGGCCTCCCTTAATCTGCGCCACTTCAACCGGTCCTGCATCTGAATCCATCGGTTACCCGCCGTCTTCTTCAGGTCATCAGGCCACCTGGTCGGGGATATGATATGATATATTAACATGCATGTTAATAGTTAAATATCACTTAACGGTATGCATGCGGTAGACCCGTTTGTGGTTCAATCATATCGGCTAATAATGGCAATGTTATGGTATGCTTAGGTTTCTAGGTGCTGTTAAGGGATTTATATGAAACTTTGGCAAAGGAAGATCTCCCGCCAGGCTAGGTGTTGCCTGGGGACCGGCCGTGCTCCGACAGTCTTTGTTCAGAACTTGTACATATGCATGGTATTGGGCATACTTCGATAGCGTGATTCAGAAATGCTAGTGGCGCCATCTCTTGACGAGTTGTGGGGAATAGTCACCCTAGCGCCATCTCTTGATGAGTTGCGGGAGGTCGAGGCGTTTTAACTTAGTCGTAAAGGATTACAATGCATGTTGAAAAAATTAGTTTGGACTGCAGTCCTATCTGGATTTTTTATATAATACATAAGTAGCAAACCATGCAGACCACGTGATGGTAAGTGGCCACTGCAACAAATGGACATCTATATCACTGATAAGATTAGAATCGCATCTAAGATTGGCAAAATAAGCAATGCTGCCCTTAGGTTTCGATTAAGTGTGGTGGAAGGGTGTGGTTGCCAGCACGCTTTTGTGTGAGGCGATCATCTTCGTCCTCGGGAGTAGCAAAGCATTTACTTAAGATCGAAGGCTAGTTCTATATGAAGTTGCTTACGCATCACGAACTTCAGGTGAAAACCCTTCAACTCAACAATTAAACTACAATAAACTACATAGTGTAATTAACTTGTCATGCATGCCGCGTGTGATAGTGCGTGTGAACGACCTTTATTTAATTAACCAATATGGTTCTAAAACGAAGGCGTTTCAGTTAAATTTTATGACTGCAAATAGATTTTATTTGTAATAAAGGAAATCGTAAGACCGAATAGTCATTAACGAATGCCGGTCTTTCGTTAAATGTTCCGGGTTTACTACCCGGTCTATACTACTATATTTCACAAATATTGATATAGATCTTATATATATATATTAGTGAAATGAAATGAAATGTCTTTAATTTGTATAGGCTTATGGGATCACTTACAAATTGTCAGTTACATTTTTTTCTTACACTACCACAGGATCGGAATAATACCTCAACTGAGAAGATCCGGCAAGAATATCAAGCAGCGGGTTTGTCTTTTTTCTTATTTATATCCATTTTTTTAAATATAATTAAAATCATGTTTTTTTACATGGTAATGAAAGTTAGCTCCAGTATCTTGCCTTAGTGATGTAAAGAATGTTACCACTTGAACAATGCGTTTTTTTTAGTTTTAGTGTAGAGGGTCGAAGGATCTTGTTTCGGCGGTCTTTTTCTTTAGTCGACAAACTTCAATTCGATTTCAATGAGGATGCATTTGGCCCCTTGTTCTGCGAAGCACCTTAGTTTAATATTCGCAAAATATTCGCGCCGATGCGAATGTAAATATTTAAAAACATGCGAATATTCGATACATCACTAGTCTATATTAATAATTATTATATTAATACGTGAAGCAAAAACTTCTAAAGTATTATTAAGTAATATGCCGCGTACGGATTACTATGAAACTTTGCGCGGTTATAGTGGACATAGAGAAGGAGTGCAGAATGTTAATATTTTTTTCAAATAATGCTTAAAATATACATAAAATCAACTAAAAACACATTACACACACTATCCCGCATTTGTCACGAACACATAAATAATAAACGAAGTAGAACATTCAATGTTTTACTACTTATACACAACGTCAGAAACGTCAGTGTCTTTGTCAAAATACCCGTTTTTGCTTTTAAATGCGGCTTAGCTAATTAAATCTCATTTTATATTTAATAGGTGCGTTCAAAATTACTTGAAAATGATTACATTTTATTTGAATTAGAGAAATATTTATACTACTTTGGACAATATGAAGTTTAGTTATTTAATTTAAATTACAGTCGAATTTCGACCGATGCGACGGGTGACTAGTTTATTTAAATGCGTGTCTGGTATTTTGCTGGGTATTTTATGTATATGGACGTCACCTATGATTGAATAGGTACGCATAAGCACATTTTTGTAATATTGCTTGTCTTGGGTAAGATTGGTGTTAGAAAGAGACATAATTTGTCTCTCTTTAACAACAATTTAGATACGAGTGGTTGATGGGTGGGTCCACCATCCAATTCTAAGTCAAAGCGTAGATTTTAGGCTTTTTTAGGGTTCCGCAACCAAAGAAATGAAATTATTTTGTATAGGCCTACTTGGGCACTTACAAATTGTCAGTAACACATTTTTTTCTTACACTACCACCGGATCGTAACACGACTTCAACCGAGAAGATTACGCTGTCCGTTTGCCCGACTTACTGTCTATCACCAGGCTGTATCTCGTGATCTAACTTAACCAAGACAATTGGAATTTTTTGTGGCGTTTTTTATACCTATATATCGGCACGGAACCATGTTTTCCTTAAAAAAGGTGTTTATCCTACTCTGTTTCGGGTTTAAAATATGACATGTTAAAAACAAGTTTTATTTAATTAATACGAACCTTATCAAGACATACAAAAACTTTAAAAGTGTAAAATTATGAACTTTAATTGCTCACATATCTACAAAAAAACAATGATAGCTTATTAATATGTAGTACCGTGTGAAAAACAAACGCAGCAAAAAGGTAAATAAAAAACAAATTAAATATCCAACAATTTAATGCAAAATTTGAACTTAATTAACACATAGTAATATTAAGTTAGTAATAATCAAACCTTGCGTTCTATGGTGTCGTATGTAGCACTACTCCCTCTCGTCTCGTGGATGTCGTAGGAGGCGTCTAAGGGACATAATCTGGAGGGATAAGATAAAAGGATAAGATAAAATGGCAGTGATAGCCTAATGGTTGAAACTTGCCCTCTCGATCGGGAGGTCCGAGGTTCAAACCCAGGCACGCACCAATGATTTATGTCCGTATTAGAAATTAATTATCACTGCTTTTCGGTGAAGGAAAACATCGTGAGGAAACCTACACACCCGAGAGTTCTGAAAAAAAAAAAGTTCTCGGAGGTGTGTGAAGTCCACCAATTCGCACTTGGCCATCGCGGTGGACTATGGCCTAAACTCTCTCATTCTGAGAGAAGACCCGTGCCCAGCAGTGGGACAGTAATGGGTTGATGCGAAGATAAAATGGATGCAGCGGCTTTCTATAAAACACCAACATCCAATGCGGTCACCAACACGCATGTCAAGCGCGGTGATATTGGCAAAAACTCTTAAATAGGGGAGTAATGAAAATTAGAGGGTTTTTTATCTGACTGAAGTACCAAGGAGCATGCACTCCACCTGATGGTCGCTGTCGCCCATGGACATCTCTAAGCAACTTCACATAGAATATGGGTTCTATCTGACGTCAATCACAGGTGCGTTGCTACTCGCGAGGACTATGATGGTCGCCTCATATAAAAAAAAAACACGCTTTTTATACTCATAGCTATGAGCATAAAAAGCGTGTTTTTTTTTTACAGTAGGATTTTCTCCTGTGTCGTAGGTGCTATGGACACACACAAAGACGAATACATAAATACCCAGACCCAGAACAAGAATCTAAACTCATCATTCAGATAGCTGCCTGGCCGGGAATCAAACCCGGAACCCATTGCCCGTCATACCGGTATGACCTCGACCACGCGGGTCGTCAAAAGTGTGCTGGCAACCACACTCTTCCACCAAAACGCAAGAAATGCTAAAATAGGTGTGGCGGAAGTACCTCCCCGGTTGAAGTACACTGTTTCTACCACTTGGAAAAGCTACCACCACCTAATGGATGGAATAGGCAAACTAGTAACATTGACAAACTACTAAAACAATAAATCGGACTGTTTAAAAAAACGATTGATTGCTTTTAGTTTCAGTTAATTGTTCTTAAGCATGCGGCTTGTTTTAATAATTTAACTGTGTTGTTTGGCTTTAGGTAAAGGGAGATCTCCTGCCAGGCTAGGTGATCATGCCTGGGGAGCGGCCGTGCTCCGACAGACGTTGCTCGGAACTTGTATATATGCAGGATTCTGAGAATACTTCGATAGCGTGTTTCAGAATACTAGTAGCGCCATCTTTTGACGAGTAGCGGTAGGCCGCCACAGGCAGACATTCATTAGTTCTCTGTAGTGCTCACTTTCGTGTTAGGCGAACATCTAACTTTTTATAAGATTAAAGTAGCAAAAAAGCATGCAATGCAACTGATGGTGAGTTGCAACTACCCATGGATACCTGTAAACAACTTCATATAGAAAAAACGTAAAGTAAAGACAACTGATAGCTTCTTATAAATATTAGCTACAACTTCATCTTTTCACCGAAATGCAAGAATTGCTTTACGCTTGAATTACGCTTGAAATTGCTAAATTATAATTCTTATACTATGTTTTTTCTGTAATTATCTATTAATAATTTCTATCATCTCTATTCTATTCATATTCTTGTTAATAATGTTTCATAGCCTTTCTGGATGTAGTATTTATACATGTACCTACCGTGAACTGTAAACCCTATCTTTTGTTTTGTTACTTCGTGTTTCTGCCGATTCTCTTATGTTATATATTTTTTATGTATACATATACGTGAAAACTTTGTAATTAGCTTCTCTAGATGTAAGTTTTCCAAAATTAAATAAAATAAAAAATAAAAATTAGGCGTGGCGGTGGTACTTCCATTATCGAATCGTAAAATTAACTAAACTAATTACCTTGTAAAGTTAACTTACTTTAGTTAAAGTTTACTTAGTTCTACTGAGTACCAACGTATCTGTTATAACGTTAGATATAACCCTATATGAAGTTGCATAAATATGTCCATGGACGGCAGTAACTTCCCATCAGATACACTGCATGCTCGTTTTCTATTTCAATAGAATAAAAATAAACAATAGTTTAAAAAAACTAAAAAAACACGCTTTTTATAGAAAACCGAACTAAAAAATAGAAAATAAATTTAAATGAATTTAAATTAAGAAAAAGCGGGGGGTGCATGGTGTCAATGGTTATAGATATTTTTTATTGACAGATATGAGTAGAGTGTTTATCATTTCGATAATATCTTAAAAAGCACCCCACGTTTTTTTTTAAATAAAATATTTTTTTTTATTCCCACTATTATTAATTTATATTCATTGAAATTTTTAACACTATTTTCTTAATTTAAATTCATTAAAATTTATTTTCTATTTTTTAGTTCGGTTTTCTATAAAAAGCGTGCTTTTTGGTTTTTTTTAACTATTATTTATTTTCTACTTTTAAGTCAAATTAAAAAATGGAATAATTTTATCAAATTAGTGTATTGTCATCGGTCCTCAATAAATCTACAAAGTTTGAACGAAATCTGACCGTTTAAAGTGGGTCAAAATCGCGCCCAAAGAAAACAAACATACAGGTGAAGCTAATAAAAAGCTAATAATAATAACACAACACCAAATGAAGTATTAACATGATAATTTTGCTTGCAACTTTGTATTACCTTGCACTGTTAGTGACTAAACAAGTCATCTGGGTCACATAGCTGGGTAATTATGAACATGTACATAAGGAAGACAGTAGAACTTGACATAAACTGTATATTTTATATGTATGTTTAGATCAAATCTTACAACTTTAATTTGAACCATTTATCAAAGTTGGATTGAGCTTAAAGTTTGAATTACTTTTTTTCAAACGATAATGCGGATATAAGTAATCGATATTGTTGTTAGTCCAAAATATAAATTTACGTATTTTTGTACAACTCATCCTATATTAAATAAAATGACTTATTTATAGAATGTATTAAAAAAATCAAATACAAAATGGCGGAAACTTTGACTGACAAAAACGCTTTCTACACTCATAGCCCCCACAGTAGGATTTTCTTCTATGTCGTGGGTGCCATGGACACACACAAGACGAATACACAAACACCCAGACCGAGAACAAGAATCTAAACTCATCATTTAGATACCTGTCTGGCCGGGAATCGAAGCCGGGACCCATTGCGCGTCAGACCGGTACGGTAACCGCTTCGCTACGCGGGTCGTCAACATAATCAATAATCTGTAAGTCAAATCAATAATTTTGTTGAGATCAAAAATTTTGTAAAATATAAGAGCTTGTCTCAAGAATCAGTCTGAAAACCACACACTCTGATCGAGATATATTTAATCTGGATCAAAATATGTACATTATGTAAACAAGTATAATATTATTACCGGACATTACATAACGGCTAAATAACAGTTATCTAAGCACAGTGGAAACGGCATTGACTGTTCGAGTACAAAGTCAATGTCTGTGATAAGGTCGCGTACTGCCATAGAACACGTTTTTAACCGTTAATGTGTCTGCGAATATAATATACGACGCAACTAATTGTTGTTTGTTTGTAATACCAGAGATGTAATGAATGTAACTAGTCACCCGTCGCAACGGTCGGAATTCGACCGTAATTTAAATTAAAAATTAAACTTCGTATTGTCCAAAGTAGCACGAATATTTCTTGAATTCTATTAAATTGTATTAATACTCAAGTTATTTTGAACACACCCGTTAAAGATAAAAATAAGTTTTATTAGCTCAGCTGCATTTAAATGCAATACCGGGTATTTTGACAAATACATTTCTGTCGTTAAGTGTTCTCATAGTAACACATTGAATGTACCATTTCTTTTATCACGTATGTGTTTGTGTCAAATGCAAGGTAGTGTGTGTAATTTGTGTTTTTAGTTGATTTTATGTACGTTATATGCATTATTAGAAAAAAATATTAACATTCTGCACTCCTTCTCTACGTCCACTATGACCGTGCAAAGTTTCATACTAATCCGTCCGCAGCATATTACTTAAAAATGCTTCACAAGTTTTGGCTTCACGTATTAATATATAGATATAGATTATTTGTATAATTCCGAATACGAATGTGATTGTTGTTTTTCTTTCAATTTTTGGTATAGTGGGCCGGAGGACCTAGATTTGACGACCTTTTCCTTAGGTCGTTTTGGATCGATTTGGCGACCATTCTTTGCGAATTGCACCAATTGTAATGCAAATGCGAATATCTAAAATATGCGAACATTCACAAATACGAATAATATTCCTTACATCACTAGTATCGTCAACCCATTTTTGTCCCACTGCTGGGCACGTGTCTTCTCTCGGAATGAGAGTTTTACATAGTTTTACATAAAAGATACGATACTAATTTATTCTCCCGGCTTCGCTCTTCGATCACGTCTGCTAAAATAAGAAGCATCCTATTATAGTGAACTATGATAAATTAAAAAAAAGAAAATGTGTGCGTGTACTAGCGTACACTCGTAAGAAGTGAAACTTCTTTATGACGTTATTTTTCAAAAAATAATTTACTATATGCAACTTTACAGAAATTGGTTAAATAAAGTTAAATTAGATAAAGTTTAATAAAAGGCTTTTATTAAACTTTATCTAATAATCTAATCTATAATAATCTATCTAATATCACACGTGGTAGGGATAAGAAAAAGATGGCGCGTAACGAAAAAATGTTACACAATTTTTTTTTCCAACCCCGATAAAGAAGTTTCACTTCAAAAAGAAAGAATGTAGAAATAAAACAAGTAAATAAAATTAATACTATTATTCAACCGCTCAGCAAGTGTAGGCCTCCTTCAAGGACGAAAAAAGTTATTCAGATTTGGTTCTTTACAGCCAATCTGCCTCGGTGATTTTTAATATGCCATCTTGCCATCTTGCGCAAAGTCTTCGTTTCTTTCTCCACCTAGCCCTTTTTGTGTCGGGAAGGAAACCTTCAAAAGGTACACCGAAGCCTTCTAAGAGACTCCAGGTTATGTGGAATTTTTACCCACTAAAACCTCCTCGGTGACCTTTTTTATTATTGTATAATAGTTTAAATAAGTTTTCATATTAATTATTATCGTAAATGTATATAATATTAATATCGGTATTTTGAGAACGCTAACACATGGACATACAAACATACCAATATATACAAATAAATATATACATACAGACATACAAACGCTTGAAAAACATAGCCCTGTTTCTGACGCAGTAATTATGAACAAACAAACAAGTTGACCAGAACGTTGACCGCGCGTAGCTGACCCTGGCCTTATAAACAAGTTCTCGGCTGTTTCTGGATCTTGTGGACTTGCACAACCTGTTTTTTTTATCTGATTGAAGTAGCAAACGAGCATGCAGTCCACCTGATGGTAAGTGGCCACTGCCGCCCATGGACATCTGTAATCAACTACATACAAAACAAGGGTTCCATCTGAAATCAATCACATATGCGTTGCTACTCCCGAGGACTATAGTCGCCTCATGTGAAAGTGTGCCGGCAACTACATCCTTCCATCGAAACGCAAGAAATGCTTCACGTTGGAAATAGGTGTGGCGGAGGCACTTACCCGGTTGAACTACACTGGTTCTACCACCTTGTGAGCATGCAGGCCACATGAAGTTAGCCACAGATGCGTTGCTACCCCTGAGGGCCTAATTGTAACGTGTTATACAAGGATTTCTCCCTTACATACGCGGCTGAACCTATAGTGCAGGGTGTGCCACACGGGCGCCGCCGACTCAGGGGGCGCCGCGACGCTCCCTGAGACAGCTAAGAGTATCGTCTTGGACCATCATGGTACAATAATAATATGGCAGAAGCGGCCAGCCAGCTCGTATTGCAAGCTGTGGGGTATGGGGGCTACAACCCATTATTGTCCACGGCTGAGCACGGGTCTTCTCTCAGAACGAGAGAGTTTAGGCCTTAGTCCACCGCGCTGACCAAGTGCGAATTGGTGCACAGTACCTATATACATGTAACAGTATAATATGATATTGTAAGCTATTCCTTTTTTTTTGTTTTCGAGGGGGAAACTTTCAAAAAGTACCCGATGTCGTGGGAGCGACGCGGGTTATGTGGGATTCTTACCGCACTAAAACCCCCCCGGTGGCCGACCTCGACGCTGCGAAGAGGACTCCGGGAACTCCAGTTGACCGCCGCCGGTGTCCTCAGCGTGTGCCCCATCGGGCTCTTCTCTGGTGGGCGTGAACTGCTCACCGCACCTTCTGGTTTTTACGGCAACATGCAACCACACATGCCGCCGTCCTTCCCGGGGTCACTTGACCGGACGGTTCGAGCTCGCACTCTTCCCGCCCGCAACCCCGGAAGCCTCTTTTAGTCGCCTTTTACGACAGGCAGAGGGTACCGTGTTCCTATTCTGGTCCCGGAACTACGGGGACAATTGTAAGCTATACCTAATTATAAAATAGCTTGTACGAATATAAAAAAAACTTTATTGTTACGACGGCAAAGTTAACAGTTATAGCCGTGGAAGGGGGAGGGGGGGTCAGGCCTAGGGGACGAGCTAGAGCCGCCTCTACTCCTGAAATGTTATCTTCTAAGTTAATGTCCAATGTTCAACCCATTGTAATAACATGTGAGTGTATATGAATAATTCTAGCTTGAAACATACTAAAAGAAATACTTGCATTAAATAGATGGCGCTATTTTGGACTATTTTTAATTAAGTTTTTTATTTTTATTTAACGTAAACATATATTAAGGCACTGATCACAACCTAGAATACAGTAGACGTGATATTTAACACTAGTCGCCCGTAGCATCGGTCGAAATTCGACCGTAATTTAAATTAAAAAACTAAACTTCATTGTCCAAAGTAGTACATTTCTCAAATTCCAGTATTTTTAAATTTTCAAGTAATTTTGAACGCGCCCGTTTGATATAAAAAGAGGTTTAATTATCTAAGCCGCATTTAAAAGCAATAGCGGTATTTTGACAAAGACATCTGACATGAATGTTCTATTTCGTTTACTATGTATGTGTTTGTGACAAATGCAAGGCAGTGTGTGTAATGTGTTTTTAGTTGATTTTATGTATGAAAAATGCATTATTTGAAAAAAATATTAACATTCTGCACTCCTTCTTTACGTCCACTATAACCGTGCAAAATTTCATACTAATCCGTCCGCGGCATATTACTTAAAAATCCGTCACAAGTTTTTGCTTCACGTATTAATATAATAATTATTCGTCTCACAAATAAAATAAGGAAATGAAACCACCTCCTTCAATATTTGTGATCACAAAGCGCCTGGCATAAAAATAAACGCAATAATATTTAATTCAAGTTTGCTGCAGCAAGAATTTGGAAGGAGCTGCCTCCTCTAAAAAAATATAAGTATAGGAAGCTTCAAAAGGAAGTACAAATGTGCGTTGCT
The DNA here is from genome assembly GCA_949699795.1 of Spicauda simplicius. Lineage (NCBI taxonomy): Eukaryota > Metazoa > Arthropoda > Insecta > Lepidoptera > Hesperiidae > Spicauda > Spicauda simplicius. Next base: position 472,598 of record OX453080.1, read on the forward strand.
TAAGAGGCAACTTGCTGCAGAAAACCTGAAATCATCCCATAGCAAATACTTATAGAATGTATGTCCATGCCAAACATGCATACCTACACACCTATACACACACACACTCACTCACTCACACACAAACGCAAATAGACATTAAGAGTCTCAGAACCAAAACAGTATTTTTTTATACCTTGTATTTTAAATAATATTAGTCACCCGTCGCAACGGTCGAAATTTGACCGTAATTCAACTCAAAAACTAAACTCGATAATGTCCAAAGTATTTCCTAAATTCAATTATATTAATACGTGAAGCAAACCATTGTGACACAATTTTAACTAATATGCCGCAGACGGATTAGAATGAAATTTTGCACGGTTATAGTGGACGTAGAGAAGGAGTGCAGAATGTTAATATATTTTTCCATATAATGCATATATCATACATAAAAACACATAAATAATAAACGAAATAGAACGTTCAATGTCTTACTTTGAAAACACGTAACGTCAGAAATGTCAGTGTCTTTGTCAAAATACTCGATATTGGTTTTAAATTTGATTTTATGTATATTTGAAATAAATATTAAAAAATTCTGCACTCCTATAACCGTCTACTATAACCGTGCAAAATTTCATACTAATCCGTCCGCGGCATATTACTTAAAAATGCACCACAAGTTTTTACTTCACGTATTAAATATAGATGTAGTGAATGTTAAAATACTTGTTACTATATTAAGTTGTCTCTTTAACTACATAAGCACTTCCTATATTAATTTATTTTTATGTTTTATTTTTTCACTTAGTTTTGTTGTTCTTTACCTTATGAAAGTTTTCTTATGTATTGTTAGACTTTAGCAATAATAACACTCTTCACTTTGAATTTCTTTTAGTATTTCATACAACTATTCCATAAGTCAACAAAATTTACAATTTATTCCTTTGACTGATCTCGTCTAGAACTGAGAAAACAATTGCCACTTATTTTATGCGCCACTTTTCCAACTCCGTGTGCATCATAGTTTCATGAAGTGTTTTCCCGCCTTTTTTATACTTTTTTTTAATCTACTTCGTACTATAGCTACAACTTATAAATTCTTCAGTTTAACAATGTTACTTCGATTTATATTTATACTTAAACTAAAATGTATATTATTAAATTAAAAGATATAATAATAAATTTAAAACTAGGTGGATTTCGCAACGGTTTCCCGCCCTTTTTTCGGAAACAAAAACAATGATTATATATCAGCTGTATCGGAAGTGGCGCGTGTGATATTAAATACAAAACATTAAATTAAAAAAAAAATATCAAAGGATCTGTTACATATTTTGTATATTGTAATTACTTATGTAATATATGTAGATCTTACAGTATGAAAACGAGTAGCAGCAGGAGGGGACTCTTGTCCAACAATTCCCCTTGAACATCTTAGGGAAATTGGGGTTGAAATCAGCGCAGCTCAGGACTTGGATCCTGGTTCTGCATTAGCTGAGTCACTTCTTTTTGCTCTCAATAATGATATTTAATTAACCTAAATTAATTGTTACTTTTTATTTGTAATGCATTTTGAGGCAATAAACTATTATTATTAATATTTCTAACTTTAATTATATATTTTATATGGAGATTTATCCTGCCCTAGTGTCTTAGTAAAGGTATTATTTAGCTAAATATTATAAACAAAAATGTTCTTAAGGATAATAATATGTATAGTTGTTTCACTTCGACCTCAGAAATTTTTATTTTTTTACACAATTCAGAAAGCGGTTTACAGAATACAGTTACCTACCAAGAATGAACTCTGTAGACTTAACAATTTCGGAATAAAGTGGCTGTGATATACGGACAGACAGACGGACAGACAGATATGACGAAACTATAAGTAGTTATTTTGTGGTTTACCAGGTGATAGAACCAGTGTAGTTCGACCGGGAAGGTACCACCGCCACACCTATTTCGAAGCATTTCTTGTGTTTCCATGGAAGGGTGTGGTTGCCGAGAATCTTTTGTATGAGGCGACCATCATAGTCCTCTGGAGTAGCAACGCATCTGTGATTGACTTCAGATGGAACCCATGTTCTGTATGAAGTTGATTACAGATGTTTATGGGCGGCAGTGACCACTTACCATCAGGTGGACTGCATGCTCGTTTGCTACTTTAAATTATATAAAAACCTATCATGTTGTTTTGTGAAATAAAAGGCTTTTTGGTGATTTTTAAATGTTTTATTTTTCAAAAATTTATTTTCTTTAGTTTGCGCATTCTTATTCTTTTTTTTAAAACAATTTGGAGGTAGTTTCGATAAATATATACCTCTGAAGATTAACTTGATAATTCCAGACGTATTTGTCCGAAATGGTATATATATATGTACCATCGAAATATTTGGTAGATGGCCCCTACTTTAACTTCCTGAAGGCATTCGATACAGTGTATAATCACAACCTGCTTGCAAAACTAGTTAGTGTAGGTTGCACGCCACATAAACTGCCCTTTTTCAGCTATTTGCCAAACAGGCGTCACAACTGTGGCGGACGCTTTTCGCACCATTAGAGACAAGAGCGGGCGTCAGTCGAGGTAGTACTCTGGGCGCTCTCCAGTTCACTATCATTATAAATGATTGACCGGAGGTGGCGTGACGACCTGAAGTTGGTATGCAAAGTAAAAGCAAAGCTGTAAGGGAACATTGATGTTGTTGAAAGGAGCTGCATGAATATTGCCCTTCAACGTGGAAAAGTGTTACCTGCCCTGTTTCAGTCGCTCCCGCGCTCCCCGACATTTCCTATTACATAGGGAACGAGCCCCGGCGGCGCGTTAAAGAGGTGAAGGATCTGGACGTTCAATTAATCTCTGATCTCGACTTCCGAGACCATGAAATCGTGTGCAAAAAAACGTACTGAAACCTCGGATTCATTTAGGAAAGCGAAAAGTTTGTTGCGCGTTTTATGAAGCCTTGGTAATGAGTTATTTGGAGTGTAATTCAGTTCTATGGGCTCCGAGGGAGATCAAGTATAAAAATAATAATGGAATGAATTCTAAATATATTCACATCGTCTGTCCTCCGTCAGAAGATTCCATCTTCTACAGTCGACGGTATTGCATCTTAGTCTTAACGGATGCCAATGGATGGCGTTGTTAACGTAAAGGTCGCGCCCAACGCCAGTTTTTATTAGCTTTTTATTAGCTTCACCAGATTTCGATCAAACTTTGTAGATTTATTGAGGACCGATGACAATACACTAATTTGATAAAATTATTCCATTTTTTAATTTGACTAAAAAGTAGAAAATAAATGATAGTTTAAAAAAAACTAAAAAACACACTTTTTATAGAAAACCGAACTAAAAAATAGAAAATAAATTTAAATGAATTTAAGTTAAGAAAATAGTGTTAAAATTTTTAATGAATATAAATTAATAATACTGTGAATAAAACAAATTATTTTATTTTAAAAAAAGCGTGGGGTGCTTTTTAAGATATTATCGAAATGATAATCACTCTACTCATATCTGTCAATAAAATATCTATAACCATTGACACCATGCACCCCACGCTTTTTTTAAAATAAAATATTTTTTTTTATTCACGCTATTATTATTATTTTTTTCATTGAAATTTTTAACACTATTTTCTTAATTTAAATTCATTTAAATTTATTTTCTATTTGTTAGTTCGGTTTTCTATAAAAAGCGTGTTTTTTAGTTTTTTAAAACTGTTATTTATTTATGCTGTAGGTGTGGTAGCTATTTATTAAGACATTGACTTTAAATATTATGTGATGAGCTGCTCGATTAGCCACCTCCTTGCATTTACCGCCCGTGTGTACTGCACGCCCCGCACGCCCACTTACGGAAGGACTGCGTACCATTATCTTTAAAAATTGGCAAAAAACACGTTTTTTATTGTGGGAACCACCCTTAAACATTTATTTTATTCTGTGTTTAGTACTTGTTGTTATAGTGACAACAGAAACAACATTTGTGAACAATTCCACTGTCTAGCTACAACGATTCGTAAGATACAGAACAGATACAGATGGACAGCAGTCTTAATAATAGGGCTGTGTTTTACTCTTTGGGTAAGGAACCCTAATAAAAAGAAAAAAATACCATCATCAAACTATCTAATTTCAAGGGCAACTGAGTGTGGAAAAGATTGTGATTTATCGAAAAAATAAATCAACTGGAGCGAATTGCCACGAGTGATTATTACCGGTTAAAATAATAACCAGTTAAAATATATTGTTAAATGTCTTTACGTCACTAAAAATATCCTATGTCATGGTCAGACTGTTATTATTAAACTTGCAACTAGACTTTTATCATCATTGACTATTTAAGGGTCTGATAATGTGTCTCGGAGACAAAATATGTAACTCCTCAACCGATGGGAATAATTGAGTTGTGTTTAAAAATATCTGGTGTAGGTTGTAATGAAATTACAAAGCCTGTTTATTATAGATTACTAGCCGTGCCGGCGACTTCGTCCGCGAATGGTTTTCATACATATATTTTTGGTATCTTGAACAGTTTTCACAGCGCACGCAACGGAAGCCCTCGAGGATGAATAATTTTCCTTGTTTTTTTCACATTTTCCATTATTTCTTCGCTCCTAATAGTTGCAGCGTGATGTTATATAGCCTAAAGCCTTTCTCGATAAATGGTCTATTCAACATAAAAAGATTTTTTCAATTCGAACCAGTACTTCCGGAGATTAGCGCATTCAAACAAACAAACTCTTCAGCTTTATAATATTAGTATAGATTAACATATTCAGTAATACAATACAGGGAATGCGGAATAAAAATCGATACTTAACTACCCAAAAGAACCTTTACGTATTAGAAATATGAGATAGGAAATTCACTCAGTTATACTTCGCTGTATTTATATAAATATTTCTTTATAGTGGGAAATATCAAATTATAGGAATTATGACTATAAACAGTATCCAGATGGTTCCATAAGGGATCTGCTACTGTGATGGTGTCGATTAAATTTGGCAAACGACGTTCAACACTTTTTATATCTTTGAACACCGTTAGTTTGTCATTTTTACCATGGATTATGACTACAGGAACTGTCACAGCACTGATATTAATCTCTGGAGGTTCCTTTCTCCCATACTCTTTAATATTACCTGCTTCTCCGTAGTCATACTTTTGAAATCTTCCGCTCCTAATAATTTGAGCGTATCTAGCAAAATTGTGAACAGACGTCCCAGCAGGAAAATGACCGTATAACGTTCTTTGGGTCTCATAATTAATTGAACCTGGATGATAGTTGTCGAAGAAAGCTCCTCCAGTACCGCAAAGCGCATCAGTTACTAATGTGTTTGTATACTGACATAAGAATTCGAGCATTTCTTGAATAATGCCTCCTTTGTGAAAAAGCTCGTGCACACCAAAATATTCCAGAATCGGCCGCGTTATTAAAACGGTCTCGATTAACAGTTTAAATGCCGTAGATTCAGTGTTGGGCAAGATTGCAGCAGGAGCTAATGCGATCATCAACTTAGTTTTACTACAGTATTCATTTCTTTCAGAACACATGATGAAGAAGTTAGATCCTCCCTGGGAATAACCTATATAGTTCAGCTCAATGGACCCCGTGTAATTAAGAATATAGTCATACATTGCTGGAAGGTCGTAATAACTCATTTCCTCTGCAGAGAATTGCCAAAATTTCGCGTCTAGATCAGGATTCAAATGTACGTGTCTTCTTCCATAATAGTTGCCTCTCTGATTACCAACCCAGAGATCAAAACATGCATCAGGTATCAGATATCCAAGTCCAGATTCAGTGCCAGCATCGAGAAACAAATCAGCGCTTTCAATAAGACCGTGCATGAGAAGAACTGGCGTCTTCTTAATGTTTTTACAATTTCTAGATTTAACACGAAATACAGATAGAATGTAGCCGTCTTCAGTAACAACAGCATGTTCTTCGCTTGTGTAACCATATTTAGTGGTAAGTTCCGTGAAATTTAGAAGTGAGTCTGTGTGGTAACCCAATGAAAGTTTTGTCTCCCTATTTAATGGCGTAAAGTGTGATTTCATTACATATCCTATAATTATCCAAGTTCCTAACGCAAAATTCAATCTGATATTTGCTTTAGACGCCATTATATAAACTAGCCTGGTTATTTTGAATTCTTGGTCAAAATGATTATTCCTTTTTTCGGTTTCGATTGACGGATTCCTGTAATCAAAATACGTAATGTTTTCAATCACTATATCATTTTTTTATGTATTTGAAATTGTTAAAGAGTGCAACAGTAATGCCAATAGTAAGATATGATCTTCTCGTAGGATATAGTAGATAGGTCGCTGCTTCTTGCTTGCTTCCTGTGGATGAGCCTTAGGGAGTAGAAATACAAGGATTTTGGAAATAAAGGACATGGCCAACTTGTCTAGGTTCCAAGTTCGCATGCATGTACATTTGTGAATTTTAGTTTTTCTTATGTTTAGGATATTCAGTAATAATAAAACATTTAAAAACTCTAGGAACTCGAAGTTTTCATAGTTCCGATTTAAAAAAAGGAATTGATTGCCAAGTCAATCTATAAATTTCAAACGTTAAAGATTTTTAATATTGAAATTGTCACTAGAAGATGTCGTTAGGTTAATAATTACTTAACAACATAAGACAGAGGGTTTTCTAGATACAGTAATGCAATAAAACCTTTGTATTCTATATAAGTATAACCCATATTGTATCCCATATATATCAGGAAAGCTCCTAGTAAGGCTACTTTTAAAAAGCTTCTGCGAGAACATTACTTGAACACCTGTAATGTTTCTTAATCGTTTATATCTTCGCTGTATATATTATAGAATAGTTAACTTATTTAGTTTATGTATATTATATATGTACATATTTTGTATGTACTAATAAGTTAGTATATTATCTATTTTATTTTTATTTTAAATTTAACACCTGCCACAAATTTTCCAGACACCCAGGGTTGACTGGTAGAGAATGCCATATGGCATTAAGTTTTTTTCTTGTTAAAAGGTGCAATGACATAATAAATAAAATAAATAAGAAATAAATATACAGGATTACAAAGTTACATTTGCGGTTATTTAATCAGTGTACCTAAATATATATGTAGTGTATTGTATATACGTGTACATTTTAAAGGTGTAACGAACAACAGTTCGACTGGTGAGGCACCACCGCCACTCCTATTTCTAGCGTGAAGAAGTTCTTGCGTTTCGATGGAAGGATGTGGTTACCGGCACACTCTTATATGAGGCGATCATCTTATTTCTCGGGAGTAGCAACGATCTGTAATTGACTTCAGATCGAAAACTTGTTATATATATATGTTATTTGACTGAAGTAGCAAACGAGCATGCAGTCCATCTGATGGTAAGTGGTCCCTGCCGCCCTGCGACATCTGTAATCAACTACATACAGAACATGGGTTTCATCTGAAGTCAATCACAGATGCGTTGCCACTTCCGAGGACTATGATGGTCGCCTCATCTCATGTGAAATTGAGCCGGCAAGCACACCCATCTATCGAAACGCAAGAAATGTTTCACGATAGATATATATGAAGTTATTGTACTTACAGATGCCCATGGATGGCAGTGACCACTTACCATCAGATTTATAGTATGTTTGTTTGCTACTTATATCTTTAAAATAATAATAATAATAATCTTTTAAATACATTTGTTAAGCAATAAAATTGATTGACGTTCGAAAACTTGGAAATTAATTATTAAACGTATTAATTAAAAAAAATACATTTAAATAAATATAAGCAATCTACATAAATATGTACATTAATACAGTATCTACGTTAAACCGACTTATTTATTCAATATGTTTTTTTAATGTTCGCTTATTCAAGTTGTTAAAAATTTGACGATGAATAATTAATAATAATAATTAATGTTATAATCAATATCAATTAAATACATTTTTCTTTTAAATTCTTTTAACAATATTGTATTTTTTATTCAAATTTTTGTTTTTATAATTGTTTTATTTTTATATGTTTTGTTGTTTTTTTTGTTTTACTTCCTTTGCTTCTTTAAGTTTGTTGTATGTTGTATGATAAGCCTGAATAAATTATATTTATATTTCTATTTTCTATTTCTTAATTCAAATTCATTTATTTGATCCATTTGGTTAGTGACAAATTTACTTATAAACTACGGCAGTATATAATAATGATTAAATACAAAAAAATAACAAAACTTCAATATAGTATGTACCTGCGGGGCATCCTGCGTAGATACCGAGCCACTGGTAGCTCCGTCCCAGCCTCAGCCATTGTCCACACAAAAAGCCTCCGAACAGGTGAATGTACAAATGAAATATCTTTATTTTGCATAAGCCTACGGAGGCTTACAAATAGTCAGTTACATATTTTTTTTTATACTACTACTACATTCTCACAAACTGCTTTTAAGGCGAGTGTTAGCGTTCTCAAAATACCGATAGTAATATAATATACACTTACGATAGTTTTTATATGAAAACTTATTTAAAGTATTACAATATTAAAAGCGTTAAAAAGAAGAAGATATAAGTTGTCGCGGGTTGTCAATGGTCGGTCGTTCGAAAAATAAAAAGATTAATCTTTTCAAGTACCTATTTCTATCAATTTATACTTTTCAAGTTTTACTTGTTAAATTACATTAAGCTATCGTGAATTCCTGTCGCCCATTGTGGAAAGATTTAATATAAATTAGAATTATCATTACCTGTTAGGCTTGTTTTAACACCTTATTTCCATAAATCAATTCAAACAATGATTCGTTTCTAGCGTCTGCAGATAAATATTTGTATGGTGTATTTTTAGATGATTGCTAATCTCAAATTAACGTGAGTATATACATTTGTACGAGTATACCACAGGATGAGCTATCAGAGACTGACGTAATTTTGACTATATATTAATTAATACGTGATCACAACTTAGGATTCGTTTTTAAGAAACTTGCCGCCTACGGAAAGGTATGAAGTTAAGACCGGTTATAGTTTACGTAGAATAACCTTAGTAATATTATAATCGAATTAAAGCATTCAATTTTTTACTATGAAAATACATAACGTCAAAAATGTTAGATGTCTTTATCAAAAATGTCTGATGTCACAATGTATTAAGTGCTTAGTCTCCGTCCCTGTAGCCTCGGGGGGAGGGGGGGGGGGCAGAATAGGGCTACGGAGCTCGAACCGTTCGGTCAGGCAATCCCGGGAAGGACGGCGGTATGTGTGGTCGCATACCGTCGTAAAGACTAGACGGAGCGGTGGGCCCAGCCGCCCATCTGGGAGGAGCCCGATGGGGCAGCGCGCTTGGAGGATTCCGGTTGAAGTCGTTTCGACATCCCGGAGTGCTCCTTTTCAGCGCCGAGGACGGCCACTGGGGGGGTTTTAGTGCGGTAAAAATCCCACATAATTCTGCGTCGCTCCCACGGCGTCGGGTACCTTTGGAAGGTTTCCCCCTCGAAAACAAAAAAAAAAGTGCTTAGTCTCAATTAAGCCTCTTTTTACCATTAACGGGTGTTTATAAAATAACTCGAAAATTACTTTTAACTGAATTTGAGACATTTAGTTTTTTAGTTGAATTACGAACGTCGAATGTCGACCGTTATGATGGGTAATTAGTACTTGTATATTACGCAAAATATATACACTAAAGCCAAGGATACACTAAGCGACAAATGTCCCGCGCCATGTAACGGCGACATGTCAAACAAAGCCGCTGAATTCGCTTGAGATATATGGCGACACGACTTGTGTCCGCAGCGCCGACAGATGTTGCCGGACATGTCGACCAAAGACCGGCAACGTCGCGCTGCTTCACCCAACATCGCTGGCGACAGGTGTCGCGGGACATTTGTCCCCTAGTGTATCCTTGGCCTAATACACTAATGGTCACGTTACCAATGCAGTCTCCGAAATAGTCGGAAGTCTTTGAATAATATTTGTGAAATTATAACGGCATCTCGAAGGATTGAAGGAGATTTTATGTTTTAAAAGATTTTCTTACCTCGAAAATGCACTGAAGGTCATGGTCAGTTTTTGCCTAGTTGTGAATGACGTAAATCAGTCCAATGATAATGAATGCCGTATGTATAGTTCGTGTATTTGGAACTCAGGAACTTAAAATTTGTAAGGATAAATCACAACAATCTATATAATTATTACATATGCCATCTAGAAAGGACATATCAATTAAGATTCGTCTAATTTGAAGAGGCATGCAAGTGTAGTGAAGGTATAGTGGAAAGCGGCGGGAAAATCGATGTGTAGGTGCTTCAAGAATTTTAACAGAATATTCTCCAGCTTTTGAATAATGCCAGCTTCAATGAGCTGTCCTTATACCTATAATATATTCATAACTAAATAACAATCGTAAGCACTATGTGACTACCTTTTATAATTAAGGCTTGCACTATTCTGCATCATCAGGGCTAAGGAGTTTAAGGTCAAAATTGTCATCATATGTCTTTGCTTAGTAATTATTTTAACATACCCGAAAGCATTAAATAGCTAACTCCTATGGCTTAGTCAGTACCCTGCATTATCAGGCCTGAGAAGTTGAAGGTCGAAATTGTCATATCGTGTCTTTGCTTAGTAGTTATATTACATACCCGTAAGCACCAAATGGCTACCTTCTATCGCTTAGGCTTGAAGTACCCCTGCATCATCAGTATTGAGGAGTTGAAGGTCAACATTTTCATCATGGGTCTTTGCTTTGCTTGTATTTTTATTACTTAACCGTAAGCACCAAATGGCCAACTCCTACGGTTTAGGCTTGAAGTACCCTCTATCATCAGGGTTGAGAAGTTGAAGGTAAAATTTTTGTCCCATGAATTTGTTTAACAATCTTATTCGTCGTCGTCGTCAACCCATTACTGTCCCACTGCTGGGCACGGGTCTTGTCTCGGAATGTGAGAGTTTAGGCCACAGTCCATCGCGCTGGCCAAGTGCAAATTGGTGGACTTCACACACCTCCGAGAACTTTTTTTTTAAAGAACTCTCGGTTGTGTAGGTTTCATCACGATGTTTTTCTTTACTGAAAAGCAGTGATAATTAATGTATAATACGCACATAAATCAGTTGTGTGTGCCTGGGTTTGAACTTCGGACCTCTCGAATGAGAGGGCAAGTTTTAACCATTTAAGCTATCACTGCTCTTCTTATGAACAATCTTATTATATATCCGTAAAAACAAATTACCATACTTCTACGGTTCAGGCTAGCAGTACCACTGCATCATCAGGATTGAAGAGTTGAAGGTCAATTTTTTTTGGAAATATTTACTTAGTAATCTCGTTCTACATTCTACCCAACTGGACTCCTACAGCCTGTCGCGAGATTGTCCGCAATAAATTTTGCTCAGATCCAGGTCTGTGGTTTCCGGAACTATTCTCGCGACAAGCTTTTATATGATAGAAATTTTTACCCCATGCAGCAAAATGATGGGTTTGACTACTACGAAACTTATTTGTTTCTTTTCAGTGCACTGAAATAAAAGCTTGTTTTAAAAATATTTTTATAATATTATTTTATTATAAGATTAAAATAGCAAAAAAGAATGCAATGCGCCTGATGGTGAGTGGCAACTGCCGCCCATGGATACCTGTAAACAACTTCATATAGAACAAACGTAAAATAAAAACTTTTTAACAAAAAATATCTACCGACTTTCATGTCACAAAAAAGCAAAAAATAATTTAAATTAATTTTGGTTTAGAACATACTCAGTAGTTAGTACATAGTTCTGAAGTCGGCGCACATATAAGATATGGAATGTCTCCTTTCCAACAAAAAAAGAATCTTCAAAATCGGTTCATAAACGAGGAAGTTATCCGCGAATAAACATAAAAAAATATATATACGGTCGAATTTATAAACCTCCTCCTTTTTTGAAGTCGGTTATTAAAGAGAACTGATAGCCTCTTTTAGTATAAAAAATTGCCGGCAAATACATCTTTTCACCGAAACGCAAGAATTGCTGTACGGTAGAAATAGGTGTGGCGGTGGTACTAACCCGGTCGAACTACACTGGTTCTACCACCTTGTAAATGTTTATATGTATGATAATATATTTGTAGCGAGAATAGTAAACGAAAGCAAAGAGATCTGAATAAATCTACTGTGGATAAGGTTTAATACGATAGAAAATTGTACGATGCAACAATATGATGTGTTTGACTATCACATTTTTTTTCTTTTTAGTGCATTGATATAAAAGCTTGTTTTTTATATTATTTTATTTATATTATCATAACAATATTGGTATCAAATGAAAGCTAGTAAATTGACCATTATATATATGCATTATAAACTTTTATGTTACTGTTTTGCCTAGTCTGTCGTACGACGCGGTACGTATCTTAATTTAACAATGTTACTTGTTTTTAACTAGGCATTGAATCTATTAGTGATATATTTCCTTAAATAAGCTTAATGTAACAATGAGAGTTCTTTAAAAAAATGTTCTCCGAGGTGTGTGAAGTCCACCAATTCGCACTTGGCCAGCGAGGTGGACGATGGCCTAAACTCTCTCATTCTGAGAGAAGACCCGTGCCCAACAGTGGGATGATAACGGGTTGACGACGACAACGACGTTTGAAAGTTTGTTTGTTTAGGTCAGCTTGCAAGTGGAATTTGACCCACATTTTAATGTCGGATTGAATTGAAAATTTAAACTCTTTAGTTTTATAATATAAACCTAAATCGGCAGTGATCACTTACCGTCAGGTGGACTGCATGCTCGTTTGCTGCTTCAGTCGGACAAAATGGCCACAGTAACTAACCACTTATCATCAGGTGGACTGTGAGTTTACACTTTTAATAGCTAACTTTCACAAAAAAAAACATGATTGTAACTATATTTTAAAAAATGTGTGCGTGTACTAGCGTGCACTCGTAAGAAGTGAAACTTCTTTATGACGTTATTTTTCAAAAAATAATTTACTATATACAACTTTACAGAAATTGGTTAAATAAAGTTAAATTAGATAAAGTTTAATAAAAGGCTTTTGTTAAACTTTATCTAATAATCTATAATAATCTATCTAATATCACGCGTGGTAGGGATAAGAAAAAGATGGCGCGTAACGGAAAAAAAAGATGGCGCGTAACAGAAAAAGATGGCGCGTAACGAAAAATAAAAAAAGATGGCGCGTAACAGAAAAAGATGGCGCTTAACGAAAAAATGTTACACTAATTTTTTTTCCAACCCCGATAAAGAAGTTTCTCTTCAAAGAGATGGCGCGTAACAGAAAAAGATGGCGCGTAACGAAAAAATGTTACACTAAATTTTTTTCCAACCCCGATAAAGAAGTTTCACTTCAAAAAATATATATAAATAGCAAAAAAGACAAACCCGCTGAGTTCCTTACCGGATCCTTTCAGTTGAGGTCGTGTTCCGATCCGGAGGTAGTATAAAAAAAATGTAACTGACAATTTGTAAGTCGCCCCGTAGGCCTATACAAAATAAAGACACTTCATTTCATTTCAATATAAATAATAGTGCTACAATTAATAGTGACTATAGCCGTAGAAGGTAATATTGCTAAAGGCTGTCATTTCAAACACAAATACTGTAATAAAGCGATCCGTTGCATGTTACGGGGTAATTATGATGTCGTTTTCATGTTGAAATAACGACAGTGCAAGTTCATTGCTATTTGCATTTACCAGTTTTTGTAATATAGAATTTTGAAGATGGTAGAACCATTGTAGTTCGACCGGGGAAGTACCACCGCCACACCTATTTCTAGCGTGAAGTAGTTCTTGCGCGAGATGGAAGGGTGTGTTTGCCGGCACACTTTTATATGAGGCGACCATCACAGTCCTCGGGAGTAGCAACGCGTCTGTTATTGACTTCAGATTGAACCCATGTTCTGTATGAAGTGGACTACAGATGTCCATGGGCGGCAGTGACCACTTACCATCAGGTGGACTGCATGCTCGGTTGCCACATCTATTTCTAGCCTGAAGCAGTTCTTGCGCTTCGATGAAATGTTGTGGTTGCCGGCAAACTTTTATACGAGGCGACCATCTTAGTCTTTGAGAGTAGCAACGCTTTTGACCACTTAACATTAGGTGGACTGTATGTTCGTGTACTATTTCAATCAGATAAACATATCACAAAGATAGGCACAGATGCGTTGCTACCCCCGGGGGGCTAAGTTTGAATCCAATTTAGTGTATCCCACCATACCGAAAATAAACCTAAAACTATATAGTTTTATGTATATCCAATTAAGGCACTGTTCGCAATAGATCTAGAATATAATAGTGATATTTAATATTATTCGTGTCACAAATAAAAAAGGAAATAGCACCGCCGCCTTGAATATTTGTACTTACAAAGTGCCTTACATAAATATAACGGCAATAGTATACTTCAGGTATACCTATATTAAATAAATTTTTAGGCGCCATGTTATTAAAATTGGATAAACCCGATCCCGCTTTAAAATTATTCGTGAGTATTTCCGCGTCTATCTTGTATCTCCAAATATTTTTTCAGTGTGAAAACCTGCCTGTAGATTTATTCTGTCCTCGGTATAGGAGTTAATAAAGGTATTATTTAGCCAAATATTATCACTACATAGTATAAAACAAAGTCGCTCTCTGTCCCTATGAATGTTTAGATCTTTAAAACTACGCCACGTATTTTAATGCAGTTTTTTTAATAGATAAGAGTGATTCAAGAAGGTTTTTATTTATAATACATGTATAATATACTAAAGACACACTAATAATTTTAAATTTTTGACTTTTAGGCGGAACGAAGTTCGCCGGGTCGACTAGTAAACATATAAACGTTCTTAAAGATAATAATATATTTAATGATTTTAGTAGCATTGGGCCTTTTTTTTTGTTTTCGAGGGGGAAACCTTCCAAAGGTACCCGACGCCGTGGGAGCGACGCAGGGTTATGTGGGATTTTTACCGCACTAAAACCCCCCCGGTGGCCGTCCTCGGCGCTGAAAAGGAGGACTCCGGGATCTCGAAACGACTTCAACCGGAATCCTCCGAGCGCGCTGCCCCATCGGGCTCCTCCCAGATGGGCGGCTGGGCCCACCGCTCCGTCTAGTTTTTACGACGGTATGCGACCACACATACCGCCGTCCTTCCCGGGATTGCCTGACCGAATGGTTCGAGCTCCCACTCTAGCCGTCTGCAACCCCGGAAGCCCCTTTTAGTCGCCTCTTACGACAGGCAGGGGATACCGTAGCCCTATTCTGACCCCGAGGCTATAGGGACGTAGTAGTATTGAGCCTGCTGCATAGATGTTTAACTTAGACCTTAAAAATAGTACCGCGCTTGCGGTTGACCTAAAGTAGGAATAATCTAGACTGGGTTCGACCACATGTCCATTGAGGAAAACCACCTACCATCAGGTCGAATGCATGCAAAAAACTGGCTAAGTGAGAGTCAGGCTCGCGCATGAAGGGTTCCGTACCACTATTTATAAAAAGCGGATTGGATTTTCTCCTGTGTCGTGGGTACCATAGAAACACACAAGACGAATACAGAAACACCCAGACCCAGAACATTAATCTAAACTCATCATTCAGATACCTACGTGTCTCGGCGGGACATCGACCGGCGGGAATCGAACCCGAGACCCATTGCGTGTCAGACCGGTATGGTAACTGCTCTGCCATACGGGTCGTCAAAACACTAACATCGTGGAACCATTTAATTTGAAGCACAACAGAGTGTGGAAAAAATTCTGATTTATCGAAAAAATAAATCAGCTGGAGCGAATTTCCACGAGTAATTAATACCAGCTAAAAAAAGAACATATTGTCAAGTGAGATTACGTCAGACACTAAATATGTCCTATATCATTCACATCAAATTCAAATTTATTTATTTTGGAATAATATACATGCGTGTGTAACACTTTAGTAATTTTACAATTCCAAACAAACAAGAGAACTTAAACTGTAATCCGTGGCTGGGACCATCCTTAATCATGGTCAGACTGTTACCATCAAACATACAACTATATGACGTTTTACTATCGTCAAATTAACAATTTAAGAAACAAAGAGAAAGAAAGAAAACATTTTTATTCACGATATAACAACAGATTAAACTGATAGTGAGGTAAAGAAACGATTAACTAACTTAGTATAACAATAAGAAGTAACGAAACAAACTTACTAAAATTATTTAAAGATAAATAAAATAATACCTATTAAAAAATATTTCTAAAACAATTTTATTTCAGTGCACTGAAAAAAAAATAAGTTTTGTAGTAGTCAAACCCATTATTTTGTTGCATTATAAAATTTTCTATCATATAAAAGACAAAGAGCTAACTAACCCTTTCCGGTTAGGTCTTTGTCATGTAGTCAACATCTCCTATAGAAAATTTCGCGCTTTTCGACATAATTACATCCAAATCATTAATAAAAATAAATACTCAAAGTCAAAGTTTTTGTAACAAAATTATTATTTTCCAATTTCCAGTTTGCAAAAAATGATTAATCACTGTATGTATAAATTACTACGTGGCATCTACATGGGGAGGAAGACGGGTCTACCTATATACTACGGATGGTCACCAAGGGGGTTTCTTTTTATCTGACTGAAGTAGCAGTCGAGCATGCATTCCACCTGATGGTAAGTGGTCCCTGCCGCCCATGAACATCGAATGCGTGTTTTGATTACAAATCACGCATTCAATGTCAAATTGTCAGAAATGTGCACCACCAAGATATAATGCCAACAGTAAGATATGACCTTCTCGTAGGTCTAGCTACAACATTTGTCCCTGTAGTTCCGGGACCAGAATAGGACTACGGTACTCTGCCTGTCGTAAGAGGCGACTAAAAGAGGCTTCCGGGGTTGCGAGCTCGAACCGTCCGGCCAAGCGACCCCGGGAAGGACGGTGGCATGTGTGGTTGCATGCTGCCGTAAAAACCAATAGATGCGGTGAGCAGTTCACGCTCACCAGGGAAGAGCCCAATGGGGTACACGCTGAGGACACCGGCGGCGGTCAATCGGAGTTCCCGGAGTCCTCTTCGCAGCGTCGAGGTCGGCCACCGGGGGGGTTTTAGTGCGGTAAGAATCCCACATAACCCGCGCCGCTCCCACGACGTCGGGTACTTTTTGAAAGTTTCCCCCTCGAAAAAAAAAAGGTCTAGCTACAACATTAGTCGCTGCTCCGTGCTTACTTTCTGAGGGTGAGGCCTCAGGGAGTAGATTATGTTCAAAGGACATGGTCAACTTCATTAATAAAATAAAATTTCTAATTTCTCCCTGCCTGGGTTCGCAGAATGCATATTCATTTATGAATTGTGTTTATGAAGTTACTTACAGATGTCAATGGGTTGCAGTGACCACTTTCTATCAGGTAGACCTTTTTATTATTATTATTATTTATCTGGCTGAAGTAGCAAACGAGCATGCAGTCCACCTGATAGTAAGCGGTCACTGCCGCCCTGCGACATCTGTAATCAATGTTTATTCGCTACTTCAATAGGCTATTTGACAATGCGAAAAATTAAGTGTCAATTACTGTTATCAGTATATATTATGAGTTTAAGAATGGTTATTTATTAACATAAGTTGAAAATAATAATTAAATTTATTTAAAAATCCTTAAATAAAAATGCATTTTTTTAAACGTTTGTCACGTGACACAAAATGCTCCTGATTTTGCGGGTTTATGATGACGTTACTGGCTTGTAAACTTTCGTTTTTTGTTTACAATAAATGTATGTGGATGATATGAGCCACAGATGACAATACAGGCAAGTGACGTCACCAACCCGCCATATTGTCAAAGTAGCGTTTTTGCGCGCTATTTAAATATTGAATTTTTAATTTGATATTTTTCAGCAAATATGTACCAAAATTAAAAAAAACTACTTTTACTGGGTTCCTTAACCTCTGCTAGATAATATAAAATGGATTTTAAAAACCTGTCAAATAGCCAATTGTGTAAAAATGAGAAAGATCCACGTTGCGTTAAATACACTTACAATACATAGCTAAGCAGTCAAATTGATTAACGTTGGAAAATTTGGAAATTACTTATATGACGTATTATTTGAAAAAAATACATTTAAGTAATAATAGGCAATTAACATAAATATGTACATGAATACAGTACTTTAAACCGACTTATTTATTCAATTATTTTTTTAATGTTCGCTTATTAAAGTTAATAAAATTTGACGACCTAATAACAATTAATAATAATAGTTAATGTTATAATTAATCTTAATTAAAGACTTTTATCTTTCAAATTTCTTTCAACAATATTGTATTTTTTATCTTGTAAGTTCATATTTCTGAACATAACCGTATACATATAACGTAATAATTATTGTATTCATAAAAATAATTTAAAATTGAATGTAAAACTTAGGTTAGAGTTGATATTATTCACGTTAAAATTATTATTGATAAGATAATTTTTACTTTCAGATATATTTTTTAATTTTTTTTCATCTTAAAATTTTTCTTATTTACTTTTTGTTTAAATTAGCCGTCACCGTAACCCAATGTAGAATTTCTATAGTTAAATATTTTGAAGGTGGTAGAACCAGTGTAGTCCGACCGGGGAAGTTCCACCGCCACACCTATTTTTAGCGTGAAGCATTTCTTGCGTTTCGTTGGTAGGGTGTGGTTGCCGGCACACTTTTATATGAGGCGACCATCGTAGTCCTCGGGAGTAGCAACGCATGTGATTGACTTCAGATAGAATCCATGTTTTGTATGGAGTTGATTACAGATGTCCATGGACGGCAGTGACCACTTACCATCAGGTGGATTGCATGCTCGTTTGCTACTGCAGTCAAATAAAAAAAAAAAAATCCAGTATAGAATTATCATTACCTTAGACTTATTTATTAGACTTATGTTAACACCTTATTTTTCTCAAACCACTTCAAAGAATGATGCGTTTCTCACGTCCGACGATGAATATCAGTATCATATGGTGTATTTTAGACGATTGCTATCTAGACTCAAATTAATGTGAATATAGACATTTGTATGAGTATAGATACAGCTACAGGTGCGCTATCCGAGACTGACGAAATTATATATTTTTAAGCTACTCCATAGCTTTTATCGCGAGCTTTGAGCGCGGCGACCGAATCAAGAAATTCCGTAACGAAAAAACCTAACACCCCCACTCCGCCTACCATGGAGCGCGGTCGGGCGTTCGCTTAACGTGTATGTATATGGTACGACAGAACGAAGCTCGCACGGAACGAGACGAGCTGCTCGGATATCGGACGAATATGTAAGCAGCTGTTTTTGAGAAAGTATATAGTATCAAAGAAAAAATCATCAATATCAAAGGAAAACAAGTACTGCATAAATTAATAAATGATTATAATTGCATAAGTTGACGAAAAATGCTATGCAATAGCTTTACCGCGGCAGTCCCCGAGTGCCGCACGTTTTTTTTATCTGTTGGAGTAAACGAGCACGCAGTCCTGAAATGGCGCTTCATATAAAAGCATGCCGGGAACCACACCCTTCTATCCAAATACAAGAAATGCTTCATGCTACAAATAAGCGTGGCGGTGACGGTGGTACCGCCGGTCGAATTACACTGGTTCTACCACCTGTCAAAAAGATAGGTGGTATTTGACACCTGTCATAATGACACCTGATAATTTTAAGTCTAGTCTAGATATCAGTTAGGCTAAACAAGCACACCCTGTGAACGTTTTATGCATAAAACTTAAACGTCAATAGGACATCACATCGGAATTACACCGATGTGGTTAATAATGAAATTTAATTACCAGTCATAGAATAGTGACGTGACGTATGTTATTTGAATATTCGCGAATGCGAATGCGAATATTTCATTCTCTATTACTAAGACTTTGATGTCCGTCAGTCTTTTTTTTTTGTTCTCAAGAGGGAAACCTTCGAATGGTACCCAACGCCATGGGAGCGACGCAGGGTTATGTGGGATTTTTACCGCACTAAAACCCTCCCGGTGGCCGACCTCGGCGCTATAAAGAGGACTCCGGGATCCCCAAAGGAACGCAACCATAATCCTCTAAGCGCATTGCCTCAACGGGCTCCTCCCAGATGGGCGGCTGGGCCCACCGCCCCGTCTAGTGTTTACGACGGCATGCGACCACACACACCGCCGTCCTTCCCGGGATTGCCTGACCGAACAGTTCGAGCTCCCACTCTAGCTCGCAACCCCGAAAGCCCCTTTTAGTCGCCTCTTACAACAGGCAGGGGATGCCGTAGCCCTATTCTGATCCCGGAACTACAGCTGCCTGGCTATCTGACACCAGGCTGTATCTCATAAACCGTAATAGGTAGATAGTTGAAATTTTCACAGATGGTGTATTTCTATTGCCGCTGTAAAAACCAACACTGAAAACATTTAATATTTACCATAAAATTACTATTTAATATTTAATATTTACCATAAAATTTACATTTACATGATATTTGTCGTATTTCATACGTACGGAACCTTCGTACGCGAGACCGACTCGCGCTTAGCCAGTTTTTTAATTCGACGTCAACAATGGGCCAAGCCAAGTTATTTTCAGGACGGCGCATCTGCACCTATACATACAATTAATAACATTACACATTCAATTAATAATTTACTTGTTTTGTAAAAGCTTTTATTTAACTTACAATGTTTGTAAGTATGTATGTAAGTATGTGTGTTTAGGTGTAATCTTGCAACCTTAATTTAACGCACTTCGCAGTGTCCGATTGAGCTTAAATTTGGAATACATATATAGTTTTGATGACAATGGAATTATATATAGTCAATATTTTTATTAATTCAAAATGGCCGACGCAACAAAATGGCGGACTACATAGTGAGATATAAATTTTGCTCAGATGTAGGTCTGTGGTTTTCTGAACTATTCTGGTGACAAGTTTTTATATGATAGAAAATTTTACGTTGCAACAAAATGATGGGTTTGACTACTACAAAACTTATTTTTTTCTTTTCAGTGCAAAATAAAATCTTCTTTTAAAAATATTTTTTTATATTATTTTATTTCATCATTAAACTGCAGTACGACTTAAATTTGTATTGATTTGGCGACCTTTATTATGGTCGTTAAACTACGATTCTATATTCGCAAATCATTCGTACAATCCTTGCAAATCCTTGCGAATCCTTGCGAAGTTACATCACTAATATGGATGACCTTGGGTGATGGATTATAACTAACTATAGGCAGTATTTTCTAGCTTCCACCTATTTCTAGCGTAAAGCAGTTTTTGCGTTTTTTTTTTCTCTGACTGAAGTAGCAAACGAGCATGTAGTGCACCTGATGGTAAGTGGTCACATGGCCGCTCATGGACATCTCTAATCAACTTCATACAGAACATGGGTTCCATCTGAAGTCAATCACAGATGCGTTGCTACTCCCGAGGACTATGATGGTCGCCTCATGTGAAAATGTGCCGGCAACCACACCCTTCTATCGAAACGCAAGAAATGCTTCAAGCTAGAAATAGGTGTGGCGGTTGTTCTTCCCCGGTCGAACTATACTTTTTACCTTTATTAGGGTCGTTAAACTGCAGTTCTATATTCGCAAAACATTCGTACAATCCTTGCAAATGCGAATGCGAATGGTAATATTCGTCACGACGGACGACTACATTATATCTATTTCCTAGCTTGCACCTATTTCTAGCGTGAAGCAGTTTCGATGGAAGGGTGTAGTTGCCGGCACACCATAATATGAGGCAATCATCTTAGCCCTCGGGAGTAGCGACGCATCTGTGATTGACTTCAGATGGAACCCTATGTTCTGCATGAAGTTGCTTACAGATGACTACTTACCAGATCAGGTGTACTGCAGGCTCGTTTGCTACTTCAAAGTTATGAAAAAAAGTATTCAGGCTATGCTGAAATGTGCTATGTTTACAGAAGAAATAACAGCTTTTTGATTTCAAATGTTCCTCTAATAATAAAATCAAATTCAAGTCGCACTTATAGGGTTTTGTGAAATGAAATGAAATGTCTTTATTTTGTATAGGCCTACGGGGGCACTTACAAATTGTCAGTTACATTTTTTTTTTTACACTACCACCGGATCGGAATACGACCTCAACTGAGAAGATCCGGAAAGAAACTCAGCGGGTTTGTCTTTTTTCTTATTTATATCCATTTTTTTTATATAATTACAATCATGATTTTTACATGGTAATGAAAGTTGTTGAAAGTTGTACTTCCTATACTTATATTTTCAAAGTATTTTTATAGGAAATGTTTTTTTTTTACAAGTAATTAAAGTTTTTTGTTTTATGTAGTAAACCTACTACATAAAACAAAAAAGTTATTTCTTTTCATTATAATGTCGGTTTAGTGCATAATTCCGAAGTCATTCAGGACCGCTAACTTCGGAACTGAAATGTAATGAAATCAAATGCCTTTATTTTGCATAGGCCTTTTTTTTTCGAGGGGGAAACCTTCAAAAGGTACCCGATGCCGTGGGATTTTTACCGCACTAAACCCCCCCCCCCCCCCGGTGGCCGTCCTCGGCGCTGAAAAGGAGGACTCCGGGATCTCGAAACGACTTCAACCGCAATCCTCCGAGCGCACTGCCCCATCGGGCTCCTCCCAGATGGACGGCTGGGCTCACCGCTCCGACTAGTCTTTACGGCGGTATGCGACCACACATACCGCCGTCCTTCCCGGGATTGCCTGACCGAACGGTTCGTTCCACTCTAGCCGTCTGCAACCCCGGAGGCCCCTTTTAGTCGCCTCTTACGACAGGCAGGGGATACCGTAGCCCTATTCTGACCCCGAGGCTACAGGGACGTTTGCATAGGCCTACGGAAGCACTTACAAATAGTCACTTACATATCGTCGTTTAAGTTCTAACACCGCGGATCTCAGAATTAGCAACTTTTCAGGAGAGCAAATAAACTGTCTAAAATAGTTATTCTTAATTCTACAACTACCAAATAAATATATTGCGCTTAAAATATTAATGGACTCATATTAAAATATATTTTTTATGAAAATGTAACATGTTCCTATATTATTTTAAGGTAATATTATTTCATTAACTCAAAATGGGCATTTTTTGAGTTACGCGGTGTTAGAACTTAAGTGACGATATATATATTTTTTACACTACCACCGGATCGGAACACCTCTACTGAGAAGATCCGGCGAGAAACTCAGTGGGTTCTTTTTTCTTTGTATATCTTTTTTATTGTCATAGTGTTTTTATCTTGCCTTATATTTGGCTGTACAAGAAGCATGTTAGCAGACTATGTAAACAGTGGAGACTTGCCTGAGATATTTTGCTGGATTATTACGACGAAACTGTCGCACATATTGAAGCTCTCCGTTCCTTATATGCGGAGTTTTTTTTATATGATTGAAATGGCAAACGAGCATGCAGTCCATCTGATGGTAAGTGGTCACTGCCGCCCTGCGACATCTGTAAGCAACTTCATACAGAACATGGGGTTCTATCTGAAGTCAATGACAGATGCGTTGCTACTCCCGAGGATTATGATGGTCGCCTCAAATGAAAGTGTACCAGCAACCAAACCCTTCCATCGAAACGCAAAAACTGCTTCACGCTAGAAATAGGTGTGGCGGTGGTACTTCCCTGATCGAACTACATTGGTTCTACCACCAATAGATTTATTTTTATTATTAAACTTTTTAAATATTTTTTGTTGATCTCATCTGTGTGAATGAAATGGAATATTGTATTTCTTCTCTACATCTTCGTTGCACCGAAACCCAGATCTCCAAATCTCAGATATTTCTAATTGAAACTTACATGCATCATTCACCCTTAACCAAGTGATATTTAAATACTAATAAGTACATAAATGTAAATAACACGGAGGTGCCGGGGATTCAAACCTTAGACCACAGCGACACCAACCAATTATACCACTAGATTGACACAACACTGCAATTTTGTATTAGATCATTTTAGCTCATATTAAATCACAGGCGTTTCAAAAATATAATAAATAACTGCAACGTATGTACAACAGCCAATTGCTTTAATTAGCTATTCAATTAACAGCCTAACCCAGGGGCTGGCAACCTTTGGAATCGGAGGAGTCATAAACAACATTTTACAAAATTTCAAACTTTTAACCAGCCACAATTTTTTGTCAACTATAAATAGTAGGCACTTGTATATATTGTTTTAATATTGAAAGGTATTACAACACTAACTTTTACAACAATAACAAGCCATTCAGTAAACAAATTCAATGGGAGCGATTTTGTAGAGTTTAATGGGTTTACAGTTTTTTTTTTTATAAAATAAATGATATTTGCGGTACTAAAGATCCATAGCTTCCCATCCAAACATCAGAGAATGACACACAGCGGGTTCTGGATTGGATTCAGACTGGTGTCTCAATGATAAGTTTAGATTTTAAGTCTAGGACTGGGTGTTTACGATGTGTTACTATGGAATTCACGATATAGGAGACAAATGTATTGCGGAGTGCTATAAGTTTAGGAAGCGTTTATTTCTTTGCCTTTTAATAATAACTAGCTCTTAGCCGCGGCTTCGTCCACACGGTCAAAGGGAATTAACATTAGCATTTGATAGCGTGATTCAGAAATTGGAAATGAATTTTACTAACGCCATCTATTAACAACGTCTGGATCTAATATGTATCAACTAACAAAACATCGATATTGTCATGTGAATGAAAGAGCGTGGTAAAAAGCCTACGTCACTCTCCGCCCTCCTAACTATGTCCCAGCATATAAACCATATCATATAACAGCGAAGTGGCGACGTGAAAGAGGAACAAACAAACACACTTTCACATTTATAATATTAAGTATGGAAGTATGAATATTCTATTTCAAATATCTTCCTCTAAAAAACTGTTATAACACAAGAAATCATTGTTTTGAGTTAAAAATGCGGTTTGATTCTATTTTTTCTCTTCTATCGATCGATAAAACCGCCACAATTTTAGTGTGAGTAGTTCACAAAAGATGGCGTTAATGTCTGTAAGTGAGCATTAGCGTTCATTGAGGAACAAAATAATAAAAACGCGATTATCTCAAAACTTGTTTTTTTGTGTTATGACAGTTTTTCAGAGGATGAGCGAATTATGTGTCTTTTCCTCATTCTGTCAACAGTCACCAATATATTGAACCACAAAGCCAAATACTAAGAATTTTCAAAATAACTTTTAACCCCTATTTTACCCTCTGAAGGTTTGATTTTTTAAAATAGATAAAACCGACTTTCCATTATATCAAACCTGATATATTTATATATATATATTACTTCTTGTAGAAATTTTAGAATTTAATGTACCACTTGTGAATGAAGAAAACAAGTCTGTGCAACGTCTCACAGGTACTCTGTATTCTGGTTTGAAGGATTTGGCAGGAAAATCGAAAAATGCAATGAAATGAATGAAATGTAATGTTTTAGGGTACACAAAGTGTAAAACCCCATTACTAAGACTCAATAATAAAAATAAAAACAGAATAAAATAAATATTTAAAGGGGGCTCGCATAAACTAATGTTTTTTTTTGTTTTTCATAGATAATACGGAACCCTTCATGCGAGAGTCCGACTCGCACTTGGCCAAGTACAAGTTTGCTTTTACCCTTCCGTATCTGAACACGACCTTAACTGAAAAAATCCGGCAAAAAATTTAACATGTTTGTCTTTTTCCTTTGTATATATTTATTTTATCGATCAAAACTTTAATGTCACTATAATATATCAATTTGAATATGACAAAATATTAAATTAAATTAAATAATAAAAAATTAAATTAATATAATACAAATTAACATAATTATATGTATATACAAAATAATAGCTTAAATTTAAAAACAAACAAAATGCCAAATTAAAAAAAATCTGCATCCAAATTACTGTCCATAGGATGAGTTCCCAGAATGCTGGCAACATTACCTCGTTGAATAGCAAGGCTAATTCGTTGACCGAGGTATGTGCCAGCTTTCTGATCATTCGTTGACTCTATCAAACGTTTGGACAGATGCATAAAAATAATTTAATTATATATTACATAATCAATATAGGTACTTATGAAGAACAGAACAATCATGATTAATTATAATTATTATTTAATTACAGGTCTCTTTACTTTGTTTATTTATAATAATTGTTATAGATTAGATTTAATTATTTTAACCATTGATTCAATGTAATTACCTCTAAATTATTTTTCTTATTGACAAGTCTTAAGTTATAATTATTTCTATGATGTTTTCAATTTACGATTGTGTATTTTTTTTTGATTTATAATGTATCTAAGTTAGTGTAATTGGATTTGATGGCCGTTCTAGCTAACTATAAATAAATAAATATTGTTATTATATCTTTTATATTTTTTTATTATTTTATTTATTGTTTTTATATGGGCAATAAATACTAACTCCTATAATAACTACATGAGGCCCTCCAAATCTGTGGGTGTAGTGATAAGTTTGTGATAAGAGTTAAATAACAAAACGAAAATTCGTTTTATTTAATATTAGACTTTAAACTACGATTAGGAAATTAATATTTAACGCAAACTATTAGCGTTTGTACTGTAGAGCAAAAAAGTTTGTGTGGAATTTCACCACGTATTTGCGTAGTTTCTTTTAATATTATTCACCACTATTATTAATTTTAATTTATCCTTAAATAATTTTAAATATATTTTCGATCAATTTATTTCATTATGTACATTACAGTCATTATTCACTTAACGGGTTATTTTATAAGGAGAAGTACCGTAAAGAAATAAAAAATGTAAATAAAATAATTTGTGAATTAACATAAAACCTGGCTAAACGTGTCCACTGAAGCACGGAAGCCTAATTCAATACCTAATTACAAGCAGACGTCCTTGCAATACCCTCTAGACTTGAGAAGGAGCTCACAACTAAATAAAATAAACCTTTTCGGTTTTCCGGTTTGTATATAACATAAACGTATAATTTATACGATGTTTAAACAGAAAAAGTTGTCATACCGGTAAGTGTTCCGAGTTCTTTCCTCGGCCAATAAACGTTCAACAAAAAAATCAAAATCAATTTAAAAAATAGTATGTAAGTAGGAAACAAAAGTAATAAGTGTAGATAAATTATTTCTTAGGTTCGGTTCGCAAAAGTGAGAACTCGAACCGTCCTACCAGCAATCCTGATAAGGGTGTGAGGCCGCATACCATCATTAACAACAGATTGTGTGGCTGAAATGCCCATCTAGGTTGAGTCCGAACGTCCCTGTAGCCTCTGGGTCAGAATAGGGCTACGGTATCCCCTGCCTGTCGTAAGAGGCGACTAAAAGGGGCTTCCGGGGTTGCAGACGGCTAGAGTGGGAGCTCGAACCGGTCAGGCAATCCCGGGAAGGACGGCGGTATGTGTGGTCGCATACCGTCGTAAAGACTAGACGGAGCGGTGGGCCCAGCCGCCCATCTGGGAGGAGCCCGATGGGGCAGCGCGCTCGGAGGATTCCGGTTGAAGTCGTTTCGAGATCCCGGAGTCCTCCTTTTCAGCGCCGAGGACGGCCACCGGGGGGTTTTAGTGCGGTAAAAATCCCACATAACCCTGCGTCGCTCCCACGGCGACGGGTACCTTTGGAAGATTTCCCCCTCGAAAACAAAAAAAAAAAAGGTGGAGTCCGAAGGGGCAACGAACTCAGAGGTCTCCGCTTGCGTTTCTTTGAAGATCACCGTGTTCTCGCAGCGCCGAGGACGTCCAGATGTTTTTACTGGGTTAAATCCCATATAAGCCGATGACGCTTCCACGACAACGAAGACCTCTTGAAAGATTTTTCGAATAAAAAAAAAATACACGATAAGTGAATCCAACATTCGACTTCCACAGACAGATTGACAGGTTGCAAATATACATATGTATCAAAAGGCAGTGTCCTTCAATTTATTTCACCGTTATCTACATATTTAATATTAGTTTGTAATTTATGTACACAGCTAACATAATTTCCATGCCTCAAGTGCAAAACAGTCTTATTTTTGAAAATTTAACTTCTTTAACGAGTCGAAGAATATAGTTTTTGAAAAATGCTGAGAAAATCAAAGAGATTTATCGAAAGATCACTCTATTCTAACAATTTTTCGTAGAAGAAGTTAATTTAGCAAAAATCAGACATTTATCCATTTTCACTTGCGTTCACACTATAAATCTGTTTATAGGTAATATTTTGTAATGAAAAATACACATTTTTTACTTTTCACTTTTCACTTTTCTGAATACATTTCTAAATACTCATTTATCTTTGGATATATCACTTTCTTGATGTCTCGATTGTAAATCATGTCTAAGTGGGTCCACTTCGGATCAGGCACATTCATCAACTCTAGCAGGTTGGGTAGTCTCCTTGATACCACTCTCGTATCTTCAGCATCAACCAGCTTATCGTTTTCACCTTGAATGATTACCACTGGTATGCTCACTGCATTGAGATTGTACTCTGGAGCCTGGGTGCTATTGTATCTTTCCAGATTTATTTTCTCCCCATAATCAAGCTTCTGAAATCTTCCACTTTGAAGAATTTGACCATATCGCACTAAAGTATTCAATGATGTGCCCACCAGGAAGTGACTGTAGATTACTCGCTGAGTCTCAGCTGTTATGGATCCTGGATTGTAACTGTCTACGTAGATACCACTCCCACAAAGCTTCTCGGTCCAAGTAGATTCAGTCATTTGACAGACATATTCCAATATCTGATGCTTAAGTGTACCTTTAGTGAAAAATTCCTGGACGCCAAACGTTTCTAGCACTTCTCTGAAGTATAATGCGAAATTAAATAATGATCTTAACACCGCAGATTCTTGATGAACGAATATAACAGCTGGAGCTAGGGCCACCATCACGGCGGTCTTCTTGCAGTAGTCAGGTCTCTCCGAACACATTACGAAAAACACACCACAACCTTGCGAGAAACCGACGTAGTTCAACTTGTCTGCACCAGTATGTTGTAAAATATAGTTTATCGTAGCCGGTACATCATATAACCCTATTTCATCAACGGAAAACTTCCAGAAATCAACATCCTTATCAGGGTTTAACTTAATGTGCTTCCGTGCGTAGTCATTCCCTCGTTGATTACCCACCCACACATCATAGCACGCATCCGATAACAGATATGCTAATCCGGCCGATGGCCCGGCATCTAGATAGATATCAGAGTTTTCAAGAAGACCGTGCATCAATAACACCGGTCTTAGCTTCTTTGGCTGGCGACAATTCTTCCCTTTTGTTACCCGAAATATGGTCAAGACATATCCATCTTCAGTAACAATTGTATGCTCCTCTGATCTGTACTGGTCCTTGGTCATCACCTCCGTGAAGTTCAGGAGAGAGTTCTTTGAATATCCCATTGCAAGCTTCGTATCCTTGCTCAGTGGAAAGCATTTGAGGATGATTGCAATGATCACTATGAAAATAAGGATGAATTTGTTAATATTCACTGTGGATCCCATCTTCAGGATTGACTGTCAACCTGTCCAGTTGATATGTGACTGAGCTTGCTACACCGAATTGTTATTGTATTAAATATCAGTATCCGTTGAATATCATTTAATGAGTAATCCTTGTTGGCGTATTATTTGTCGTATCACTGGCAAAAACGTGCTAACTTATACGAAACAAGTAAATGTCTGATATATAAATAAAATTTAATCTCGTGTGAACAAAAAAACGCAGCGCGATTGAAGAACTCAGTAGTGCTTTGCCAAATTCATTCTGGCAAAACTAGAATATATTTACGCTAGTGCTTTGCTATTTACTATCATTTATTTATATTTACACAAAAAAATTCAGCATGTTCTTTGCTGTATCATAACGTGATATGTAGCTTATTATGTATGTATGTTATGTCTCTCATCAACCCATTATTGGCCCACTGCTGGGCATAGGTCTTCTCTCAGAATGAGAGAGTTAGGTCATAGTCCACCGCGTTGGCCAAGTGCGAATTGGTGGACTTCACACACCTCCGAGACTTTTTTTAAGAACTCTCGGGTGAGTAGTTTTCCCCACGATGTTTTTCTTCACCGAAAAGCAGTGATAATTAATTTCTAATACACACATAAATCAGTGGTGCGCGCCTGGGTTTGAACCTCGGATCTCCCGATCGAGAGGGCAAGTTTCAACAATTAGGCTATCACTGCTCTCATATAACTATGTATGTTATGTATTTATGTATTATTATTAGGTATTTGGAAATTTTAAGAAATATATATTTAATAGTTCCTAGATATTTTAATTTTAACTGTCTCATTGTACTACTGACTGTTTCGCTAATTCATCAAAAATTTGGATATTTTTGAGCTGAGAAAACTTGAAAATTCGTATGTTTAAAGGTTTAAGCACAGAATTAGTTTCAAATACTATAACTTTTTATTCGATACACCCTACTGTTATTAATGTAATCACCTCTTAAACAAGATACGACATTAGTTAGTTACTTCATGTGATTTTAAGTTATTGATATAAAGTTGTTACCCATCGCAACGATCGAAATTAGACCGTAATTTAAATAAAAAAATTAAACTTCTTATTTTTGAAAGTAGTACGAATATTTCTCAAATTTAAATAAATTTTCAAGTTATTTTGAACACACCCATTGAAGGTAAAAAGAGGTTTAATTAACTAAGCTGCATTTAAATCCAATAGCAGTTATTTTGATAAAGACATATGACATTTTTGACGTTATGTGTTTTCATAATAAGATATTGAATGTTTGATTTCGATTATTATGTATATGTAAAATACAAGGTAGTGTGTGTAATGTGTTTTTAATTGATTTTATATGTGTTTTAAGCATTATTTGACAAAAATATTAGCATTGCGTAATCCTTTTCTACATCAACTATAACCGTGCGTAATTTTAATAACGTAATATTAATAACCGAAGAAGCCGATCTTTACAACAAATGCAGTTGAAAATTATTAAAAAAATATTTATATATTCTACAAATATAATGAACATTTTTTTCTGAATAGGCTTGTCTACTATAGCTCAAATTGTAGTCATAACAGGTTCTCTAGGTAATATGAAATCATTTTCGGAACCCGAAATAAAATTATTGTTAGACCTATCTTCATAATACCTATAATTAAAGGCCACAGATATATTTTTGTTACAGCAAAAGGTGTAAATAGTAAATAAACGTCAGTATCACTGTTTCAATCATAAGCAGTTTATAGATTTTGATCTGAAATTGAAATATAAAGATCAAGCCAACCATATATATATTCTGAAGGTGGTAGAACCAGTGTAGTTCGACCGAAGAAGTACCATCGCCATACCTATTTCTAGCGTGAAGCTTTTCTTGCGTTTTGATGGAAGAGTGTGGTTCCCGGCACTCTTTTATAAGAGGCGACATTCATAGTCCTTGGGAGTAGCAACGCATCTGTGATTGACTTCAGATAGAACCCATGATCTGTATGAAGTTAATTACAGACGTCCATGAGCGGCAGTGACCACTTCATCAGGTGGACTGCATGCTCGTCTGCTACTTCAGTCAGATAAAAAAAATATAGGTATGTCAATATAATATATATGTTCTCCTTTAAGCCTGTTTTTTGATTTGTATATTTTCTTTACAGGTACAATGTTAAAAATACTCAATACAACACACATAATACGTAAGTACTCAGTTGTATCTTGTAGTGAAAAGTAAATTTTGTTGCATACAATATTTCTTTTGAACAAAGTTTCGGAGTGAACTTGGCAAAATTTTAACGGATTGCTGCAAAGGATTAAATACTCAATTTTTCTTTATGAATTTGGCTGTTATTTACAGAAGTGTTTTCGAAAGGTAAAATTATCAAGTAAATTATAAAAAAAACTCATTAAATTTTGTTTTAATCACTTTGAAATTATATTAATGAATTAATAATTTAACTATTTATCACAACGTTGAGTAACTTTTTTCATAGGATATTATTTCTATTTTTAGGTTAATTCTAGGCATTAGATTAGATATTAATTAGGTACTGTAAATTTATGGAATTTATATATTTATGTTTTTTGTAAGTTTACTTATACTTTTTAATGCATAGAAAAAATGTAAGAAGAAACCCATTAAAATATTGTTTCCATCACTGTATTATCATATTAGCCTTTTTTTTGTTTACGAGGGGGAACCCTCATAATGTACCCGACGTCGTGGGAGCGACGCGAGTTATGTGGGATTCTTCTCGTCAACCCATTATTGGCCCACTGCTGGGCACGGGTCTTCTCTCAGAAGAGAGTTTAGGCCATAGTCCACCGCGCTGGCCAAGTGCGAATTGGTGGACGGTGGTATTCTTACCGCACTAAAACCCCACCGGTGACCGTCCTTAGCACTACGTGGAGGACTCCGTAATCTCCAACGGAACACAGCCGGAGTCCTCCGAGCGCGATGCCGCTTTCGGTCTTTTCCACACATACCGCCGTCCTTCCCGGGGTCGCTTGGCCGGACGGTTCGAGCTCCCACTCTACCCGCCCGCAACCACGGAAGCCCCTTTTAGTCGCCTCTTACGACAGGCAGAAGGTAGAGTCTAGCATAACCCAGTTTCTGCCCCGGGCGGCTGGGTATCCATGAGGATTACCCACTATAAAAAAGGCGGAGGGTACCGTAGCCCTATTCTGGTCCCGGAACTACAGGGACAAAGTAATTATGGCGTAGAGGATCTTTTTCATTGCATTTCAATTATTTTTTTAGAGTATTTCTTAGGTATAGATAACACAGCTTGTATAAAGATATACTGTGCTGTGTAAAAATGTATGTAAATATTTTTTTATTTATGTAACTTTAAATCTTGTAGGTGGTAGAACCAGCGTAGTTCGACCGGGGAAATATCACCACCACAACTATTTCTAGCGTGAAGAATTTCTTGCGTTTCGATGGAAGGGTGTGGTTGCCGGCACACTTTTACATGAGGCGACCATCATAGTCCTCGGGAGTAGCAACGCATCTGTGATTGACTTCAGATAAAACCCATATTCTGTATGAAGTTGATTACAGATGTCCATGAGCGGCAGTGACCACTTACCATCAGGTGGACTGCATGCTCGTTTGCTACTTCAGTCAGATATAAAAAAAATAAACGACCATCTTGATCCTCGAGAGTAGCACATCAGGGACTGACTTCAGATAGAACCTTTATTCTGCATGAAGTTGCTAACAGAAGTCCTCCTTGCAAATTTCATCTTATAAAAAATAAATAGTATCACCTAATTTTTTCTTATCTCTTTACTGGCCCACTTCTGGGCACGAGTCTTTGGACTCGAAAGGGCTTAAATGGGCGCTAGCGAAATGTTTATCAAACCTCATGAACCTTTAAAAATATAATGAAAAACCCTTAGACAAGTAGGAACCCTAACGATGTTTTTCGTTATGGTTGAAGGTTTTATATTTTCCTTATAATTAATTTTAATTCGCACCTAATTTCAGAAATCATCAACATTTGGTTAATATAAATTAATTTAATTATTGTATATTGTAATTTTTTAAATGTGTTTGAAAAATAAATAAATTTCCTTGACTTTTATTTTAATTACATACCATTCTTTAACAATTAACTTACCTTTAATTTAGTAACTTCCCGTTAAATTCAGTCAAAACCGGTTTTAAGGCATGTACCATGTAAGGCACGTTATAAATGCAAGCAAATTAAGTAAATTATTTAAAAAACTGACTGCTTAAACAAAACATTCATAAACAAGGAAATAAATAAAAATGTAGAAAAATGGAGGCAGTCATAATGATTGCTAACAGTAGTAAAAACTCAGAAAAATAATAAAGCAAAACACATAAATATAGATTTGAATATAAATTTGAATACAATTATTGGATACTAGCTGACCCGGTGAACTTCGATTCGCCTTAATGTCAAAGATCTAAAATTATCAGTGTTTGTGCACTATATTATGCATGTCTTATACAATTTTTCCTCTTGAATCACTCTATCTATTAATATTGCATTAAAATTCGTAGCGTAGTTTTAAAGATCTAAGCGTACATAGTGACAGACAGCGCTAAGCGACTTTGTTTTGTACTATGTAGTGATAATTCACTAAATCTTTTTGAGAATCAGAAGTCACAGATAAATACTAACTCGACCAAAATAATTAGGCGCATGACAGTTGAAATGTCATTAGAACTAGAGATTTCCCATCCCGATACGAAGTATGTTCTATTACCAAATGCCAAAAGTATGTAGGTATACCATTATTAAAACATACACCATAGTGGTGTATTTTCAATAGTCGAGTATTTATTAAAGCACTTTCATTTGTTTAATATATTCGCAGACATGGAATATTTTCTTTCTTTTTTATTTGTGTAAGAGACTGATTCGTGTTGCAGCACACACTCGATTTTCGACTTGGAAGACAGGAATACTGAGCCCATGCATCTTCTCTTGTTAAAAAAATCCATATCTTTAATGTAAGAGTCCTTTCTCCTCCAAGAATAGTGTTTCATACCCATTTTGAGGTTTATTGACGAATACAACGAATTCAATAATGACTTTAAAAATTCAACAGTCACTAATTAAACTAACATTATATCGAAATAACATTAAACACGTGCTGGCTAACGTAAACACCTAGGCGATACACGACTGCACGTCACTAGGGGATGCGCGGGGCCAGAAGCGAGGTGCGGTGTACGTAACCGCTTTTGTTTTATGCGCCTAATTGTTGTGGTCACGTTAATACATATATCATACTCATGACAACAGCACAATATATCAGTAGCACCTATAAGTTATCTCTCTACCAAATATCATTCAACGCTCCGTAAGAAGTTTTCACTTCAAAAACCATTAAAAAAGATTTATTGCAATGCATTAAAAAGAAGGAAAAAAGAGTTGTAGTAGTCAAACCCATAATTTTGTTGCATCGTACAATTTTATGTCTTTCTAGCAGACTCGGCTAACTTCGTTCCGCCTAAAAGTCAAAAATCTAAAACTATCAGAGTTTCTCCACTATATTATGCATGTATTATATATAAAATACTTCCTATTGAATCACTCTATCAATTAATAAAACTGCATTAAAATCCGTAGCGTAGTTTTAAAGATACATATACAAGCATTCATAGGGAGAGACAGCGAAAAGCGACTTTGTTTTATACTATGTAGTGAAGTAACAAACGAGCATGCATACTATGTAGTGATAAGCTTAATAATATTGATTATTTATAACTTAATTATTAGCAGTGATAGCCTAAAGGTCGAAACCCCAGTTTGAGCGACCAAGGTTCAAATCCTACGTACACACCATTTAGATTTATAAAATGATACGCGTATTAGAAATTAACTGTCACTGCTGTACGGAGAAGAAAAATGTCGTTAGGCAACCTACACACCTGAGAGTTCTTCAAAAAATTATCAGTACTACTAGTTGTCGCCTTTTGCATTGTTATGATTACGATTACTTTATTAAAAAAAACACTTTTCAAAAGCTTTTTGTTTACTATTTATATTACCGTCAAAACATGTTCGTTATTAGAAAATTTCACTTTCGGTATCGATCGAAACCGAAATTTTCTTACAAATTTTCGAAACTGAGAGTGTTCCCGAAAATCGGTCTCGGTTTCGGTCGTAAAAACCAGTTTCGGTCGGACAATTACGGTCATCCGAGTTAGTGTCGTCAGCCTATTATTGTCCCACTGCTGGGCACTGGTCTTCTCTCAGAATGAGAGGGTTGTAGGCCATAGTCCACCACGCTGGTCAAGTGCGAATTCGAGGATCCGAATGTAAGATATCAAAAATATCACCTGTTTCTAAGTTCATATAAACATACGAAAAATCTAAAAAAAAACAAACACGATGACCTTAGAATACGATTGTATATGAGATATACTTTATGTTTATATTATTTTCAATTTTACGGAAAAATGTTTACGTACCGGTTGACCTTGACTTACACAAAATTTCACCAAACATAATTAAGCAGATTTGAAGTCGTAAGCCTTGCACGTAGTAGATTTCATTGAGCCAAACACAAGGGCCATATTTATAGTAAACAAATTTTAAATCAAAACAAATGAAATCAGGGATAAAATTAATTTTGTCAATATTATTTTCCACTGTGTACTTAATGTTAGTAACGTAGCGCATATAATAGTTATAATTAAAGACATATGTTAAATTAATATACTAAATAATACATTTTATATTAAAGTAAAATATAAACTAACTTAAACTAAAATACATATTTACAACATATAAATAAATATAATATAGGTGCGAAAAGAGCTCTCCTTCAAAGCCGGCGACGCATTGGCGACTCCTCTGGTGTTGCGAATGTCCATAAGCGACGGTGACGACTTTCCATAAAAATGTCCGTCTGCCTTATCGTTAGCTTTACGTATAAAAAATAAATAAGAACCTATATTAAAATTAATACCTATATTTATGGTACTTATTTAACCTAGGGTATTTTCTGTCCTTCGTTATCCCCTTTCTAACTTTACACACACTTTCCACTTTTCATTCCTGTTTTCTTTACCAATTCCATGCATAGGTTGTCTGGAAGAGATTAGCGATAAGAACGCCTATTGCAAACTACTGATCTACTTTGTATGTTATTGTTATATTTATTGTAGTGTGCAATAAAGAGTATTCTATTCCATTCTATTCTATTCCATTCTATTCTATTCTATTCTATTCTATTATATTCTATTATAAAAACAAAAGTTTGTGAGGATTTATGTGTGTGTGACTCTTTTAAATTAAAATTTTTGCACACACATATTTTATGACTTTGATCACATGGGATGTATAATCGTGGTAAACATGATTGAACCGACCGAAGGCGCAAGTATAAGCTAGTATATAATACATTTTTGTCTAAAAGTCAAGGTAGCATTGACCCTGCTTTTATGAGAGACCTTATCTCCGAGGAAGATATAAAGAAGGTTTCCTTACAATTTTACAATATTCAGATTTAAAATTCTAAGAAGTCAAGCTGTTAATCGCAAGAAGCGGCACTTCTAAGAAACTAGACGTTTCCGCGGGATATTGTGAGGCCATGAAGCAAGGAAAGCTTCAAAGAAATTTTCTCCTAGATCTTGGAGGTGCCCTGTATTTATAGTGATAACTGAGAAAAAAAATAGTAAGTCAAAACTTCAAACAACCCAATATTCTGCTCACTCGACTATAAATAAGGTTCCATTTTATTTGGCGAAATCATGCAGAAAACCAGTATTGGGCGTTTCTTGGAGAAAAAATAGCCTTTTTGAAAACGGCAGCAGTTTATAAACAGATAGGCTGCCTTATTTTGATATCTGTTGGAAAGTAGACACTATCGCTCATATTTGCTTCACCAGAGGAGTCGTCAATGCATCACCGGCTTCAAAGGAATAAAATTAAGCATCGCGCATTATTTGAAGACCCCCATGTCATAATGCTCCGGGAATACCTCTTTCCACAACATGCACGTCTGTGAAAAAAACGAGCGTTACCGAGTTACATAAGTTTTTAAAATATTTTATTTAAACGACTGACGGACCGAATCTGATCTGTCAAGTTATATATAGATGGTTAAATTTTTTAACTATACGACGCACTGATTATTATTTAACGTACAATATTTTCATTGTTATAAAAAGTAACGCATACAAAAACATATATACGATCTGAATAGTATAGACGAGTTGTGTTTGTACTATTTCATGATGATCAAATTGTTTAAGTATCTCTTTTTAGTTTTTTAGTTCATTAGTTTTTTTAGTTTACATACGTTTTGAGAATAATATTGTTGTAAGATTTTAGGTTATATTTGATTCTTAACACCCTTTGAACTCGCTAAAGATTTAGTCTAATATTTGTCTACTCATGTTGGGTAAAACCCATTATTATCTGACTGCTGGGCACGGGTCTTCTCTTAGAATGAGAAAGTTTTAGACCATAGTCCACCGCACTGGCCAAATGCGAATTGGTGGACTGTCTTCTCATGTAATTAAGATAAAATGAAATGAAAAAAAGCAAAAAATATAACACTGAATTTCTCACGCAAAACCTTTACATTTGGCCTCGAGTTTGGGTTTTTTTGGAGAAACGCCCAATCATTTAACACATGGAGATCAACATGTGTATTTTATATAGTGAGTAGTTGGCCATGCACTGTTTACTTCTGCCCTTAGTCTCCAAACAAACTTCCAAGTACATGGTCGCATCATGTCGCACCGTGTTTCCATTAATTTCTTCATACTCACAATCGTTGCCGTTATTTTTCTCAAAAATCTCGCATTGACCAAACAAGCACAAATACCAAGAGATTACACAAAAAGTACCTTCCTGAACTTTACGGAGACCACGGCCAAGAACAAGTACAAATCAGAAGAGCACACAATAATCACTGAAGATGGATACATGCTGACTACTTTCCGGATAACACAGGCGAAGAATTGTGATCAGCCAAAGAAGAAAAGACCTATTTTATTCTGATTCCTTTCTGGCAGCCGGTCCATCGGCTGGACTGGCCTATCTCTTATCGGATGCGTGTTATGATGTGTGGGTCGGCAATCAACGAGGAAACAATTACGCACGGAAGCATATTACGTTAAACCCTGATAAAGACGTTAATTTCTGGAAGTTTTCTATAGACGAAGTAGGATTCTATGATATACCGGCTACGATAGACTACATTTTACAGAAGACTGGTGCAGACAAGTTGAACTACATTGGTTTCTCGCAAGGCTGTACTGCGTTTTTTATGATGTGTTCGGAAAGACCAGAATACTGCAAGAAGACCGCAGTGATGGCAGCCCTAGCCCCAGCTGTTACTTTCAATCACACAGAATCAGTTGTGCTGAAATCAGTATTTAATTATGCACTCTTTTTTAAACAACGATTAGAAAAATTGGGTTATTACGAATTTTTCGGCTACGGTTCATTTGACCAGAGGTTTCTGTTTTATTTGTGCCAATACACTGGATTGCCATGGATCGAAGTTATTTGTGGAAGCGGCAGTCTCTTGGATGATTACCATCCAGGGTCAATTACACCTGATACACAGCGAGT
Source organism: Spicauda simplicius (assembly GCA_949699795.1). Lineage (NCBI taxonomy): Eukaryota > Metazoa > Arthropoda > Insecta > Lepidoptera > Hesperiidae > Spicauda > Spicauda simplicius. The sequence continues at coordinate 511,577 of OX453080.1, forward strand.
AATATTCAGCCACAATTTAGTTGGTACATCATTGAATACTTTGGTGCAATATGGACAAATACTACACAGCGGGAAGTTTCAGAAGTTTGATTATGGCAAAAAAAATAATATTGACCGATACAACAGAACGAGAGCTCCAGAATACAATCTCAATGCAGTAATTGTGCCCGTTGTAATCATTCAAGGCAGAAACGATAAGCTGGTCAGTATTATTGACACGAAGGTGGTGGCACACAAACTGCCTAATATGCTGGAAATGGTGGAAGTGTCAGACCCGAAGTGGGCACATTTGGATATGCTTTACAACCGAAACATCAAGAGGATGATATATCCTAAGGTTAATGAGTATTTGGAGAGGTATTCGAAAAGTACTTCGTGAGTGAACTTTTAGTTTGTGTAAACGGAACTGTGATAAAAATAAATAATAGAAATTAGAAATACGAGTAAATTAAGAGTAAAGAACTTTAATTACTTTGAACTAATATGTGATGTTTCATACTTAGAAATGTGCAGTGCAGCTCATGTTAGCAATAAAGATTTAATTAATCCACCTGCACGTGTTATGCTTCTAATTGGACTGTCATTTAGGTTAATGTAACTGTCAATCACTTCACTTAAAGTCACTGTTTCTCCCTTTTGTACTCATTCGAGATTTGCAAGGTGAAGAACATACATGGGTCGACCGGGGAGATACCACGACCACATATATTACTAACGTAAAACACTTCTTGCCTTTCGGTGGAAGGGTGTGGATGCCGATACACTTTAAGTCTTCAGGACAAGCATCATAATTAATTTCAAATAGAACCGTTATCTCGTATAAAGTTTCTTATGTCCATGGGTAACAGTGACCATTTACCATCAGATTGACTGCATGCTCGTTGGCTACAATTTTATATAAATACTAGCTGACCCAGCATACGTTGCCATATAAAAATAAACAAAAAATTAAGCATGGACAACCCTTACTACTAAGGGGTATGAAAAATAGATGTTGGCCGATTCTCAGTCCGGTCAAACTGTTTTTGGAGGAGCACGGTAACTAACATTGTGACATGGAAATTTATATATTAGATATTGATATATTTTGCTTAAATAGTTTGTCATCAGACTAGGAATACATTAAAATTCATTATATATTATATTTAAAAATATACTTGAACGTCTTTGGTTATAAAATGTTGGGTCGTCATCTTCATTTTTGGTTTGACATGTGACCTTTTTTTCCTGTCAAAGAAGATGTTTATAAACGAAAAATACATTTGCAATTTTAATAATTTTGAACAATGCCATTAGGTATTGTTAATTGCACAAAATAATTATATAAAATTGCATTCATACTCATAATTAAAGATGAGAGCTTATGTTTTATTTTCAACTTCAAAAAGGAAACCTAAAAATAACTTAATTTAACATTTTTCAAACAAGATGTTTATAAAATTAAAGCAACAAACGTGCAGTCCATTTGATGTTTTTTTTCAACACGACTGAAGTAACAAAAGAGCATGCAGTACACCTGTGGTTGCTACTGCCTACGGACGACTGTTAGCCACTTCATATAAAAGAGGGTTCGGGTTTTATTTGTAAACTTACAAAAATCTAAAAAAAAACAAACCAGATGACCTTAGAATACGATTGTATATGAGACATATGTTTTATTTGTTTTATTTACGATATTTATAAATAAAAATACGTACTAGTTGACCTTGACTCACACAAAATTTCACGAAACATTATTATTAAGCGAATTTGAATAATTCATTGAGCCAAACACAAGGGCCATATTTATAGTAAACAAATTAAAAAATAAAAACAAATGTTTTCTAAACTCATAGTCCCACACTTGGTTTTTCTCTTGGTTAATGGGTGTCATGGACACACACAAGATGAATACATAAACACTTAGACCCAGAACATGAATCTAAACTCATCATTCAGATACCTGTCTGGCTGGGAATCGAACTCGGAACCCACTGCACGTCAGACCGGTATGGTAACCGCTCCGCCACACGGGTCGTCAATTTTAAATCAAATCAAATCAGGAATAACATTAATCACATTCTTATTAACTTGATTCATTCAAAAGTTTGCGAGGAAGTGTAAGTGTTTGTTAATATTTTTGCGCAAAAACTATTAAAGGTGGTAGAACCAGTGTAGTTCGACCGGGGAAGTACCACCGCCACACCTATTTCTAGCGTAAAGCATTTGCGCGAGATGGAAGGGTGTGGTTGCCGGTACACTTTTATATGAGGCGACCATCCTAGTCCTCGGAAGTAGCAACGCATTTGTGATGGACTTCAGATAGAACTCATGTTCTGTATGAAGCTGATTACAGATGTCCATGGGCGGCAGTGACTCACCATCAGGTGGACTGAATGCTCGTTTGCTACTTCAGTCAGACATAAAAAAACGGTCGGATTTCGTCAAAATTTGGCACATACATAGTTTATGACCTGGATTAACACATGAGATACTGTGGTAAGCGTGACTGAAGCGGGTGGAGCCGCGGTAATTAACTAGTATAAAACATATAATTTTGCTAAAAGTCAAGGTAGCATTGACCTTGCTTTTGTGAAAGACTTTACTTATATCCGAGGAAGAAATAAAGAAGGTACTACAATCTCAGAATATTCAGTTTTCAAATTCCAAGAAGATAAGTTTTCATACATTGAGTGGCATTACTAAATAAAAACATGCGTGCGTACAAAGTACACATGTCAGAAGTGAAACTTCTTTGGCGAACTAATTTATAAATCTTGTTTATATTTATACAAATCTAAAACTTTAAATTTCCAAGATTAAGAGGAAGGGAAAAAGGCGTGATACGACGTTCGCTCTGTCTCACTTTTTCTCTCAATCTTTCTCACTCGCTTGCTTCCTACCCTCACTCCACGGCAAGTTGCTCATGCTACGTTCGCCCTGTCTTACTCTCTCTCAATTGGTCTCGATCACTCTCTCTCTCTCTTTTCCGACACTTCCGTTGCATACCGGCGTGACGTTTCATCTGTAAAAATTTTACCCTCATGCGCCTAAAGAAGTTTCACTTCAAAAAGTGGACTCACAAACTTTACGTTTCTACTGGAGATCTTAAAGCCATCAAGCATGGAAAGGTTCAATGAGACTTTCTCTTAGACCCTGCAGCTCTATATTTATAGTGATAACCGAGAAACAAATTGTGGGTAAAAACCTCAAAGAAACAATCAATCAAAATAAAACTGCTCACTCAACTATGAATAAGGTTCCAGGTTATCAACTAGTATTGGGTGTTTCTCGGACATAAAAAATATGGTCTTTCCTAAATCTGGTAGCAGTATATAATGTTTGATAACCAGACGGACTACCTGCTGAAAAGTAGTCACCGTCGCTCAACAGCAAAATCCTGCAAGAAGAGTCGTCAATGCTTTGCCGTTGTCGAATACAAGGTAGAGAGTGTAATTTGTTTTTAGTTGATTTTATGTATATTTTATGTATTATTTGAAAAAGTATTAGCAATGGGCAATCCTTCTTTACATCAACTGTAACCGTGCGTAATTTCATACTCCTCCGCCTGCGGTAAATATCTTAAAAACGAATCTTAAGTTTTTGCTTCATGTATTAATATTAGATTATTATAATTCGTATAAAAAATACGGCGTACAAAAAAGTATAAATCTATTAAATATTTTAGTTGTGTGCTTGTACGTTTTCATGACGATCAAATAGTTTAAGAATTTCACTTACCCACCACCTAGTTATTGGCTTACAAACGTGTGCAGAATAATCATTTTCTTGTTAAATTCAAAAGCAAAGTTGGCACTCAACATTTATAACTTGCCGAAGATGTAGTCTAATTAATTTCATCTGATATATTGAAAACCGAATGAAATAATTAAAATTAAGATCGTAAATATAACACTCAAACTGTTATGTCACTCTAAAATATTTATATATTTTTGGCATTGTGCTTCGAGATATTTGGAGAAACACCCAATCAATATATGCAGACCAATATGTTTTTTTACGAGATAGATTAGTTGGCAATGCACCGTTTACTTCTGCCCTTAGTCTTTAAATAAACTTCCAAGAACATGGCCGCATCATGTCGCCCGGTAGTACCATTAATTTCTTCACACTTATAATCGTTGGTATTATTTTGCTCAGAAATTTCCCATTGACAAAACAAGCAAAAATACCAAGGGGATACACTGAAAGTACGTTCCTGAACTTTACGGAGACCACGGTCAAGAATGAGTACAAATCAGAAGAACATACAATAATTACTGAAGATGGATACATGCTGACTACTTTCCGGATAACTAAGGGGAAGAATTGTGATCAGCCAAAGAAGAAAAGACCAGTTTTAATAATGCACGGACTTCTTCTAAATTCTGATTCCTTTCTGGCAGCCGGTCCATCGGCTGGACTGGCCTATCTCTTGTCGGATGCGTGCTATGATGTGTGGGTCGGCAACCAACGTGGAAACAATTACGCACGGAAACATGTTTGGTTAAACCCTGATAAAGATGTTGATTTCTGGCAGTTTTCCGTAGATGAAGTAGGATTCTATGATACACCGGCTACGATAGACTACATTTTACAAAAGACAGGCGCAGACAAATTGAACTACATTGGTTTCTCGCAAGGCTGTACAGCGTTTTTTGTGATGTGTTCGGAAAGACCAAAATACTGCAAGAAGGCCGCCGTGATGATAGCCCTCGCTCCAGCTGTTATTTTTGATCACACAGAATCTTTCGTATTTAAATCAATTTTAAATTTCGCACTCTTTTTTCAAGGATACTTAGAAAAAAATGGTTTTTACGAATTTTTCGGCAACGGTTCATTTGATCAGCGGTTTCTGTTTAATTTGTGCCAATACACTGGGTTGCCGTGGATCGAAGTGGTCTGTGGAAGCGGTAGTTTCGTGGATGATTACCTTCTTGGGTCAATGACGTCTGATACCCAGCGAGTAATATTTAGCCACTATTTAGTCGGTACATCATTGTATAACTTGGTGCGATCTGGACAAATACTTCATAGTGGAAAGTTCCAAAAGTTAGATTACGGCGAAAAAAATAATCTGGAACGATACAACAGGACGCAGCCTCCGGAATACAAGCTTAATGCAGTGAGTACACCCGTTGTAATCATCCAAGGCAGAAACGATAAGCTGGTCAGTATTATAGACACGAAGGTGGTGGCGAACAAACTGCCTAATGTGCTGGAGCTGGTAGAGGTGTCAGACTCGAAGTGGACGCATTTGGACATGATTTACAACCGAAACATCAAGATAATGATATATCCCAAGGTCAATGAGTATTTGGAGAAATATTCAAACTATACCAGGAACTAGAACAGGAATGAATAAACGAATAAATACGATTTAAAAAGAAATAAAGGACGTTATTTATTTTAAAGTATCGGGTTGTTCAGAAACTCATTTCGTTTTTAAGGTGAGGTGTCCGTGAGGACATGGGGAAACCATATATCGAACTTCGACGTTAAACTCAGGCCTTTCAGGTGGTTATAAACAGTTGAATTCGATAAATTTAACCTCTTACCGATCTGTCGTGTTGTTATTTGCCGGTTGCATTAACTAATGTCTTTATCAGCTCCAACCGGCCTTCCAGAACGTGGGTCATCTTCGACATCAAAATTGCCGGATCGAAATTTTATTTATTTATTTATACAGACTTACGTCTATCTTTACAGGTAATACGATAGCGTGGGCAATTTTTCATTTTTTAAAAAGCATAACATTAACGTTATATATTATAACACATAATCACATATTATTGTATGACAATATATCAAAAACAACTTTTGCGAATTCACTCAAGTGACATGAAATGACATTCAGTTTTTCATTTGCCTGATTGAGTGCACAGAGAGCTTGGGTGAAAGGTTCCTTAGCTAAAAGGTTGATCCTGGCCGTCGGTACGAAAACCAGTAAACCAGTTCTGCCACTGGCGTATTATCAACACACCATAAATATCGGTTATTTTCTTTCTGGCGTGAACAGTATTTCTACCTTTTCTATAGTAAAAGAATGAAATATGACGAAAATGCTCCTTATTGCTTTTCACATTTAAAAGGGCATCTACAAAAACAACTGAGCAAAATCAATTGAACTTCTTCACACACAAGCCTCGTTTACGTCTATCAAAACATATTATTATTATGTAGCTTTTGTGTGAAATTGGGATCAAAAAAATACAATTAAATTGTCTATGGGGGAAAACTAAATGACTTTCCGAACAACCCAATAATATGTGATGTACTTAGATATGTGCATTGATTAAAATACATTATCAAATAAATTTATGCTTAGATAAGCAATAAAAACATCATAGCCCGCGGGAGTAGCAATACATCTGTGATTGACTTCAGATAGAACCCATGTTCTATTTAAAATGGCTTACAGATGTCCATGGGTGACAGTGATCACTTACTATCATATGTTTTGAAGGTTTTACTTTTGAAGGTGGTAGAACCAGTGTAGTTCGACTGGGGAAGTACCACCGCCACACCTATTTCCAGCGTGAAGCATTTTTTGCGTTTCAATGGAAGGGTGTGATTGCCGGCACACTTTTATATGAGGCGACCATCTTACCTCCCTCCCATCTGACCTCGGTAGTGCCAACGCATCTGTGATTGACTTCAGATAGAAGCCATGTTCTGTATGAAGTTGATTACAGATGTCCATGAGCGGCAGTGACTACTTACCGTCAGATGGACTGCATGCTCGTTTGCTATTTCAGTCAGAAAAAAAATGAATTGCATGCTCGTCGGTTAGGATTTTAACATTTTAATTAAAATAATAGTAATAATATCAGCTATATTTATAAATATATTTGAATGCAAATGAAATGTTCAACTGCAATAAAATATTCTATGGGTCGTCATCGTCGTTTTTCTTTTGACATGTGACCTTTTTTTACTTGTGTTTACTATGTTTACGAAGAACATGTTTTTAACGGAAAATATATTTGCAATGCGAAAATATATAATACTAGCTTACCCGCGGCTTCGCCCGCACGGTCCAAGGGAATTAACATTAACATTTGATAGCGTGATTCAGAAGTTGCAAATGAATTTTACTAACGCCATCTATTAACAACGTCTGGGACTACTAAATATGCATCAGCTACAAAACATCGGTATTCTCATGGGAATGAGAGAGCACGGTAAAAAGTAGCCTACTTCACTCTCCGTCCTCCTAACTATCTCCCAGCATATAAACCATATCATATAATAGCTTTGTGACGATGTGAAAGAGGAACAAACAAACACACTTTCACGTTTATAATATTAATATGAATTTGCAATGTTATTAGTTTTGAACAATGCCATTAGGTATTGTTTATTACATAAAGTCATAATATAAAACCATATGATCACATTGATATTTCAAGATACGATATTATGTTTTATTTTCAACTTTAAAAACGGAACTAAAAAACAACTCAATTAACATTTTTAAAACAAGATTTTTATAAAATTGACGAAACAAACGAGCATGAAATTCACTGGGTGTTTTTTTAATGCAATTTAAGTAGCAAACTAACAAGCAGTCCACCTGATGGTAAGAGGTCATTGCCGCCCATGGGCATCTGACTTCATATACATAGATCAATGGTTACTTATGACAAATGAATTGCTTCTCTCGAGGACTAAGTCGGTCGCCTTATCTGAAAGCAAGCTGACAACAACACCCTTCCACCAAAACACTAAAACTTCACGCTAGGATGCGAGGTGGTACTAGTTAAACCATATTCGTTTCAACACCACGTTCGTCGCAAATGTCTTGTGTTTTGGTTAGTATTTTGAAAGGTTTCCCCCTCGAGAACAAAAAAAGAAAAAAAAACTTGGTAGAACCCGTGTAGATCGACGGGACGAAAACTTCAGATAAAACCCACATTCTATGTGAAGTTGCTTACAGTTGTTCATAGGTGGCAGTGACCACTTACCTTCAGGTGGACCGCACTCTAGTTTGCAACTTCAATCTTACAAAAAGAAACAAAACTTGATTATCTATGTCTACCTTATTATATCCATAAAACAAAAATACATCAGGACTTATATTGTTGTTTTTAAGCAGAAATATGTAAGTTAATATAAATTAAGAGGATTTTTCTTCTAAATATCAAGCCACTTATTAGCCTTTCGAGTGGTATAAACGCAAAGAAAAACACACCAACACTCAGACTCAGAACTAATATCTAAACTTCGGATATTTGTCTGGCCGGGGATCGAACGTGAACTCATTGCGTGTAAAACGGGTATAATGACCACTCTACCGCGCTACTCAAATTGAAAGAAAGGTACCCTTTTCAATCCTACGACCAAAATAACGGAAAATCTCTTAACCCTTGTCCGCAAGACCCTTAATTATTCCGGCACATGCATTAACAAACATCTGAGACGTTTACTCAGACATTGAGGATCTTATACCCAGTAATTTGGAAAACCCCTTATGCCCAGGGATTTAGAAAACCTATTTATTTGTATTTCGTCTGACTGCATAACACTATAAAATGTAATGGTTCCTTGATACTTATTTATTTATACTAATCACCCGTCACGAAATTCGACCGTAAATTAAAAAACTAAACTTCATATTGGCCAACGTAGCACAAATATATCTCTAATTTAAATAAATTGCTATAATTTTCAAACTATTCTGAACGCTCCCGTTAGAGGTAAAAAGAGGTTTGTTATCTAAGCTGCATTTAAAGCAATAGTAGGTATTTTGATAAAGACATCTGACATTTTTAAAGTTATGTTTTCCTAGTAAGACATTGTATGTTTTATTTCGTTTATTATTGATGCATTTGTGTCAAATGTCGTGTCAAAAGATAGTGTGTGTTATGCATTTTTAGTTGATTTTAAGTATGTATTATGCATGTCGGCGCGACACCGCGTATTTATGAAAAACACGTCGCCGATAATAATTATTTTAGTTAGTTTAAAGATCGAAAATTGTTTGTTTATTGAATTACCAACATTTAATGATATTTGGAGTTGAAATTTAGTTTACCCTCCATAAATTTGTTATTGTCACACCACCAAACATTGTTATAAAAAGGCGAGCGAACGCCGGTAGAAAAAGAGATTTCTTGTTTAACCGTCGAAGCGATCGGACCTCCTCAATTGTGAATAAATCTAAGAAGTTTATTCCTGTGTTTTACTTGAAATCTTCAAGAAAGGAAAGTAATGAAGACACCTCGACCATCCTGATGTCATATGTCACACTTCACGCTACCACTTCGTTATGCATTATTTGAAAAAAATATTAGCATTGCGTAATCCTCCTCTACATCAACTATAACCGTGCGTATTTTCATACCCCTCCGTCCGCGGCAATTCTTGTTTATACATATGTTTATATACTTTAGAGCGTTTATTCTTGGCACTTGGATTTGTGATATCGTTTGGTCGTACCAGCTAATAATAAGTGGTCACTCAGACCGACCACTTTATGTCAGCTGGACTGCCTTGTTTCAATTATATTCTAAAATAATAATATTTTATGAATTATCTCATATTGAAATAGTCTACGCTGATCGTCTGTCTGAACATCGCCGCTTATCTAACAACACTTCTCATGTCGAAAATAGGTGGTCTTTATGCAACACCCTTAAGATTGAAATAAAATGTGAAAAGAGTTCAACCCATTATTGTCCCACTGCTGGGCCCGTGGCCAGAGTGATTCAAGGTTTTTAATGTATAACACATGTACCTATAATATAGTAGAGAAACACTAGTAATTTTAGATTTTTGACTTTTAGGAACGAAGTTCGCCGGGTCAGCTTGTAATTTATAAGTCGCTGCTTTTCATGAGTAGTAGTAAAAGTTAAAAAATCACCACTCGGTGAATTTTAATTAAAATACAGTTTTATAAACAAAAGGACTGGTATTGAAAAAAATATGGCCATACAACATTATGGTTACCTTTAATTTTTATTAGCTTTATTATTTAGTCTTCATTCATTAAAAATTAATCTTTTTAAAAGAAAAAATAAAAAAAAAAATAAAAAAAAGGAAAATAATTTATTCAGAAAAAAAGGCTTTTTTTAAATTTACTGGGTTTTCTGGTGAAGTTAGCGTCTCTGTGTTGTTTTATTCAAACCAAGCATTAATATTTATAAAAAAAAACATCATTCCCCGCTCAGTTACACGCGTCACTCCCCGTGCCTTCATTTATACAGTAAACAACCCTTACCGTAATAGATCAGTGGCATTGAAACGCGAATCCCGATCGCGTTAGCCGGTTCAGTGCCGTCCGAACCCATCACTCCACTGCCACTGAGAAGGGTTCAGTAATCTTCGGAAATGTTACTCTCCACGGATTTTGGGCACATCTTATATATGTAAACACTCGGGGGTTAATCTTGTGTTAATGTACAACCTTGTATATAAACAGGAAAACACGAATGTTGTTACATATGTTTTCGAGTTCAAACGGAAAATGAAAATGTAATCTCTTTATTTTTCATAGGCCTTTTTTTAAATTTTTTCGAGGGGGAAACCTTCCAAAGGTACCCGACGCCGTGGGAGCGTTGCGCAGAGGCAATATCGTAACCAATGAGGTTAATCCGAGGTGCGATTATTGCTAGTTGAAATTTTTCATAGGAGGCACTTACAAATTGTCAGTTTCTGAAGGGAGAACCAGTGTAGTTCGACCGGGGAAGTACCACCGCCGCGCTTATTTCTAGCGTGAAGCATTTCTTGCGTTTCTTAGAAGGTAGTGGTTGCTGGCACACTTTCACATGAGGCGACCATCACAGTCCTCGGTAGTAGCTTGGTAGTAGAGTAGCACTAGCAACGCATGTGCGATAGACTTCAGATGGAACCCATGTTCTGTATGTAGTTGATTACAGACATTAGCGGCAGTGACCACTTGCCATCAGTCAGATAAAAAAAATAGAAAAGATCATACATATGTCGGAAATGGCGGTATTGTGGCAACACCGGAACGCCAGCGCCATCTAGTGGCGTTCGATGAAGTTATGGTTGTACCAGTTTAATGGCCGACACTAGTCTATCGTTGACGGTCGGCCTAAGCAGACAACTCTAAAATCATCCTGCGTTCTTAGTGCTACGATTACTTGCCTACTTAATTTAGTTTGATTAATTCAGTGATTGTAACAAGTTGAATTCGGCAATATACTGTGTGTTAAAATCAAGTCTGCAATTTATTCTCGTGCTAACATTCCCTATCATTGCCCACAGTAGGTTATCCTGATACGATGAGCGAAAAAGAACCTAACCCTCCTTCACATACATACACTAAAAAACCATTATACTTTTCATTCGCAGTCAGTAAAGAGGTACCTATTACTTCTCGACAGTGCCGATTTTCCGAATTTCTTGTGTCTCTATTCTCTGCCTATTTTAAAAAGTCTACAAAATATAAAACGCCACACATTTTCCACTGCCCACGTCCATCACAAGCTAAACGAATCAGCAACTCATGAATTATTAGATTTGTCACGAGGATACGTCGTTCCAAATGCTAATTTAAATAAAGTCCCATTCGAAATAGACTATTCGTAGCGTTTATAAATAACTCCTAAATCTATGACTTCTTTAACATTTTTATAGTTTTAACTTACGACGATTATAATTATATATATATAAGGTCCAAGGTATAGAGTAAGTAAATATTAAGGTTTTCTGTAAAGCCAACGCTGCCACCACCGCCCTCTGGATGATGGTGACAACGGAGGCTTAAGTGGAGCTAAAATACTAAGACTGACAAAATGAATGCTATACGAAAAAAGGCACGAACGATCCGTCTGTAGAGCTGTAATTTTATAAATAAAAAAAAAAACTTACCACTATCCGCGTGGCGCAGCGGTTACTATACCGGTCTGACGCGCAATGGGTCTCGGGTTCGATTCCCGGCCAGACAGGTATCTGTATGATGAGTTTAGATTCCTGTTCTGGGTCTGTGTTTGTGTATTCGTCTTGTGTGTGTCCATGGTACCCACGACACAGGAGAAAATCCTAGTGTGGGGCTATGAGTGTAGAAAGAAAGCGTGTTACGACAAGGCAAATGGGCCATTTCATGGAAAGTAGTCTCCGTCGCCTATAGGAATACAACAACACCAGAGGAATTGCCAATGCACAGCCGATTTTGGCGATCTCTTTCTGTACTTTCTTGAGGAGCCCCATAGCACGGAAATAAGGAAGGCCAAAGGATTATCCTAACTAAATAACTACCGTTTAAAAATATCAACTGTTTTAAAAGTCCGTAACTATAATTATGATGCGTATTGTGACTGCGCCTGATAAAATTTATTAGTGATTTTCGTAAAAATCGTATAAATGAGAGCAGTAATAGCCTAATGGTTGAAACTTGCCCTTTCAATCCGGAGGTCCGAGGTTCAAACCCAGGCACGTACCACTGATTTATGTGCGTATTAGAAATTAATTATCACTGCTTTTCGGTTAAGGAAAACATTGTGAGGAAAACTACACACCCGAGAGTTCTTAAAAAAAAACTCTGAGGTTTGTGAAGTCCACCAATTCGCACTTGGCCAGTGCGGTGGACTATAACCTAAAACTCTATCATTCCGAGTTGACGGTTGAGGTTGACGATATATTACGTAAAATTTTAACTAAAAGTGTGTTATTGTATAAAGAAGAGGAGATAAAGAAACGGTTAAGTACATATGAAATTGATTGCATGATCCTTAGGTCCCTAACGTCCTCCAGTGCAAATATCACGAGAAGTAATTGACTGTAATACAAGAACCTACATCTATGATGTACGTGTGTACCTTCATCTGCAATGAACACAACTAAAAAATATTGTTGAAAATTTGTGAGAATGAATGGATATATGAAGGTAGAGGGTATATAGACCGACCGGGGAGTACTTATTATTGCCACACCCTTATTTTTTTTTAATTGGGTAATCCTCATGGATACCCAGCTGCCCGGGGCAGCAGCTGGGTTATGTCGGGCTCTTCCCGGCTAAACTCCCACAGTTTTACTATTGCCACACCTATCCTAAGGAGAAACAGTTCTTGCATTACGGTTAAAGGGTGTGGTTGTCGGCCACTTTCATATAAGGCGACCTTCTTACTCCATAGGGAGTAACAATGCAAATGAGATTGACTTCAGATACCTTTTTTTTTTGTTTTCGAGGGGGAAACCTTCAAAAGGTACTCGACGCCGTGGGAACGACGCAGGGTTATGTGGGATTTTTACCGCACTAAAACGCCCCCGGTGGCCGTCCTCGGCGCTGAAAAGGAGGACTCCGGGATCTCGAAACGACTTCAACCGGAATCCTCCGAGCGCGCTGCCCCATAGGGCTCCTCCCATATGGGCGGCTGGGCCCACCGCTCCGTCTAGACTTTACGACGGTATGCGACCACACATACCACCGTCCTTCCCGGGATTGCCTGACCAAACGGTTCGAGCTCCCACTCTAGCCGTCTGCAACCCCGGAAGCCCCTTTTAGTCGCCTCTTACGACAGGCAGGGGATACCGTAGCCCTATTCTGACCCCGAGCCTACAGGGACGTGACTTCAGATACCTAGATACTTAAAATATTTTTAATGGTAAAAACCACGGGCACAGTTAAAATAAAATAATCCATGGCTGCTTGATTCTCTCTTCGTAAGTGCTGTTATTCATTTTCAAAATATAATGTTTACTTGGGCTAAATGGATTTTTAAGCACTTAACGTTTTTAACGAAGAACAACAAAGCAACTAATTAAACTTATGTAGATACATTATATTATAGACACATTTAATTATGTGGTATAATTAACACGTTATTGTGTGAATATATATAAAAAAGTGTGAGCCGGATTTGCAAACGATGGCATTTGTTTATTTGTACGAAAATTTCCATAAAAACACTGGATGAGTATGGTTTCACCGGGAAGGCACCACCGTCACGCCTATTTCTAGCGTGAAGCAGTTCTTGCGTTTCAGAGAAAGGGTGTTGTTATCCTTTTATGTAAGACTAGCTGGCCCGGCGAACTTCCGCCTAAAAGTCAAAAATCTAAAATTATCAGTGTTCCTCCACTCTATTATGCATGTATTATACATAAAAACCTTCCTCTTGAATCACTCGATCTATTAAGAATTGCATTAAAATCCGTAGCGTAGTTTTAAAAATCTAAGCATACATAGGGACAGATAGCGAGAAGCGACTTTGTTTTATACTATGTAGTGACGACATTCTTAGTCTTCGGTAGTTGCAACACATCTGTGATTGATTTCAGATAGAACCAAGTATGAAGTTGCTCTCAGACGTCCTTGGGCGGTAATTACCATTTACCATCATGTTGACCGCATGCTCTTTTACTACTTCAATTTTAATCAATTAAAACTTTTTATCAAAAAATATCTACCGACTTCCATGTCTAAAAAAGTCAAAAATAATTTCAATTAATTTTGGTTTAGAATACTCAGTACTTAGTACATAGTTCTGAAGTCGGCGCTCATACAGGACATAGTTTCACCACCGTCTTCCAGCGAAATATGTTGAGTAAGGTAAGGTAAGTACAGTAAGGTAAGCGTTCTTAATAATAAAAATATCAGAATCGGATTTATTGCACACATCGTTAATGCAAATTTAAGACTTGTGCGCTTTTTTTATGGATGCTATTGTCAAAAGTGAACTAAAAAAAATGGGACTCCATGACATGCACTACCTTTCAAACAAAAAAATCATCCAAATAGGTTTACCCAGTCCGGAGTAAGCAGGTAACAAATATAAAAAATAAAATACAGGCTTATTGGTAACTTCATACTTTTTAGAAGTACGCTATAAATCACGATTCAATTTTCACGTAATGTTTTCTTGATGGCTTTGTTGATATCAATACCTATGATATCAACAAAGCCATTTCGGTAGGAAACTCTGAAAATCCCACAATGCTAATAACAGTTTTTGTATGCATACTGCCAAATAATTAAATAAACCTGTTTGCTAATACGAAACAGCATTTTAGATGTTTCCATCCATCCATCCAGCAGCCCTTTGATGTCCACTGCTGGACATAGGCCTCCCCTAAATGGCGCCACTCCAACCGGTCCTGTGCCCTCTGAATCCAGCGATTTCCCGCTGTCTTCTTCAGGTCATCGGTCCACCTGGTAGGGGGCGACCCGTACTCTTTTGCCTAAACGTGGTCGCCACTCGAGGACCTTTCTTCCCCATCGGTTATCGGTCCTTCGAGCGTTGTGGCCGGCCCACTGCCACTTCAGCTTGCTGATTTTGAGAGGTAACCTTCGTTCGTCTACGGATTTCATCGTTGCGAATCATGTCTCGTAGCTATGTTAGATGTTTAAATGTACATAATTATATAAATTATTATAAGTAGTCTATTTAATCTTAGTTTAAATCAAAATAACTTACTATTCAACTTTTTATATAGTACTTACGATATACTGGTGAAAAAATACATATGAGGCTAAAATCACGTGTCTGACGAGTTCTTTGCACGTGATTAAGTTACACGTATCCCATCAAAAACATGAATGTAAAAAAATGCCAAGTTCTATTACAAAAATATGTATGCTTATTTTATTCGCGTACAAGAGAATTGATTGAATTTAAGATATAAACGGATATCAAGTTCTGTATAAAATTCTGCAAGTTTAGGTTTAAAGTTAAAGTTGTGTATAAACACAACATCGTAAATAAATTTAAAGTACGGTTACTGTTTTCTTCTACCACAATAATATTGCTACTTAAAATACAACTTTTTAAATTTAAACACATAATTAATTACACAAAGTATTTATTTTATTTCGAATAAGATTCCACCATAAGACCTGACATGGCTAGTTTTGCGTATACTAATCCTGTGTAGAATCTTATATTTGGCTAATTTATTTATTTATTTATTTACTTAGTTAATGCTTCATTCACAAAATTACATGCACAAAATTATAGATAACAGAGGCCAAAAAAGAATAACATGGAATTTCATAGAAAATTTCATTAGAAATGAAGACAGCTAAAACACATAAGAGTACATAAACAAACATAGATAAACACAAATATAAGGTTAATTTAATAACATCTTAAGTCTTAATCATCTTTTGATTCACTTTGTTGATAAAAACGCTATCGCGTACTTTGATTATCGCAAAATTGATTAAATTAATGTTGCCGTGAGAAATTGCAGTATTTGCAAACAAAATGCAAATACTACGTTTTCCGTCTTTAAACTAGTACATATATCAGCTTTTAAAATTTCAGTAAAAGAATATTAAGAAGAAGAATATTAAGAATATTAATTATATAACAAGATTTGCTACATTTTACGACGACCGCTTATAAAGTAAAAATACTTTTTTCTTCTGTCCACTAGATAACATTTTTCAGATGTAGTAACAGCAAAAAATGTTGGAGACAGTCAATTTTGGAAAAAATCCATAACTGCGCTTTTCTTATAAGGGCAAAATATGCAACAGTTACACACGATACGTTTTTTTTTTATTAAAGTAGCAAACGAGCATACAGAGCTTACCATCGTAAGTGGTTACTGACACTCAGGGACATCTGTAAGTAACTTAATACAAAAAAAGGTTCTTTCTAAAATCCATCACATCGACGGGCCCCTAGAACAAAATCGTATATGAAAAATTACAAATTCACAGTATGAAGCTTTGTTGATTGTAATAGCTATTTAGGAACTTATTTAACAAGTTCCTAAATTGCTATTACAATGTTTTTCCATAGATCGTCTTTCTTGGCGTAAGGAATCAATGTTTGTATGTCCACAAAACTTCTAAGCTTCATACTGTAAATTGGTAATTTTTCATATATGAATTTTGTTCTAGGGGCCTGTCGAGATATGCCTTGCTACACGCGAGGACTAAGATGATCCCCTCATATAAAAGTTAGCTGATATCCCCGCCAAGTCGAGCAAAACAGCGGCACGGCCATACCATATTTTTCTTGAGTTGTTTAATCATATCAAATAGCGGTCGTATATCGTTTTTTCTGTGGGATTCTTGATGGCTTCATCAGCCCGACGAAGAGAATCCCACAGAAAAACAATTAACAAAGTGTATATAAAGTTACTTGTGAATTAATTAATTAAAAATACATGCCTACTCAGTGCTTTTTGTATGAGTTTATGTTTTCCTAAAACCAAACATTGTTTATGTTTTCGTCCATCATTTACAAGGTTCTATGAAAGGTAAAGCCGAAAAGGAAAAATAAACGTGCAATGGACATTGTATTGTACGTTTTATAGATATAAAATGTAACACTGGTATATAGTAAGGACAGCAATAAATAGAGTCAGCAATAAAATAGTTGCATACGTCCTTACAAGCATTATAAGTTAAATAAAAGTTAAACAAGAGCTCGTAATTACAAACAAGCTATGCCCCGCGAGTTCACCCGCATTTGAAACCCGAGTTTTACCAGGTGGTAGAACCAGTGTAGTTCGACCGGGGAAGTACCACCGCCACACCTATTTCTAGCGTGAA
This sequence comes from Spicauda simplicius, assembly GCA_949699795.1. Taxonomy (NCBI): domain Eukaryota; kingdom Metazoa; phylum Arthropoda; class Insecta; order Lepidoptera; family Hesperiidae; genus Spicauda; species Spicauda simplicius. The sequence continues at coordinate 529,026 of OX453080.1, forward strand.
GCATCTTTTGCGCTTCGATGGAAGGATGTGGTTACCGGCATACTTTTATATAAGGCGACCATCTTAGTCCTCGGAAGAAGCAACGCATCTGTGATTGCCTTCAGATAGAACCTGTGTTCTGTATTAAGTTGCTTACAGGTGTCCGTAGGCCGCAGTGACCACTTACCATCAAGTGGACTGCATGCTCGCTTGCTACTTCAATCAATACAAAAAGTTTTAAGTTAATTTAATAATGTAAACAGATTTTAAGATATGGACTATAAATATATTTTCAATACTTTCCAAAATATACAACATCTATCATTACTTTTTATCAGTTTTCTAAGCTATTTTTATGCATGTGATGTACAGATACGAGAACATATCATTTTTACTATATCTCTGCTTCATAAGAAAAAGACACAATTAAAAGTTTTTTTTTTTAATTTTAGAAACAGTTTTATCTAAATATATTCCTAAAATAAAACTAACTACACCGTGACCTTAACCACGGTGTACTTAGAATACGTAGATTTTCAAGTTCACCTTTAAATTTATTTTTATTGTTTTAAATTTATTATAATACTAGCTGTACCCGCGGCTACGCCCGCGAGCAAATCAATGTATCGCAAAGTTTTTCCCGCGCATATCTCCACTCAGTGGGAATTCTACGATAAAAGTAGTCTACATGTTGTTCCATAACATTTTCTATAGTAAAAAAACCCGTCAAAATCAGTTTATCCGGTCAAGGATTACCCGGACAAACACAGAGTGAAAAAACGAATTTTAAGTGTTTATTTGTGGGTAGGTGCATATTGTTATGTAAAATGTTATGAATCAGAATATCGTGAACCCCTTTTTTGAACCAATTTTCAGTCTTAGTGGTCACATTAACAATATCGGAATACATATTTTCAAACAACGCCTCCACATTTAAACCAAAGCGCATCGATTATAAAGATGGATTTTAACTTTTATGAATTGAAAAATACTATTTTAAGTAATTTGGTTAAATTTCTGAGTAAGATCACATATAGGTGAACCTACTTTTAACATTAATTTGACAACCTTGACGACCCGCGTTGCGGAGCAGCTACCACACCCGGTTCGATTCCCGGCCAGACAGGAATCTGAATAGATTCATGTTCTGGGTCTGGGTGTTTCTATATACGTCTTGTGTGTCCATGGTACCCACGACACAGGAAAATGTCCTAATGTGGGGCCTATTGTAGAATTTGAAATTGTTGAAATTTTCTATTTTATTGAGTGTAGAAAGCGGTTTTTTTATTAAAAAAAAAAGTTTGTATCGAGGAGTACCGGGAGGCGGGTTGAAGGAATCTAAAAATTTTGTTGAATAATGTATTCGATCTCGATGGCTGTATCTACAGAATCTTCATCCCAAATAGTCAAATAACAATCCCGCATTGAATTTCCAGTATTCCTTTGATTTGAAATATTAAAAATGTTAGAGAAATCGTTGCTACAAATCTTGAGTGGAAGTGGAAGGCGAATAGGCAGGCATTATGACCGCTTTTTATAAGTGTAGCCGCAACGCTGGACGACGCCACGGCAATAGCTATTTTTCTATCAGATCTTATAATTTTCGCTAATAGTAAATTTATTAAAAACGTTTTACCCGTGCCTCCTAGTGCATCTAACTAAAACTAAAAATCTAATGACAGTATCAATGATACGTAAACTAATTTTGGTTCTACTAACATTTAAGCGGCGCTCAGGTATGTTTATAGTTTATCTTTATTAAGCCTTGTTTGTCTTATATTTAAATTTGAATTTGTCGGCAAGGTAAATCCAAATTATTTTGTACTTTTACCTGACAGAGGTTAAACCTCTATTAATTTCATATAAACTTTGTGACACATTGATTCCCAGGCGGGCGAAAGTTTTGCATTTCCGATACTAAATAATATTTAAAAATGAGGTGGTTATTAAAAAAATAATACTAAAATTAGTTTTTATGAAAACTACAGATTATATAATAATAATAATAATAATGTACATAAGACAACTGGATTCGAACCCCAGACCTCGCGTTTCTAATCCGCCCGACTTGGCACCACACGACTATCACGATTTTAATAACAGATGCGAAATTCACATACTTATGAGTTGAGAACATCATCTATTTTGGCTTATTTTGACACACTTTGTTATTCTAAAATTAATTTAAAATATGTTGTTATTTAAATGCATGTTTTCTTTAACATTATTTATAATCAACGTATCATAAATATAAAAAGAACAATAATGTTGACCTTGCTCGTTTGTTAATAGAGCCAAGTGTTCATCAACCATGCTTCAATATTCATAAATGCAATTATTTATCACAAAAGTTGCAAAAGCTTCTTTATAATAATAATTCATGATATAATTGTTATATCTTATTTAGATACCGATCGACTTATTAATGTTAGTATTTTGCTTAAAAGACTATCAATTGTATTTTGTCCTTAATATTTATTTTCGCAAAAAATGTACGGGTGTGGTCAATAACATAACTTTATTTATGCAATAATAGTTAAGAAACTATTTATGTAACATGAATATGGAGTGACAAATGGAGTCGATAATTTTATTTTGAAACAATGTTAAAACATTTTATCGCCTTTGAATTATTGGATTCGAATAATTATTTTACTTTATTAGTATGACGCGCCATCTGTTATCAATCCCTATACTCTAAGAGCGATTTTACATTAGGTCGCAAGCTGCGCGGCCGCAGCGCGTCAACGGATGCTTTTTTATTATTGAAATATTTCAAAAATTCATAAATTAAATTAAAATCAATTTGAATTAAATCTATTTTTATGATAATTGATAGTTACAAATTTATACGTATTATTTTTGAATTACATAATTTAGAATGACATCCGGGCGGCCATTATGGCTACTGTCATGTCACACTACTGTCATGTCACACATATTTACATTTGAATTTAACAAAATACGCGACAATCCAAATTTTACGGATATATGTTGTCGACTCGAAATCAATGTTTTTTTATGTTTTATTATTTAGATAAGGTTTCAAGTAAGTCTATCGTACCCCTTGACGGACTTGTCAATATGGGACTTTGTCAAAAACGAACTTCCATACAAACATTAATGCTCGATTTTTACGCTTTCAACACATTTTTTTCGATAAAAAGCAGCCTATGTCCTTTCTCGAGGTCAACACTATCTGTGTGCCCAATTTCATAAAGATCGGTTCAGTTGTTTAGGCGTGAATAAGTAGCAGACAGACAGACAGACAGACAGACAGACAGACAGACAGAGTTACTTTCACATTTATAATATTAGTAGGGATTAGTAGGGATTAATATATTATAAAAAGACAAAAACAAAATGCGTCGTTTTTCTTTTACTTGGCTCTTGTTTACAATTTGCGTTATTGAGTTTTATTCTTATTTAATCCAAGCAGCAGTATGTTGCTAGATTTCCAAGTATCTAGATAAACGGATTCAGAGATGTAGTAGTATTCTGAGGTATTCCCGGGGCACTATAACATGGGGCTCTTCAATAAAGGTGCGAAAAGAGCTCTCGTTCAAAGCCGGCGATGCATTCGCGACTCCTCTGGTGCTGCAAATGTCCATAGACGACGGTGACTCCATCCTCCATCAACCCATTATTGGCCCACTGCTGGGCACGGGTCTTCTCTCAGAATGAGAGAGTTTAGGCCATAGTCCACCGCACTGGCCAAGTGCGGATTGGTGGACTTCACACACCTCCGAGAACTTTTTTTTTAAGAACTCTCGGGTGTGTAGGTTTCCTCACGATGTTTTCCTTCACCGAAAAGCAGTGATGATCAATTTATAATACGCACATAAATCAGTGGTGCGTGCCTGGGTTAGAACCTCGGACCTCCCGATCGAGAGGGCAAGTTTCAATCATTAGGCTATCACTGCTCTGACTGACGGTGACTACTTTCCATCAGGTGGCCCGTCTGCCTCATCGTTAGGTTTAAGTATAAAAAGAGGAGTATTATAGTGTTGTAGCTTACAAAGATAATAGCAGAAGACCACGTACAGTAGGTACATGCGGACACTGCCATTATCCTGCCTCATCAACCGGGTATATCCGGAATTCTGGTACGGATCCGGGTTTTATTACGGTACGGAATGGCCAATGTTTAATCAAACAACGAAATAGTCTGCAATGTGCAATATTATGTTATAGCAGTATTATATCGATATTAGGATATCTGCTATTATATGAAATGAAATGTCTTTATTTTGTATAGGCCTACGGGGGCACTTACAAATTGTCAGTTACATTTTTTTTCTTACACTACCACCGGATCGGAATACGACCTCAACTGAGAAGATCCTATAGTATCGGTTTACGCGGCGACGTAACGCATTCAATAGGTAAGGTTTTTTCAACCGCGCGATATCTTCAACAGTAATCATTATATTTCAGTCAATAGGCACAAGACATCTGAATTAAAAAAAAACCGGTTCAAACGCGATGTGCGTCAAATTATTTAATAATAAAGACAAATACAGAATAGTCAAAAAAATTCAAAGAATATTTAATTGGAAAAAGCTATTATAAGCTATCAGATTATTTAGAAAACAATAATATAAAATAGATCGGTTAGCTCGCACTACAACTTAATTTGCCACATCCGGACAGGATTATAATGTAATGTTTTGATTAAGTATACATATAGGTATTAATAATATTAAGTTTAGTTTTACAAAAGAATTATGGTCGAATTTCGACCAGTGCAATTAGTAATTATGTTTTTAAACAGACCATGCAGACGAAGTCGCGTAGTGAAATGTGTTCTGGGTTGTACGTGTACAATAATATGGTAGCTTAGGAAAATAATAGCAGACGGCCACGTACAATACGTACGTGTGGACTCCGCTATTACCCAGACTCATCAGCCGGATATATCCGGAATTTTGGTACGGTTCCGGGTTTTATTGTGATACGGAATGACCAATGTTTAATCGAACAGGGAAATAGCATCTGCAATGTGCAATATTATATTATAGCATTATTATATCGATATTGGGATAACTGTTATAATTTATTTTCTATTTAATCAAAACAACGAGCTTGGATTGAGTATTAATAACTCAAAAACGTTTATTTTACAGGAGTGCTAGGTAAATATTAACCAATTGTATTTGTTTCTATCATTATAATAAAGATAAAACGCAAGGAAAAACGTATTTATAATTAAGGAAGTTACTTAATTATGAAGACTAGTCACCCATTACATCGGTCGAAATTCGACCGTAATTTAAATTAAAAAACTAAACTTCATATTTTCCAAATTAGTATGAATATTTCTCAAATTCAAATAAAATGTAAGAAATTTCAAGTAATTTGGAACGCACGCGTTAAATATAAAAAAGATTTAATTAGCTAAACCGCATTTAAAAGCAATAGCGGGTATTTTGATAAAGACACTGACATTTCCGACGTTATGTGTTTCCATAATCATACATTGAATGTTCTATTTTGTTTATTATGTATGTGTTCGTGTCAAAGGCAAGGTGGTGTGTGTGATTTTAGTTGATTTTATGTATGTTTTAAGCATTATTTAAAAAAAGTATTAGCATTGCGCAGTCCTTCTACAACTATAACCGTGCGTAATTTCATACTCCTCCGCGGTAAGTATCTTAAAAACGAATCACAAATTTTTGCTTCACGTATTAATATATAGATGAATTTTGAAAAGGATAAAAATATAAAGCAGTGTTAAATTGTCACCCGCCTCTCCTCTAAAATTAGCGCATTTGTTTTGTGTTAATATTTGATCTACGCATTATGTCCACGATAGAAGCATACCATCAGGTGGACCACTCATAAGCCATTTCTATTTTAAAACGAAAAATTAAAAATCTGATGTGTGTCCACTAAGTTATACGGTCAACTTTAATTGACACCGACCTTGCTTAACTGGGGAGGTTGGGGTAGGTCGGGCGTGAACACTTACTGGTTCCAGTAAGATGTCTATTTAAAATTCTGTTTTACCTGCCTTCGTGGCGTTTGATAAAGATTGTTCAAAATAAGATTTATTAATTATGATAGAAATTCTGATTGAAGCTTAGAATTATTTATGGTTATGTCGTGATTGTAGGTAGTCCTCGTGGTTCAACTCCAGAAGCACTACCCTTAAAACACGCTTTTTACACTCATAGCCCCACTAGGATTGTCTTCTGTGTCGTGGATACCATGTATACACACAAGACGAATACACAAACACCCAGACCAAGAACATGAATCTGAACTCATCTTTCAGATACAGAGGTCTGGCCGGGAATCGAACCCGGGACCCATTGCGCGCCAAATCAGAATGGTAATCGCTCCGCCACGCGTGTCGTCCATTTTAAATGAAATCAGGAATATCATGAATAACATTCTTGTTAACTTCATTCAGGCAAATGTTTGCGAGGATGTATAAGTGTTTATTAACATTTTGCGAAAAACTACCAGTCGGATTTCGAAGATTGAAGTAGTTTTTTTTTCGAGGGGGAAACCTTCAAAAGGTACCCAACGCCGTGGTAGCTGGGTTATGTGAAATGAAATGTCTTTATTTTGTATAGGCCTGCGGGGGCACTTACAAATTGTCAGTTACATTTTTTTTCTTACACTACCACCGGATCGGAATACGACCTCAACTGAGAAGATCCGGCAAGAAACTCAGCGGGTTTGTCTTTTTTTCTTATTTATATCCATTTTTTAAATATTATTACAATCATGTTTTTTACATGGTAATGAAAGTTAGATCCAGTATCTTGCCTTACAGTTCAGTAAAAGAGAGCCCTGTTTGGCAAGATACGCTACACTTTGACATTTATTAAATATACTATAGTAATGCATATTATTGCTCAGTCCCAAGCTGTTTTGTCTCCTATGTAATCAGAAATTTTATATAATACGCTTTACGGCTTTTGTAGGATTTATACCTCACAAAAACCCCCCCGGTGGCCGTCCTCAGTAGCGTCCGTCCGTCGTGAAGTAGCTAACGAGGATGCAATCCTCATGTTAGCGGTCTTCAACACCAACAACTGTATCCAACTTCATATAGTACAAGTTCATTATGAATCTCCGTTTTGTTGCCACCTACGAATACTAAGAATACACGGTGAATCACACCCTTCTACATAAAGACTGCTTCACGCTTGAAATTGTTGTGACGGTGGTACCAGCCTGGTGGTATCATGTTCTACCACCTTGAAATTCTACATTTCTAGTATAAGTAGGTACTTATACTTACATTTCAGGCGTAAAACATTTCTTTCAAGTAGAAATTTTTCCAAGGGTAATGCCCCTGGAATTGTTATAAAAATTATGTAGATATAATATCTATTTCAACAATGTTTGTGGTAGTAACAATGCAAACAAAAGCAACAAATATATAGGACTCTGTTAGGGCTAATATAATAATGTTTCTCGATATTGTGAGTAGTGACGCACGCGGTAGCGGCCATGGTGTCAGCAAAAGCGGTTATATAGGTATTTACATATTCACTGGTCGCCCAGAGCAGTGATAGCCTAATGGTTGAAACTTGCCCTCTCGACCGGGAGGTCAGAGGTTTAAAACCACGCACCACCGATTTTTCTAAAATTATGTGCGTACTAGAAATTAATTATCCCTGCTTTTCGATGAAGGAAAACATCGTGAGGAAACCTACACATCCGAAACTTCTTTAAAAAAACGTTCTCGAAAGTGTGTGAAGTCCACCAATTCGCACTAAGCCAGCGCGGTGGACTATGGCCTATAACTCTCTCATTCCGAGAGAAGACCCGTGCCCAGCAGTGGGACAATAATCGGTTGACGATATACTAGACACACGTCGCAAATTTAAATAAAAAAATCTAATTTTCATATTGTCCAAAGTAGCACGAATATTTCTCAAATTAAAATCTATTGTAATAATTCTTAAGTTATTTTGAACGCACCCGTTTTAGGTAAAAAGAGGTTTAATAACTAAGCTGCATTTAAAAGCAATAGCGCTATTTTGACTAAGACATCTGACATTTTTGAAGTTATGTGTTTTTAAAGTAAGACATTGAATGTTTTATTTCGTTTATATTGTATGTGTTTGTATCAAATGCAAGGTGGTGTGTGTGTTGTTTGTTTTTAGTTGATTTTATTTATGTTTTATGCATTATTTGAAAAAAATAATCTGCATATAAAACTTAAAGTTAAAATTTTCTTCTCTTGAACCAAACCTTAAATAAACCTAAATAACTTACGCGGTTTCACGACACCCCTTAAACAATTATCCCGCCCGCTATACAATGCGACCCCTCCCATATAGCGGGGTGTACGGTCAGAGCACACCTTCACTTGTTGAAGGTTGACAACCCCTGTCAGGACGCGTCTCTAGTGTTCTGAATCTAAATCATTTGACGTTTATTTTTTAATTTCATGTCATTAGTCAATGTCATTTTTGGCGCGTCACAAATAAGATTAAATAATTTTTTTGTTTCTTAATTTTTTACGGCTTTTTACAAAATCGTTTTGTGTATTGTGATGTGGAAATGGAAATTGTTATGTAAAAGTTATTTTAAAAGATAAAATCGAAGTCAAGTGAGCGATGTGTGATATTCGTGTAAGTAATGTGGATAAATGAAAAAAGTAAGTAAACAGATAATAAATGAAAAATGTATATATAATGTTTCCTCGGCTTCTCCCGCTTCAGCCACGTCTACTACGTTAATGTTGCTACTACTATCTGTTCTAATTTATATCTAATCTACGTCACAAAAAAAGTGCTAAAAAAGTAACACACATTTTCGCAATTATAATATTAATAACATAATAAGTACCCATATTTATAAATTACATCACTTTTTTATTTAGAGTCATTATGTAAAAAAGTTAAGGCTGTAAAAAGAAAATATCTTGGCGTGTCGTAAAACTGTCACCATACAGTAGAAAAGTATATAATATGAAGTTGGCGCGAACTTTAAATGGAGTTTGCAATTGGTTTCCCGCGCAATTATTTGTATTGATATTGAATTTGTAATCGTTCTTTAACGAGGTTCGGACTATACTTCTATTAATCTTTTCTTCTTCAAATTAAACTTTGCGATTGCACGCCATTTTCTTAAGTTGTAGGACACTTTTTGTGTGCCCATAGTGAAAATGAGCATCTTTTGAATTTCATCTGATTTAATTTTTATACCAAAACTGTTAGTAAGACAAAGACCTTTTCGTAGAGTTGTTTTCCAAAACTATTATATAAAACATATCTACCTATAGAGTTTGAAACCTATTTTTGAAGTGAAACTTCTTTAGGCGCATGAGGGTAAAATTTTTACAGATGAAACGTCACGCCGGTATGCAACGGAAGTGTCGGAAAAGAGAGAGAGAGTGATCGAGACCGATTGAGAGAGAGTAAGACAGGGCGAACGTAGCATGAGCAACTAGCCGTGGAGTGAGAGTAGGGAGCAAGCGAGTGAGAAAGATTGAGAGAAAAAGTGAGACAGAGCGAACGTCGTATCACGCCTTTTTCCCTTCCTCTTAATCTTGGAAATTTAAAGTTTTAGATTTGTATAAATATAAACAAGATTTATAAATTAGTTCGCCAAAGAAGTTTCACTTCTGACATGTGTACTTTGTACGCACGCATGTTTTTTTTTACCTATTTTTGAAAGACCGATGTCTGTCAAAAATCTCCGTCTTTCCAAAACGTCTCTAAAAATAGGGCAAAAATATGTCTTATTTTCTGTTCTGTTCCTTAGAGCACAGCTTTGTTATTTTAATTCTAAATGGTTTAAAGTTTGCATCTTAAATAATATTGTAAATAAATATCAGTATATATCTAAAATAAACTACCGAGGACTATGGCAGTCGCTCATATAAAAGTGTGCCGGCAACCACACCCATCGAAACGCAAGAAATGCTTCACGCTAGAAACATGTGTGGCGGTGGTACTTCCCCGGTCGAACTACACTGGTTCTACCAAATTCCAACTTAGTAACCATCAGTATATTGTATGTTCTTTTTGTACAGTTATATCATAAAATTTTCCAATCTATAATTAACTTTTGTCCAAAAAGGCCTTTTTCAATAAAGGATCAAACTTTACACACAAATAACAAACAAGTGAAAACTAGAAACACAATTAAAAAAACAAAAGTATGGCTATAATTCAATTTTATTTGGTTTTTAATGTTTAAATATTACATGTTTCACTGCGGGAGAATTTTTCGTTTCACTGGACGGCAGTGGGCAGGCCACATCGCTCGAAGGACCGATAACCGATAGGGAAGAAAGGTTCTCGAGTGGCGACCACGTTTAGGCAAAAGGAGTACAGGTCGCCCTCACACCAGGCGGACCGATGACCTAAAGAAGACAGCGGGAAACCGTTGGATTCAGATGCATAGGACCGGTTGGAGTGGTGCCATTTAGGGGAGGCCTATGTTCAGCAGTGGACATCAAAGGGCTGATGGATGGATGGATGGACGGCAGTACCGTCACGTGGAGTCCAAGCTCCGTGCTCAAAGGAAGCAGTGATAGCCTAATGGTTGAAACTTGCCCTCTCGATCGGGAGGTCCAACGTTCAAACCCAAGCGGACACTGGTTTTTCTAAAATTATGTGCGTATTAGAAATTAATTAGCACTGCTTTTCGGTGAAGGAAAACATCGTGAGGAAACTCATAAGTTCTTTAAAAAATAAAAGCTCTTGGAAGTGTATGAAGTCCACCAACTCCCACTACGTCAGCGCGTGGACTATGGCCTTAAGTTGTCGCATTCTAGGAGGACCCGTGCCCAGCAGTGGGACAATATAGGATTGAGATTAGGTAGAAATGTGTGTGGTATTGCTACCGGATTCTAACCATAAAGAGTTCTAATACCTTTAAAATACCTACAATGTTATATAGAAAAACATCGTAATTAATTTAGTAACTACCTTTTTCATCTAAATCACTAGTATTTATCGCTTTATCTTCACGACTCTAGTGTTGAAACATAAGCCTAATGACATTTTAAAACTTTACAGACAAATGTAAATTGTTTTCGAACGCCGACCGATTGATTTACCCAATTTGAATATAAATAGGACATCGGACAATTGTTAAACCAACTAATTATCCGAATTACAATTTAAAACGAATGTTGGCTGTTTTAAAATAATATGTTTACTACTTCAGTAAATAACATGTATTGCCTCTTTGTGTATCACAATTTCCGCACCGGGCAGCATGTTTACGGGACGGCAAAATTGCATTACATCTTTTTTTCGCATTACATAACTATTTTTTATTGGACGAACTTTCAAATTTAACTCACACCCCCTGGCTTTGAGATTATCTGAAGATTTTTAGTGTCTTCCTATAACATGCAAGTAGGCAACGAGCATGCAGTCCATCTGATAGTAAATGGCCACTGCTGTCCATGGACATGTGTATTCAACCTTTTTTAATTTTTTTTTTGGTTTTGGAGGGGGAAACCTTCAAAAGGTACCCGACGCCGTGAGAGCAATGCCGCGTTATGTGTGGTTTTTACCGCACTAAAACCCCTCCGGCGGCCATCCTCAACGCTGCGTGGAGGACTCCCGGATCTCCAATCCTACCGGAATCCTCTGAACGCGATGCCCCCTTCGGGCTCTTCCCAGGGAGCATTATATTCACTGCGTCTCCTGGTGTTTACAGCATGTGGCCACACATGCCGTCGTCCTACACGGGATCGCTTGGCTGGATGGTTCGAGCTCCCACTCTTACTGCCCGCAACGCCGAAAGCCCCTTTTAGTCACTTTTTACGACAGGCAGGGGATACCGTAGCACTATTCTGATCCTGGAACGACAGGGATAATTTGTAATCAACCTAAGGCATTATTAGTCATGTCTGAGTCTAGCCTCAGATTTTTAACCATCCCTCAGAACTAAGCTTAAAAACCCTGGACACATATGTCCCCCACACCCTTGGTCCAGAATAGCTGCGCTAAACATGGCTGTTATTAGGCAAACAATAGGTGTTTCGTAGCAACTCCGTAGTTGCACCACTAATAATCTTCAGTGCTCTTTGCTTTTTTTTACTTTACCAGGTGGTAGAACCAATGTAGTTCAACCGGTGGGTACCACCGCTTCACTTGTTTCCAGCGTGAAACAGTTCTTGCGTTTCAAGGAAGTGTGTGGTTGCCAGCACACTTTTTATGTGGGGCTGTGTCTTAGTCCCCGGGAGTTGGTGTGCGACGCATCTGTGATTAGTAGTGATAGCAACCATTTTATATATGAAGTTGCTTAGGGATATCCATGGGCGGCAGTGTGCACTTACCATCAGGTGAACTGCACTCACTCATCCAATTTCCAGAAAATGTATGGTGTACAAACGGAAAAACAATTTAAACTAAACACTGAGGACTCAGCGGGAACACTTTAAAGAAAATCACTTATTACGAATGAGTAAACATTGTAGTTAGTGTAGAAAAACCCACAAACGGTGGCGCCATCTATTTCGCGCGCTAAGCACATTACCATTTAACCAAGCTATTAAATAAATTTAAAATTATCGCGCCTTATTTAAAGTTAACGAGCTAACAGCCTGAACGCCGGAGTCATTAGATTTTTTACTTTTATAATGGAGTCGTGAAACTGATTTATACTTATAGGCTGTAAACTGGGTTATATCGTGACCTGCTCGAGGTGAAATACGATTCGTGTAATGCTATTTATTTTGACGTTTTGAAGTTCCATTTAAGGCCACTTTTGTGTAGTGTACTCCACGCGCGGGAATGTAAGTTGAAATGTAAACGCAAAGGAAAGTAGTTTTGAATATTTGAAGCATAATTCGAAAATGTCAGATTGTCGTTAGACTGTTCTCTAAATATTATTGCCATTGTTTTAAAATATACATTGAGAACCTCCTTCTTTTTGGAAGTCGGTTAGAAACTAATCTGAATTAAAAATAATAAATGCTTTTTCACTGAAGATGCTGTTTAATTTATTTTAATTTTAATTATAAAATTGGTACGAATTAGATGTAATTGATGATTAAACTTTTTTAAATTAAGATCATCTTTTGCTGTTTAAAATAGTTTTAATCTTACATTGACTGCAGCCCTTATATTTTACCGCGAGTAACTGTGTATCTTAAACTAGAATCAAATAAATCCAACAGCTAAAAATTAAACTAACAGTTGCTTTATCTATATCACTCTCACAACTGATTGGGTTGAAATGGCTACATATTTACATACATGAGCTCGAAAGACATTACCCTCCTTCGGACGCAGTCGGGTAAAAATTAAGATGACTTGCAGATGATCTCAAGGTGGTAGAACCAGTGTAGTTCGACGGGGAAGTACCACCGCCACACCTATTTCTAGCGTGAAGCATTTCTTGCGTTTCGATGGAAGGGTGTGGTTGCCGGCACATTTACATGAGGCGACCATCATAGTCCTCGGGAGTAGCAACGCATCTGTGATTGACTTCAGATGGAATCCATGTTCTGTATGAAGTTGATTACAGATGTTTATGGGCGGCAGTGACCACTTACCATCAGGTGGACAGAATGCTCGTTTGCTACTTCAGTCAAAAAAGATGAAATGTTGCACGAGTTCACATAACTCATTAGAACACTAACAAACTTGACACGACCGGATGCGCGTGGCTGAGCGCAAATTACATTTGGAGTGAGAAGTGGCCTCATTGTGTACCATGGTACACAATCGAGAACTTAAATAGATGCGAGCACTGGTGTGGGACATTGGAATTGGATTTTATATGGCTTTATGGGTTATAAAAGCCATATAAATTGGGGACCACGTTTAGGCAAAAGGAGTACAGGTCGAAAGGTAGACCGGTGGATTCAGAGGGCACAGGACCGGTTGGAGTGGCGCCAATTAGAGGAGGTGTTCAGCAGTGTACATCAAAAGGCTGATTGATGGATGGATTATAAGTCGTTATTTAAAGTCATATGTATTTATAGAGTTCCGTAGAAGGTTTCCGTTTCCTTAAAATGGAACCCTATTACTAAGACTCGGCTGTCCGTCTGGCTATCTGTCTATCTTTCAGCCTGTCACGAGGCTGTATCTCGTGAACAGTGGCAGCTAGACAGTTGAAATTTTCACAGATGATCTATTTTGGTTGCCTCTATAACAACAAATAGTACATAATAATAAAAACGGAATAAAATAAATATTTAAGGAGGCTCTTAAAAATAAACATTATTGTTTACCATATACGATTATATAATAATATTATCGTAGAATTTATACATTTTATTACGTAACGGGTACTCACGATATGCGATTTTTGAATTTTTTTCTGCCAATATTTCAACCCAGTTGCATGGATCGTGATCACGGCCAAAAAGAAATTAAAAAATCGCATATCGTGAGTACCCGTTACGTAATAAAATGTATTATTGTTTGCCGTTTTTATAGATAATGGTACCGAACCTTACTCGCAATTAGCTGTAATTTTTAATTTGAGTAGAACGCAGTTCAGTGAGTAAGTATCGTCGATCTATCACTGTCCCACTGCTGGGATTGAACACTTAAACTCGTTAAAAACGATCAAACAAATCCATACATGCAGTAATATTAAAGTTGTGTATGTGAGTAATTTTGTCCGTATGTTTGTCTGTGTGTTTAAAGTTGCATCCACACAAAACCTCTGACTTCGACGAGTGGCGGAGCGGTTACCTGTCTGACGCGCAATGGGTTCCGGGTTCGATTCACGGCCATACAGGTATCTGAATGATGAATCTAGATTCATGTTCTGGGTCTGGGTGTTTGTGTATTCGTCTTGTGTGTCCATGTTATACGACAGAGGAGAAAATCCTAGGCTGTGAGTGTCGAAAGCGTGAGTGTCTGTGTGTGTGTGTGTGTGTGATTTGGACTAAAAAATCTTAAGTATTGCTCTGCATTATCTGTTTTATGACTACAAACCTGTTTTAAGAGTAACGAAAGTACTTTCAAAATATATTTTACGAACCGAGGTGTGGTTTAAAGGCCGATAAAAATCTTCAGTGGTGTATTTCAAAAGAGGTTGAATTTCGGCTTGCGGTTGCTTTTGGGGTCAGTTCTATTGAAATATAAAGCTTTGGTTGTATCAAAACGGATTTTTGAGTCTAAAAAGATTTTCCACCTCACATTTTAGAGCCGCTTGTCGTATATCAAACACAGTTTTAAAATGTCTAGCCAAACTACGTATGTACTAGACATTTTAAAAATCTTCTCTGTAGTTTCGGGATCAGAATATGTTGAACGAACTGGCACATTTAGTTATAGGCAATGTAATCGATGAGACAAAAATATAATGATAGTGTGTTCTTTTCTGTTTTAAAAGTCTGTCATGGTGGAAATTACGTGTAATGTGTGTCTCGGTCGATTTAAATAAAAATACATTTAAAATATTGCGTATTACTTTTATTTTCAACATCCTTCAGAATAGGGCTACGGCGTCCCCTGCCTGTCGTAAGAGGCGACTAAAAGGGGCTTACGGGGTTGCAGGCGGCTAGAGAGGGAGCTCGAACCGTTCGGTCAGGCGATCCCCGGAAGGCCAGAGGTATATGTGGTCGCGAACCGTCGTAAAGAGTAGACGGAGCGGTGGGCCCAGCCGCCCATCTGGGAGGAGCCCGATGGGGCAACCCGCTCAGAGGATTCCGGTTGCGGTCGGACCGAGTTCCCGGAGTTCTTTTTATAGCGCCGAGGATGACCACCGGGGGGGTTTTAGTGCGGTAACAATCCCACATAACCCTGCGTCGCTCCCACGGCGTCGGGTTACCTGTTGAAGGTTTCCCCCTCGAGAACCAAAAAAAAGACATTTTAAAATATGTATGTGATATCATCATACTAATTATAAAGGCGAAAGTTTGTGAGTGTGTATGTTTGTTACTTCTTCACGTCTAGCCGGAGCGATTTAAGCAGCAGGTATTTTGACAAAGATATCTGACATTTTTGACGTTATGTGTTTTCATTATAAGACACAAGTGTTTGTGTCAAATGCAAGGTAGTGTGTCTAATGTGTTTTTAGTTGATTTTATGTATGTTTTATGCATTATTTGAAAAAAATATTAGCATTGCGTAATCCGTCTCTACATCAACTATAACCGTGCTTTATTTCATACTCATCCGCCTGCGGCAAGTATCTTAAAAACGGATCATAAATTTTTGCTTCACGTATTAATATATAGATATCTTTTTAACCGACTTCAAAAAGGAGGATAACAATAATTTAATAACCATCAATTTGGTTGGTATATTTTTTTGGAGTCTATTTCGTCTTCAACCCATTATTGTCTCACTGCTGGGCACGGGGCTTCTCTCGGAATGAGAGAGTTTAGGCCATAGTCCACCGCGCTGGCCAAGTGCGAATTGGTGGACACACCCCTCCGAGAACTTTTTTTTTTTTAAGAACTCTCGAGTGTGTAGGTTTCCTCACGATGTTTTCCTTCACCGAAAAGCTGATAATTAATGTATAATACGCACATTAATCAGTGGTGCGTGCCTGGGTTTGAACCTCGGACCTCCCGATTGAGAGGGCAAGTTTTAATCATTAGGCTATCACTGCTCAGAGTCTATTTAATAGCTTTCAAATAATACCCAGATATACAAGTATGAGTAATAAAGAATCGTACCTCACCATTTCTTCTCATCACAGACGCCATTTTAGAAAATAGGTTCTGTAACTTTGACTACAGAGTCGATTCCAATGATATTTAGTATGTCTCAATGCTTTAAGCCGTTTGGGCTGTAACATGCGCCAAAGAAATACATGAAAACACACATACATAACATACTTTCAAAAATATTACCCGTCTTCTGGTGCAGTCGGATAAAACAGACAGAAAATTTAAAAATCTATATATTAATACGTGCAGCAAATACTTGTGATCCGTTTTTAAGATACTTGCCGCAGACGGAGGGGTATGAAACTACGCACGGTTATAGTTGAGGTAGAGAATGATTAAGTAATGCTAATATTTTTACTTTATTTAATATGCTATATTTTATTTCATATATTTAATATGCTATTCAAATATTGCCTACAATATTCAAAAAGTCAACTAAAAACACATTACACACACTACCTTGATTTGGCACAAACACATACATAATAAACGAAATAAAACCTTCAATGTCTTACTATGAAAACACGTAACGTCAAAAATGTCAGATGTCGTTGTCAAAATGCCCGCTATTGCTTTTAAATGCAGGTTAGCTAATTAAACCTATTTTCACCTTATGTGTGTGTTCAAAATAACTTGAAAATTAATAAAATTTATTTAATTTTGAATTTTTGATATATTTTTGATATCGTGCTACTTTGGTCAAAATAAAGAGTAGTTTTTTAATTAAATTACGGTCGAATTTCGACCGTTGGGACGGGTTACTTACATTCAGATAGCTGTAATCTATCTTTTTTTCTTTATTTAAAATGAACGATGTACAGACACAGCAAACGTATTAATTATATCTATGGCAGAAAGGTTGTGCCAAATTATGCAACATGGATTTATGCAGAATGCAGAGGATTAAGTGATTACCCAGATTTGAACTGAAGCTCGGCTCAGCCACCAAGTTTAAATTGGTCCGTTGAGTATTCAGCTTTTATTTATTCATGAATCTAAGATGTCTATGTCTAAACTTTAGTTAATATTCTGTCTCAGACTAATAGCTCTACAGTTCTATGATTTTGTTACATGTTAAAAAGAAAGAAACACGCTTTCTACACTAGCCCCACAATAGGATTTTCTCCTGTGTGGTCACCATGGACACAAAGACGAATACACAAACACCCAGAACTAGGACATGAATCTAAACTCATCATTCAGATACCTGTCTGGCCGGGAATGAAACCCGGGACCCAAAGCGCGTCAGATCGGTATGGTAAGCGCTCCACCACACGGGTTGTCATATGTATAAGTTAGAATAGCAAACGAGCATACAACCAACCTGGTAGTAAGCAGTTACTGCTTACCAATAGACATACGCAAGCCAATATATGTAAAACAAGGGTACTATCTGAATTCAATCACAGATGCATTGCTACTCCCGAGGACTAAGATGGTCGCAATAAAAGTGAACCGACAACCACACTCTCCCATCAAAACGCGAGAGCTGCTATGAGCTAGGACTAAGTGTGGTGGAGCTACCACTCCGGTCAATCCAAATACGTTCTGCCTTACAAAATTGTTAAAACTTCTATTGTGTTCCATTCTATTCTAAGTTTGTGTGGTAAATCTTTTTGTCGCGTTATTTTCGAGCAAATTTATGTTTGTAAGTACAAACATAGTACATATGTCGGAAACGGCGGTATTGTGGCAACACCGGAACGCCAGCGCCATCTAGTGGCGTTCGATGAAGTTACGGTTGTACCAGTTTAATGGCCGACACCTCAGTCTATCGTTGACGGTCGGCCGAAGCAGACAACTCTAAAATCACCCCGCGTTCTTAGTGCTACGATTACTTGCCTACTTAATTTAGTTTGATTAATTCAGTGATTGTAACAAGTTTAATTCGGCAATATACTGTGTGTTAAAATCAAGTCTGCAATTTATTCTCGTGCTAACATTCCTTAGCAGAGCCCACAGTAGGTTATCCTGATACGATGAGCGAAAAAAAAACACCCCCTCCATCACATACATAACTTTGATATACAATATTATAAAAACATAACAACCCCAGTTCTCAAGAACAATACATTGAAACTAAATTAAATTAATCCTTTTTAATAATTTAACACTGTTATTTGTTAGCGTATCCTTGTTTGACTTGTATATTTCTGAAAAGTTTTTAACCAACGATACAGATGTTTTCGCGAGCACTTTCTTAATGATACCGCTAGATGGTGGAAGTCAAAAAATCCAATTTAAACTTTGTAAGTATCTAAATAATTCCACCCCTAATCCAGCAGTCGGTGTGAACAGATGGCAGGACGTAATTGGCTTAACTTAAGTGCATCCACAACTTTTTTAATAACTTAAGTTAAACCCAACTTAAGCTATAGTTAAGCTTGCTGCACAAATGAGCTGATTTATAGCTTGGCTAAGTTTAAAATTGAAGCGCTATAAGATAGTAAAAGTGCCACAATATTTTGTTTTACAGAATTTCTTCTGGATTTCTTTTAAAGTTTTATTTTTTTGTGTTTTGTTTTGCGAATCGACTCGGGAGGCATTTCTGTCTAATAACTGCAATTTTTTGATTGTTTATTTTGGATTAGACTATGTAGCAAAGCTGATATATATATAGCTGATAATCAACCCCCATAAGACTGATCTTAAATGGGGTACCTATTATAGATGATCACGTCAATCACTATCAGGTGGACTGCATGGTTTTTTGCTACTTCCTTATCATAAAAAAGACATATTTATCTACATTAAAAACAAAGCAGCTTGGGACTAAGAAATAATATTTGCATAGTTAATAAAGTATCAAAGTGTAGAGTGTCTTACCAACCAAATATATTGTTTAGTGAACCGTAAGCCATGATGTTGTTCACCAATTTGCACTTGCTCAGCGCGGTGGACTATGACCTGAACTCGCTCATTCTGAGAGAAGACACGTGCCTAGCAGTGGGACAATAATGAGTTTACGAGCAGCCATGATATTGTAGCATTGTTTTTCGTGTTAAAAATAAGATGCATATAAAGATAAACCCGCTGAGTTCCTTTCCGAATTTACACCCTAGAGATAGTTTTTCTATCCGGTGGTAGTGTATGAAAAAAAAATGTCAGTGACAATTTGTAAATGCCTCCATATTAATTTACGGAATAATGACATTACATTTGTACATTACCATATGGGCATAAATATGGATATTCGGACGATCTGAAGAGAAACATTCACAAAACGTGAAAGAAAAGCTCTCGCGTTATTTTAAGAGCAGACAGTTTCATTCAGAGTTATTTCAGCTCCGCTTTGCAGATAGTAAAAATAACTTCACTAAAACTGTATATTTGTACTGGATGAATCATGCTATCTTTATATCAGAGCATCGTAGTGGACAATTTTCTGTCTATATTATACCCGACTGCACCAGAAGAAGGGTCATTTTTCTGGAGCGTATTTTTTTATCTCACTGAAGTAGTAAACGAGCATGCAGTCCACCTGATGGTAAGTGGTCACTGCCGCTCATGGACATCTGTAATCAACTTCATACAGAACATGGGTTCCATCTCGAGTCAATCACAGATGCGTTGCTACTCCCGAGGACTATGATCGCCTACTACGCCACTAAGTTTGCGTCATATAAAAGTGTGCCGGCAACCACACCCTTCCATCTCGCGCTAGAAATAGGTGTGGCGGTGGTACTTCTCCGGTCGAACTACACTGGTTCAACCACCTTCTGATTTATGTATGAACTCCTATATTCATTTCTTTGGCTTGTGCTACAGCCGAAACGGCGCCAAGAATTGCAATATATTACATAAACTTAGAAATTAATTATCACTGCTTTTCGGTGAACGAAAACTTCGTGAGGAAACCTACACACTCGAGAGTTCAAGGTAATATTCAGATGACTCAGGACCGGTCGAAGTGGCGAAGATTAGGGGAGGCCTATGTCCAGCAGTGGATATTCAAAGGCTGATGGATGAATTGATAGACATATGAATTGAATCAACATGTGATGATTTTTTTCACATTATCATAACAATATGGGTCTCAAATAAAAGAAATTAAATAAACTATTACGAAAATATAGCTTATTTCCGCGGCATCGGTCAGACCTACCACTAGAACCACGCAGCTTCGTCCGCGTTAAAAAATTCGATGTATCGATTGTCCCGTGGGAGTAAGATATTTTCCCACAGTAAAAAGTAGCATATGTTAATCCAGAGTGTCAGCTAACTCCCTACCAAATTTTATGAAATCGCTCTAGCTGTTTATACGTGAAGAAGTAACAAACATACACACTCACAAGTTTCGCCTTTATAATGTTAGTATATAAAGTATTTCACACATTCAAAAAAGCATAAATAAATTACTTAAAGCACTAACACTAATCGGTCGAGTTATTTTTTTTATAATAATTTATAACAAGACCTTTTTTAATTTACTCAAACTTACATCTAACTTTACAGGCTAGCCTAATACGTTAGTGTAGTGGAAACAAATCACGAAAGATATTAATATTATTAACACAACATCAGAACTAATTTATAGCGAAATCAAATCTAACCGTCCCTTTATCCTTTCACTATTTACTATGCAAAACACTTGATTGCTAACGCTTAATAAACCTTTTACTCACTCACCCGTAAAGGTACGGAAGGGTAATGGTGACCCTTTGGTAGAATTTTGATTTGTAAATCAAATGGAGTAATTGGCACCCGTTATGTTAAACTGTTTATGTTAATAATGTATGTAAATTTCATTGTTTTGTCTCTGTAGTTCTGGGACCAGAATAGAAAGAAAGAAAGAAAGAAAGAAAAAAAGAAAACATTTATTTCGGTCCATCGACACAAAGACAAAATAAGCACACACATTTAAATTAGAAATAAGTTATTAAAAATATTCGACAAAAAAAATAAAACAAAAACCCGCTAAATCTAAAACAGTAAAAAAGAAATAAAATGTAACGTTAAAAGACTCACAAAGAAATAAAATAAAAACAAAATAACAATTATATTGTGGCGACTTCACGCTACTCATCAAGAGATGGCGCTACTAGTATTCTGAAACACGCTATCGAAGCATTTTCAATACCCCGCATATATACAAGTTCCGAACATCAACTCGGAGCACGGCCGCTCCCCAGGCATGATCACCTAGCCTGGCGGGAGATCTCCCTTTGCCAAAATATCGATGGGGACCGAAAAAGGGGTTGCACTCAGCCTATGCCGTAGAACTCACGACTGAATAGGGCTACGCTCTGCCTGTGTAAGAGCCGACTAAAGGGGCTTCCCGGGTGGGTAGAGTTGAAGTTCGAACCGTTCGGCCAAGCAACCCCGGGATGGACGGTGGCATGTGACCACACATGTCGCCGTGAAGACCAGAAGGTGCGTCGAGCGTTTCACGCCCACCAGGGAAGAAACCGAAAGGGGCATCGTGCTCGTAGGACTCCAGCTGTGTTCCTTTGGAGATTCCGGAGTCCTCCACACAGCGCTGAGGACGGCTACCTGGGTATTTTAGTGCGGTAAGAATCCCACGTAATTCGCGACGCTCCCACGATGTCGGGTACCTTTTGAAGATTATCCTCTCCTACACAAAAAAGGTCCTAAATCTTAGAGTCGCTAGGCCCAATCAATATTTTTTAATCCTAAGTTTATCAAGCTTCTTTCAAATTTTGTCAAAGTTCAACCTTATACACACCCCTCCCAATTCTAGATTCATCATATCAAGCGTTTAAACCAATACGCACTTGGCCGAAACGGCTACATGAATTGTAATATATTATATATAAACTTAGAAATTATTTATCACTGCTTCTCGGAGACGGAAAACATCGCAAGGAAACCCATACACTCGAAAGATCTTCAAAAAAAGTACTCGGAGGTGTGTGAAGTCCACCAATTCAAATTTGGCCAGCGCCGTGGACTATGGCCTATAACTCTTTCATTCTGAGAGAAGACCCGTGCCCAGCAGTGAGACAATAGTGGGTTGACGACAAGCGCTCAAAACGTAAATCCTAAATCTGTCCGAATTCTGTCACAACTTAATTTAGAATTCACTTAAAGTGAGGCAATTAAATAATCTTCAGTGTTTTCAGAAAGCAATATGAATATTAATAATTCGTTAAGTTATTTGCATATTGTTAGTGAAATGTCGTGTATTGGTTAAACGTGTGATAGATAATGTTTCGCCCAATTGCGTCATAATCCACCCACCATTGACGACCCGCGTGGCCGAGCGGTTACCATACCAGTCTGATGGAATGAGTTCTTGGTTCGATTCCTGTCTAGGCAGGTATCTGAATGATGAGTTTAGATTCCTGTTCTAGGTCTGGGTGTTTTTGTATTCATCTTTGTGTATGTCCATGGTACCCACGACACAGGAGAAAATCCTAGTGTGAGGCTATGAGTGTAGTAAGCGTGCGTGTAATCAGAGTAATGTTTTTCGAGCGTTTGTATTTATATATTTTTGTTGTGGTCTAAATCGACCACCAGGTAGGCCAAATAAGAACAAGTAAATAGTTGCTCCCATTTGATACCTATCTAATAATGGCCACCTCCACTCTTTCTCTGATCAAAGGCGACATATTTAAAAATTACATACACTGTCACTCCACAAACTGAAACAATTCCAATGATTAGTCAGTAACTTAGTAGTCACCCGTCGTAATGGTCGAAATTCGACATCATTCAACTAAAAAACTAAACTTGATATTGTCCAAAGTATTTCCCAAATTCAATATAAATGGATATAAATAAGAAAAAAAGACAAACCCGCTGAGTTTCTTGCCGGATCTTCTCAGTTGAGGTCGTATTCCGATCCGGTGGTAGTGTAAGAAAATAAATGTAACTGACAATTTGTAACTGACCCCGGAGGCCTATACAAAATAAAAACATTTCATTTCATTTCAATAAATTTTATTGATTTTAAGTTATTTTAATACACCCGACACGTAAATGAGGTTTAATTGATAAAGCTGCATTTAAAAGCAATAACGGGTATTTTGACAAATATATCTGACATTTTTGACGTTCTGTGTTTTCATAGTAAGAGATTGAATGTTTTATTTCGTTTATTATGTATGTGGTTGTGTGAAGTGCAAGGTAGTGTATCTAGTGTGTTTTTAGTTACTTGATTTTATGTTTGTTTTATGCATTATTTAAAAAAAAATAGCATTGCGTAATCCTTCTCTACATCAACTATAACCGTGCGTACTTTAATACTCCTCCGTATGCAGTATTTTAAAAACAAATCACAAGTTTTTGCTTCACGTATTAATATATAGATATGTCATATGTTACAATCCTCGATTAGGCTTGTAGGGACCATGTAAGTATGAATGGCTGAGTAAGCAAGTTTGTATGCAAGTGTGAAGTATGTGAGGAGTCTAGTTAGTTACTGCGCACTAACCGACGCGAATGGATGTGTATTCGTTTCGGGGTAAAATTGGAAATACAAAAGTGAACTATATTGATTTGGACTTTAATTTAACATCCGGATGGCAGTAACTCCCAATGCAGGAATAGGGTGGGACACGTGGCCATACAGTCTATAGAGGCTATAGAGCATACCAAAGACATTGACATAAAAACAACACATATATGCTCGAGGAAAATACCCTTAACGAAGTCGGATAAAAAGGTAGAAATAGGTGCGATAACGAACAATCAAAGGACCAAAAGTTGTTTGATCTTCTAGTTCTTTTACCTGTATTATTGGGAAGGTATAAACTTTGAATAACCCCTTTTAACCTCGGCAATCTTGGTAAAAGGAGCTTGCGAAAGCTATAAATAAAAAAGCTAAGTCAGCATGATGTCTACGTCTGAGAGCTTTTGCAATTCAGTATAATACATTAAGAGTGTTGCTAATGATCATAGGGTCCTGATTTCTTAGAACCAGCGCCGAATTTGATTAATTTCGGGCTGAAAAAAGATGTGAGAAACTAGTAGTTTCAATCTTTATTGAATTTCAATTCTTATTTAAAACATTGTAACAATTTTAAATTGTAATAACTTTAAGTGGAGTTTATTGGTTTTAACGAAATATGGCCTGAATGTTTCCTAAGGATATGGACTGTAATTATATACTGTAAGACTGTAAAAAATAAAGACTGTAAGAATATACTGCAGATGTACTGTATACTCAGGTAGTACTTATATTTGGGTTTCATTATAACTGTTTATGGATGATAGTAACCACTTATAATAATAAAAATACACAAATCCACTACTAGAGCAATTCTCTACCACTCTCTATTTCAAAAAAAATAACAAATTTATGGAGGGTAAACATCATTACAATTCTTAAAATCACTAAATATTGCTAATTTAATAAACAAACAATTTTCGATCTTTGAACTAACTAAATTAATTATTTTCGGCGACGTGTTTTTTTGTTGTGAAAATTGAAAGTTGTGAAAATTGTTTGTTTATTAAATTAGCAATATTTAGTGATTTTAAGAATTGTAATGATGTTTACCCTCCATAAATTTGTTATTTTTTTTGAAATAGAGAGTGGTAGAGAATTGCTCTAGTAGTGGATTTGTGTATTTTTATTATTATAAGTGGTTACTATCATCCATAAACAGTTATAATGAAACCCAAATATAAGTACTACCTGAGTATACAGTACATCTGCAGTATATTCTTACAGTCTTTATTTTTTACAGTCTTACAGTATATAATTACAGTCCATATCCTTAGGAAACATTCAGGCCATATTTCGTTAAAACCAATAAACTCCACTTAAAGTTATTACAATTTAAAATTGTTACAATGTTTTAAATAAGAATTGAAATTCAATAAAGATTGAAACTACTAGTTTCTCACATCTTTTTTCAGCCCGAAATTAATCAAATTCGGCGCTGGTTCTAAGAAATCAGGACCCTATGATCATTAGCAACACTCTTAATGTATTATACTGAATTGCAAAAGCTCTCAGACGTAGACATCATGCTGACTTAGCTTTTTTATTTATAGCTTTCGCAAGCTCCTTTTACCAAGATTGCCGAGGTTAAAAGGGGTTATTCAAAGTTTATACCTTCCCAATAATACAGGTAAAAGAACT